>CM041791.1:101901129-101928629 GCA_023375725.1 Nephotettix cincticeps
AGTATGTTCTAGATAGGTCTAATGTCCAGGAAAATTCGTGTTTTACTGTAATATTAAGTTTAAAATCTAAAAATTTAACATTACGCTTATGGAGAATAAAATGTAAACAATACAAACCAAAACAGCTGTTTATAACCGTTTGACAGTTCTTGATTGAAGACTGCGGGGAACAATATAGAGGTTATGCATTAATATTTATTTTATGAATTAAATAAATGCAAAATTATCAGGTTACTAAACAATTTGTAAAAACTTAAGGATAACATAGCTGTGCGAAATAAAAGCAGAAAAAAGTATTTCCAAAACCTTCCGTGTTTTGATAGAAAACGTATTTGTTGTATTGCTTGAAGCCACTGTAACAAACCAATTAATTTATGTGAATTAAATTTCTCTTTTGCTTTTCAATTCTCATTCCGTTTATAAAAAAACCAGTTGATCACAGGCTAATAATAACGGTATGGATAATTAAATAGTAAATGATCGGCTTTGGCTAAAAGATGTTAAACGGCATCGCTCAATTGACTAACGTCGTAGCCGAGTTGTAGCGTGTCGGCCTCAAGAACTATAGGCCGCGAGTTCCATCCCCACCACATAAATGTTTTCATTGGGCAGTAAATTTGTTTTAATTTTGCTAATTAACTTGTAAAAACATGTCTTATTCTATCCGAGCAAAGCTCGGTCACCAGGTACTTAAATATAAAACCACGTTTGGGATAATTTTAGGAATCAGTTCCACCTATATTCTGGATAAAATAATAATGGAAAACTTTGATGAAATGCAGTATTTCATGAAATACTGGATTTGCTCTATAATATATGAAAATATGATATTCTTATATCATATATTTATCAGATACCAAAGACCACCTTATCATTATCCGTTCCACTGGGTATATGAAACAGCTTGTTAATCTCAAAAATTAAATATTTATCTTTTAAAAATTAAAATATTTAACAGTTCAAAATGCTCCTGGACGAGGTCGTGGAAGGGCATACAATCATCACCAGAGAATGGAATAGTAATCTCCACAAAATTTTCTTTCATCAATAACTTATAGCTTGTTATTGTGATACGTTCGATTTTTTTACAGGCAAGAAAAACTGAATTGTTCTAAATAAAAAATTGTTCTTATAAACAATCAAATTCTCTCTGCTTTGGAGCATAAAATTATTTTCGTTTACTATTTTCTATAATTTTCTTTTTAACATTCATCCATGAACAATTTTATTTCTGTATATTATATTAAAACAGTATAAAGTAGCTTAAGTTATTAGATCATTAATGTCATTTACACAGATTTCATGCAGTGAATGCCTTAAAAGCGCATGATACTGTGTGTTGTTGGCCTGCCGGCCGACGTGCTCTTGGTGCGAACTCACTTCTATAGAGCGGACGGTACCCAGCCCCTTACTCGGTTTTGTGAAACTCGGTTTAGTGAAACAGTTGAATTTTATAACGTACTCGATTTTGTGAAACCTCGGCGTAGTGAAATTTCTATATTTATTAGATTTTTGGCCTTACTCGGCGTAGTGAAAACTCGGTTTTGTGAAACCCACCCCTTATTTATCTACTAGCACGTTAAGCAAGTGTTGGTCGATCCCATTTGCCTTGTACCTAGAAAATACTTGTAATAACTGTATATCTATTGTAAAATATGTTTGCCTTAATTCCAGGACATATTTTTTAGATTATCAATTGTAACGTCATTCAAGTGATGGAGCTGCGTAATGCGATATGTGGAATTTTTAATTCGAGTTTAATTTCCTTTTGGTAGATTTGAGAGCGAACAAAATATATTGAAATATTCTACGTTAGTCAGATCTGTTTTATAGTTATCAATACTTTAAACTCTTTCAGTGTATAAACTGAATTTTAATACAATGAAATTGGTTTTATAAATTTTTTTGTTTATAAACTTGGTGGGGCCAGGACTGTAAACATTATTGAAATAAATTATTTATATATGTATTTATTTGTACTTGTATAATGTTGGTAAACAGTTTTTTTCCTTATGAGAATGAAATGCATTATGCACGGAGTGTAGGACTCTCACTCATTAAATACCTTGACCACACTGCTAAATTACCTGTATAACCTAAATAGGCCCACATAGCCTTATACCTTGTTCCATATTACTAAATACCTTATAGGTATCCTAAATACCTTTTAGCACAATATCAAGGCTAGGTCAGTGGTCGTTGGCTCAAAATAGCCTAATTCGGAAAGCAATATATGTAGTATATTTAGAAAGTATTGTTTTCGTAAAAATTTTCGGATTTGAGCTGAGGGTGGATATATCCGTTTTGGGGTCCCCTAAATCCAAAAAAGTGGGTTTGGACGTGATGACTGTCCGTCCGTGTCTATGTGTCTATGTGTGTGTGTGCGCGTGTGCGTGTTGTGTATGCAAGTGCGTGTGCGTGTACGTGTGCGTGTGCGTGTGCGTGTGCGTGTGCGTGTGCGTGTGCGTGTGCGTGTGCGTGTGCGTGTGCGTGTGCGTGTGCGTGTGCGTGTGCGTGTGCGTGTGTGTCTGGATGTGTACAGTGCCACAGCATGCCCCGTTGATCCGATTTAGATGAAATTTGGCATGTGTGTATATATTCACGGTATCTCCAGGCGGTTTTTTTATTTTTTCGAGTTTTTGATTTTAAAGGGTGGTTAACCCCTAAAAACCCTTAAAAAACATGAAAAATCCAAATTTCTCGAAAACGGCTTTAACGATTTTGAAAAAAAAATTATAGTTTATAGTTTAGTTTAGTGCACAGAGTATAACTTACACAAAATAATAAATTAAATAATTTTACACGACCCGCATGTCTTTAAAAAATGACGGTTCAAAAGCTATGGGCTTTTAAATGTCAAAAAATCAATTTTTTAATTTTCAGCAATAACAATAAAAGTAAAGAATAACTTGACTGGCATCATTGAAACCAGCTTAAAAAACTAAACAAATTAGTATTTTGAATTATTTGTCTACGACTAACCAGAGAAAAGAGAAAAGAGTTCCAGAGAAAAGTAAATTTACTGTCCATGATAAACGCAGTACGTTGTCTGAAATCACCCAATGGTATTCTTATGGAGAATATAAAAAATCAATTTCTTCCTTATTTTCCAACTGTTTTCCATGAAACTTGGTATGAAGTGTAAGGTCAAATCACCCAACAAAACCAACTCAAAACAGCTTGGTATTACCGGTGGGGTCGAATTGTATGCGGGTTTCCCCCATACAGTTCGAATAATTAATTTAACTTTTTCTCTCTTGTTTTTATTTTCAGAAATGGGATGATTATTTTTGAAACAGTAAATTATTAAATGATATTTAGATAAACTTTGAAGAACATGATGGTTTTATTACAGATTGTCTTTTTTCAATTTATTAAAGGGAGAAAGTATGTTTCAGTCTACTGATACCGTTTATTTCTCTAAGAATAACTAAGAGAAATTACATTCTATGTATTAAATGTATTTAACAATGTATTATGATAAATAACTTTAAAAGCGTTTAATGCATTCCGTTGACATTAGCCCCGATTAGAAAACTTGAGTAAAAATAAGACTTCTGCTTTATTTTCTGCTGTAACACGTTTTATATTTCACCTGTATTTTATGATCAAATTTAAACAAATCGTATAATCTATATAACATTAGAGTTCCGTCTGTAAATTGCTCAGATCTATTCCTTTTTTAGTTATTTTTACGTTTCGTGCGTTAGAGAAGCCGAAAAAAGTCTTATCTCAATTTGTGTCTGTCTATGACGCTCCAGGAGGCATTGATGCCGTCTTCTCCGAAAAAACCTGATAACAATGAAACTTATTTCATGCATTCTCTACATTCCAGAGAAGGTTTTTCAAAGCTTGAAATTGTTCGTACCCCTTAAAAAGTAAATTACGAGCATTTAAAAACCCATTTTTACGCGATATTAGTCGCATTATGTTTTCAATTATGAATGAACCATCTACAGGTAATAATCAGCTGTCGTTGTAGTTTAAAGACTTAATAGAAAGTAAAACAAACAGTTGTCAAATCAATATTAGTTAGTTTACGATGGTCATGGATTTTAAACCCATTTCGAAATCATACTATATTAAAAGTTATATTAACGTATAACCACTTATAATAATGGTTTAATTGTCAAGTAATGCTTAATAATAAAGCTGTGTATTGTTTTTATTTCCTAGTACTGATTTGTTTAGGATTTCAGGTTTATATTTTGGTATGATTTCCTTAAACTGAATCCTACAACCCGTACGAAGTAGAGGCTTACTGCTATTGTGTATATAACTAAATTAACATATTTATGGTAGTGTATTACTCATCAGGCCACCCTATTGGGTCTTAAAGGTGGAAATAAGCTCATATTGGGTTTAATCGATCTGATACATGTTTTCTGGACAACGAGTAGCTGATTAATTTACCAGGATAATTATTTATTAATATTCCATTGAACAAACGAAGCTGGTTCCAAAGTTCAACCATCACAAAAGCGTGTTAATATTTAGCTGAATATTGAACTGGCGGTAGCTATAACCCCTGTTTCACTCAGCTAGTTTAGTAATTAAGATTTTTAAGTGTTATTCATTCTCACCATTAAACTTAAGACAATTAAGTCAAGTTTGTTTCACGGTATAAATTGAGCCAAGTTAAACCTTCTACAACGAAATAATGTAAAATACATTGTTGAAATTGGAGAAAATATTTTATGTACTACATCGGTAGTTGATAAGAAGCCTAATTATCAAAGTAACGTAAGAAAAAATCAAAAATATTTCAGCATTAAAAATGAAAGTTTTTTACTCTTTTACAATAAAAAACTAAATGGAAATTTTGTTTCGATAAGTATAACATATAAATTATTTGTAATGAAGTGTAACAATGACAATTCTGTAACAATGGCAATTAGAGGACACATTACAATAGAGGTTTTGTTTAGTGACTGATTATAAGTAAATTTGAAAATAAAAATTTTCTGAAGATAAATTATTTTCTGACGGGAACATTAAATAAATGTAAACTTATTTCACAACCTTTGATACACTGCTTACTTAAACTTATATATGTTTCAGAACTACTTGAACGTGGAAATAAAATAAAATAATAAAACAATCTTGAACATTATATACATTATCATACTTTTATGGTTCAATAATGTAAGGAAAGATACATTTTATACAGAAAATTTTTAAAGTATCAGTAGCATGGATTATTTATACATTTTATTGAAAAAGGTATTCTATAAATATTTCAATAATAATGATTTCAAGTAAAGTTTTGTGACTAAAATAATTCTTGTGAAACGCATAAATATGCAAACTGCGTGGCTAGCCTTGTCACAATATTGAAACAAAGTAAAGAATACGTGTATTGAATACATTGTTATAGAATTTCAAAGAACACTGTAGATAGGCTACGTTCTTTTTAACATGTTCGTTATTTCATTTATCCATAAACCAAAATAAACCAATGGATATGCCAAATTCACCAACAAATCACTATTATTGTTTTATTTTTCATCCATTGGCTTGTTCTTATTCTTACTTACGAATTAATTTACTACGCATAAAACTATTTATATTCTGTGTTTTCAAGAAATCTTAATCTATATATTTGTTTCATTTAGGTTTACATTTCTATGCTTATCTTACCACGACAGCTTAGCAGGCTATAAAATATTTCTTTTACGAGAAAGTTACACATTTATCTTTGGCCAAAAACCTAAAAATGGACTAATTTAGTAATGTGTAGATTTTGGATTGTAAAAAAATAGAGTGTTAACGTACTCAAACCACAATGCAACAAATCATTCATGATGAATGTCCCATTTCATCATTGGCCGGCAGTAGACTTCGACTAAAGAAAGGCAATTAATATGAAAGAGAATAAATTAAAGCTTAGGCCTTAACTTAAAATGGTATAACGCTGTATCAGAATAATCCTTACCAAATCACTCAGTCTTTATAATTTATTTTCAAAATTTGATGTCAATTACATTTTTATAGTTTATATTTAAGTTTAAAAATGATAACATTATGCGTTAGTCGGTGAGAGACTTCAACTAAGGAAGGAAAATGAATAATCTTTCATATTTTAGAAATTTTAATTACATTCTACACAAACACATACACCAATTATTTAATACATCATTTACATTTATATTAAATGCCTTTTCATATTTTTGTTTAAATAATAATTGAAAATATATTATTTAATGACAAAAGATATAGTCTATGTAGAAGAGTGGATACTGTTTAATGTTTCATTGACTACCTATCGTTATTAGACTGATATATAAAATGACATTACGTAATACGGTTGTACGGTATTATTACGGATCCAAGGGACGTCTGCAGTGGGACATAAACCGCATGAACGTACTGCTGCTTGTCTCAACAGGCGCGGCTGGCTTACTCTACTGACTGTAATGTTATTAAATAGTATAAGGAGGCTCACAAATGTCTTTGTAGTGGCATAAAGATATGTAAACATCTATTAATGAGCTAAATGTAGATTTCCTTGGGTTTGGTTCCCGGTCATCACACATATGAAATTTAATTTCTCAGACTGTCGCCGTGGTTCAGAAGGCACGTTAAGCCGTTGGTCCCGGCTACATATGTAGTCATTAGGTTACGTTAGAGGCACTAGTGCGACCTTTACACTCTGAGGGTTGGACGAATATTGTTAGTATTATCAATTAATTAATCAGGGTCGCCGTGGCTCAACGGTGGCGACGTCCTATAATCCAGCTACTTGGAGGTCACGAATTGTGGATAGTTGTGAGAGTTGGTCGGTGGATGTAGTGTTCTCTTGAGTAGACTAACGTCCGCACTATTGAATACTGCGTTATCTGAAAGAGACCATCCTCATAATTAGACCAATTCGTAATTCAGAGGCCGTGGTTCGGATTCCTATTAATTAACAGTCCTGTCTAAGGAACATGTCAGCCTTAGTCAGTAACAAGACTACAAGATCGCGCCACTATCATCCTACATTCATTTCTCATTCATACTTGGCTTAAAATACCTACCTGGGTAGGTCGCCATTTCAGTTAAAAGTAAAAAGTATAAAGAATTGTTAGCACGCAGACTACCTCGTTCCTCGTTCAGGTTCAGGAAACTATTTTTGTTTAAATACTGGACAAATTAATAAAGACATTATTTATGAGAAATGTTTAATATAAAGCCTTATTTTCAATTCATAATTTAATTAAGGAAATTTATTAAATAACTAGCTTTTTAAAAATAATTTCTAAAAAAAACTTAAAATTCAAATTCAAACTTTACGAATATTATTGAAAAATAGGGTTTGTGATATAACAATATACTGTTCTTAGACAAAATGTGTGACAAAATCAATATTTTGGATGAATACTTAAACTTATTTTGTTTCATTTTAGTTAAGTCAATTCGTTTCAGTGAATAATAACATTAAATTATTCAATACCCTGCGTGAATATGTTAAAGTAAAACACGATACGGAATTATTTGGGACGGTGGTAAAACTTCTATTTGAAGCGAGCTTTCCACAGTGTAAGTGATTTTTAGGTTTCCTAATTGATTAGTACATAATTTTTGTCATTAAATAGTAATAGTAGATTTATTTTATATTGTGTTTGTATGAATATTTCCTATTGTCGATATTGTGCAAATAACTGTGTAAATAAATAAATTTCCATAAAAGTTGACTCGTCCTTAAATAAAATGAGATAAATGTAAATGGAGATTTTGAAAACAAATACTGCAGCTTTCAAAGGACCGCTTTTGACATTATTTCACTATGCATCGTCGGTAAATTATATCATTGTGGTCAAGCACAAAGGCATAGCGGGTATGACGTTAGTCTTGTGTTCTCATTGGAATACGAATTTTTTTGTAAAATACATCCTGAATTATTTTGGTTTTATAATGTAATACATGTGAGGAAATTTGTTTATCAAATTTAAAAAATCTTAAATCGAAATTAAGAAGTGTAGTACTATAGGACATCATAAATATTATGGCGCTTTTCAATAACAGTTAACTAGTAACGGTTCAGTTGAACTTTACGTTTTGCTTGTACAGTATCTATATTTTTACGGCCCATCACGGTTTACTAGTCCGTGAGATCGATAAATATGATACTTTTTAGTTTTCGTGAAACGGCATTTGTTTATAAACAACACACAACGAAATGAAGCACAAGATTGACAACTTAATCTGGATGATTTTGTAAAAATGGACAAGAATGTTAACTTAAATAGTGAATTTAAAAAAGCTCATTTGCCATCATCATTAACATAAGGTCTATGTAATAAATAAAACAGCGAGCTATTGGCTGTATTGGCGTTACTCAAACAGACTAGCCCTGGTTCTTGGTTTCGAATCAAGAACGTTTGACTTCCAGAACTAACTGTTAATCCACAGTTACTGTGTCAGTAAACCATTGACGTGTACAAAATAACTGATAAACTATCAAATTAAGTTGATAGCTCACAAAATTAGACGCGTATTAGCTTATAAATTTAAACCACCGAGGGTTTAGCCTACGCTATCTTGTAAAGCTTAAAGACAATGTAGTCGGGGAACACATATAACCTATTTTTTCAACTTTGGAGGGGGGAGAATGCCTACATTAACAACATTCAGACTAAATATCACTAAACTACTAAATATAATTGTATATTAAGAATTTATGTTAAAAATAATTTTATTATATTGTAAATGAATTCCTTGCGTTATTTCATTTTATTTTAACACAATATGTTTCAGGGATTATCCCATTTTCAAGTGTGTAAAAAATGCAACCTCTAAATATAATTACATAATCAATTTAATTTTTGGTTTAAGCAACATGTGTTGAATTTGTCATGCTGTGTGATAGAAAAGATACGTATATTAATATTATAGTTTCTTCAATTTTTTCAAATATAGGGTTGATTTTATCTAATTGCATTATGTTCAATAAATTTTCTGGTTCATGTTTTTAGTGTAAATATATTTCAAATTCTTCCAACACGTTCATCTTTTCTCCCTTTTTGAAGATACTTAACATTTTCATGTTGTCTTTCAATGTTTTGTATTCATGTTGTGTTTGAATTATGTGTTCTGCAAATGTTGATTTTTGGGTTGTTCTGTTGTTTTATTTAACTGCTTGTATGTGTTCCTTGTATCTGCATTTGAAATTTCTCTCTGTTTGTGCGATGTAACATTTTGAACATTCACCACAAGTAATTTCATAGATTCCACTCTTTTCAAATTTGTCAATTTTCTGTTCATGTTTGGGTCTACTAAGATTTTGGGTGATTTAAATGTTTTTTTGTTTTGTAACTGATTTTCATGTTGGTGTCAGTGAATGTTTTCTTTGAAGCCTTATTTAGTAATGTATTGTATGGAATACAAATATATTCATTTCTTGTGTTTTCATCTGTAGAAGTGTTATTCATTTTCTTTTTCATGTTCTTTATAAGCATCTTCTTTATAAGCATGTTCTTTATGTGCATCAATCATATTTACTTTATACCCATTTGATTTAGCCAGACTCTAAATATTGTTCAACCCGTGTTCATATACTTCCGGTTCTAATGGTACATGTAATAGTCTGCAAATCATTGATCGAAATGTTGCTGTTTTGTGTTGCCAAGGGTAGTTTAAATAATAATGATTTAAAGTTAAAAAATAATTTATTGTATAAAGTGCTTGGATTATAATTAGTATGACACCTAGAAAAAGATAAGAACGGTATGCTTTTAATATGAAGCACACGAGGACTCGTCTTATTAGTAGAGTAGGAAGGTAAATGCAGGTACCCGTAATAAGACGATTTCCAGAGATTTCGATGTTAAATACCAGACATTTGAAATGAGGAAACTAATGATATATGCTTATTGTTCGATTGCCCTAAGGTAATCTGCCGCACATTTATAATAGCCGTTTCATTCGACGTGATCAATTGGGATATTACATTGTATTTAGTGCAAGGAATTTACATAAATTATTTTGTCACATATTACTCCAATTCCGTTTCAACATATAAAACATTATACATGTTTATTATTTTGTAAATTTTTTGCTAAGTTGAATTTTTTTAGTTTTTAAATGTAGGCCTACCCGTTAAGTGTACCGTGATTGTAGCCTACCCGTATTACCCTCAAAGAAAGAAAATAAACGGTATCAGTGGACTGACACGTACGTTTTTTAAGTAAAACATATACATGTTTTTTGAGTAGATATAAACACGGAAATCCGTAATAAAACTATCATATTCTTTAAAGTTTATCTAAGTATTATTTAATTATTTATTGTTTCAAAAATGATCACTCAATTTCTGAAAATAACAACAAGAGAAACAAAGTTAAATTGTCAGAGTTTTGTGAGGAGGGACCCCCTCCCCCTGTAATACTACAGCTTTTGAGTGGGTTTTGTTGGGTGATGTGACCTCACGCTGCATACCAAGTTTCATGGAAAACAGTTGAGAAATAAGGAAGAAATTGATTTTTTAATATTCTCCTTAGAACATTGGGTGCTCTCAGACAACGTACTGCATTATCATTTTTAAGTTTAACTTTTCTCTGGAGCCGTTAATCTGGACGAATAACTAAAAATACTAATTTGTTTAGTTTTTAAGCTGGTTTCAATGGTGGCAGTCAAGTTATACTTCACCATTATGGTTTCGCAGGAAAATTATTGTTTTTACTTTTAAAAGCCCATAACTCTTAAACCCCGATATTTTGATAAATTCGGGTGGTGTCGTTATGTTTCTTACATAAAGGACTATAAATCATAAAACTTTCATCAAAATCTTTAGAGCCGTTTTTGAGAAATTTTCAATTTACGTGTTTCTGGGGAGAGGGTTTAGAGGTAAATACCCTCAATCATAGAAAATACAAAATAATTGTCCGAGATACCGTAGGTTGTTACCCTACATACTGAATTTTATGAAAATCGGACCAATAGTCTCGTCTCTAGTCTTCTGCACATCCCCCCCACATACACAGAGATAGGCATGAATCTAAAACCCACTTTTTTCGATTCAGGGACCACTAAAAAGGATATATCAACCAAAACTTAAATTCGAAAATCTTGACGAAAACAATACTTTCCCCTTATACCATCGTATATGGGGGAAAAAGTAAAAACAAACGTAAGTTTGCAATTTTTCGGTTAGCCGTCCATAAAATAACAAGTCAAATTCTGTACGTATTGACTAAGATTGTAGATTTAATGAAATTTTGGTTGTGATTTTTTATGATCTTTGTGAAAACTATATCCAATACTATTATACGAGCAAGGTTTGTATATATATATATATATATATATATATATATATATATATATTATATTATTATATATATTATATTTATTATATATATATATAATAAACAATAAAACAATTAGTACCCTTTTTTTAAACTTTAAATATATATTTGCACACGGATCTCGAAAACGGCACTAAGGAATTTCCTTATATTTTGGGAATAACTAATTTCCGAGTAGAAAATAAGCTCTAGATATGTCTAATGTCCAGGATAATTCTTGTTTTCTTGTAATATAAAGTTTAAAATCTAAAAACTTAACATTACGCGTGTGAAGAATTAAATGTAAACAATACAAATCAAAACATCTGTTTATAACCGTTTGACGGTTGATGAGTGAAGATGGCTGACGATATCCTCTTTGTAAGATTTGAATAGAGGTTTTGCATACATATTTATTTTATGTATGTGTGTATGAAATAAATGAAAGATTATCGAATTAATAAACAATCTATAAAAACCAAAGGGTAAAATAACTGTGCAAAATGAAAGCAGAGAAAAGTATTTCCAAAATCTATTGTGTTTTGATAGAAAACTTATTCATTGCATTGCTTGAAGCCACTTTAAATACCAATTAATTGATGTAAATTAAATTTTCCTTTTGCTTTTTAATCCTCAATTCGTATCCAACCAATCAGTTGATCAAAGTGTATTAAGTCATACGAATAATCATGATAGCTCCAACAATAACACCTGGGTAAAACACGCCTAAACACATCAGCATTTTAGCTCATTACCAACGCGGCAATAAAGGTTGTGATCGATCCCCGACCGAGGACGATAAGTTTTTGTTTAGAGTTTATGCGGTTTAATAGGAAAATGTTTGCGTTAATTGTTTAATAAACAACTATCATTTTGTTGTTTTATTAGAGAAAGGAACTAACAAATTATGTTCTGTTTCCGACATAAGTAAAACAATAAGTATTAAACTATTTGTATTCAGTTTAAGGTGAGTGTCGAAGAGTGAGCGGTCAGCAGCATATGTCAGTGAAGTATGCCAACGACTGAGCCGCAAGTTGTCCTCTGATCAAAACCCACGTTGTGATCAGTTTAAGATATGGGGGCGGTTTGTGGGGGTGGTGAGCGGTCAGCATCAAATGTCAATGACGTATGCCTACGACTGAGCCACAAGTTGTCCTCTGATCAAAACCCTCGTTGTGATCAGTTTAAGATATGGGGGCGGTGTGTGGGGGGAGTGAGCGGTCAGCAGCAAATGTCAGTGAAGTATGCCAACGACTGAGCCGCAAGTTGTCCTCTGATCAAAACCCACGTTGTGATCAGTTTAAGATACAGGGTGGTGTGTGGGGGTAGTGAGCGGTCAGCAGCGTATGTAAGTGAAGTATGCATACGACTGAGCCGCAAGTTGTCCTCTGATCAAAACCCACGTTGTGATCAGTTTAAAAATGGGGGTGGTGAGTGGTCAGCAGCAAATGTCAGTGACGTATGCCTACGACTGAGCCGAAAGTTGTCCTCTGATCAAAACCCTCATTGTGATCAGTTTTTTTTCTTTTTTTCCAAAAGATCTTAAGATATTCAGAATGACACTATGACACCTTAATCTGAATACTCATATTTCTCTTAAGGCTCATAGCAGTCTATTCTTCTGTAGAACGCACCTTGAAGAAATCATATTTCTAATATATAAAAAACGAGCGTTGCTGAAGTTAAAATAAAGTAAATCTTTTGAAGTAATAATAAAGTGATAAGTAATAAATTTTTACTTATCACTTTATTTCATTATTACATTATTACAGTTTTTACATATTAGTTTATGTTATCCACGTGTGGTCAATGGGGTTTCACAGCCAATAGAATATATTACATTTGTTATGTTTTGTAATGATTCGTATGTATCAGGAATTTAAGCAAGGCCTACGAGTTTAAATGAATAACAACTATTCGTTAAATACAGTAACAACCAAGTCATTCAATATGATTTGTCTTTAATATTTATAATATTTCTATATAACAAATGTTATAATATAAATAAATATATATATATATTATTATTATTATTATTATTAAATCACACTTAATGCGTCGTTCTAGTAATGTACTGTATTCTGATGCGTGATTCTTCAAAATCTTTGTTTACGCCAGCACGGCTGGGGTAGCTCTCTTTAGAACCAAACCTTCGATCCCTACATCATCTGCAATCATCATCATCATCATCATTACCATCCTTTATCCTAGCGCTCAAGACTCTCAGAGGTTTCAGTTCTTGTTGGTGTCTACAATTACCGTACAATTATTGTAAATCTGATAAATCACTACTGTAGCGCAACTCGAGAATAAAGTGTAGACCGTCGTTATAAGCCAATAAAAGTTTTCTAGAGGTGTTGCAAATTACTTAGAGAACAAGTGCGAAATTAATTTGAGAACTCGGAGTTGCGGTTTCATTTTCAAACTTTGTTTTAAATAAAAGACGTTTGTGGCAGAATCCGCTGATAGACTGATTTATAGGATTATTGCGGTACTGTACTTGTTCCTGCCTGATAATTATTTTTTAACAGACTGAACGTTTAACAGACTATTGAGTTTTTAATAACTAACACGTGTCTTTACTCTAAACTTTAAGAGCCTCTATGTTTTTTACTTTTAAACGAAAACCACTACTTATTTAGGCCTACTTTTATAATAAGTAACAAAGTTTAAATTTTAAAATTCTTATTACTTTTAACTAACGTCAAAAGCTTAAAGTAAAATCTTGCATACAAAGTTTTTTCTGATTAATTAGTTTTAAATACATACTTTTAATGAGAGAAAATATTTTTGTATTTTTGTTAGCTATTAAGAAAATGAAATTTACAAAACACTTTCTTTCCCGGTAAAATATAAAATCTTCTCTAAATAAAATACTTTTCTTGGTTTTATGATTGGATGGAAATCCCATTCAAGCAAACTCCAATATTAAAATTTTATCTGAGATATGAAACTGAATACATTAAATCGAATATACAGATTTATAATTTTTTAAATGTGAAATTTCTAAAACATGTACAGGGTACGAGTTCTCCAAGCTCACAATATTTTGTATCGTAGAAATAATCAACTAACAACAGGTCATTGCAAAATAAAATCAGTAATCGTAGTTTTCATGGATTAGGTAATAAAGGTGAAAGACATAAAACTGCTTATTTCTACTTTTATTTTTAAATTTCAAATTGTCAGTGGTTTCAGTCAATACCTGAGTGATCAAACGTCATTTCATTAATTATCAGAGAGATTTAAGAGTTTCCAGCATTTGTACACCAAACATATCATATTGGTAATGAATATTAGATAAATTCATATTGTTATTTTGTGACAGGATGAGCTTTATTTTTTACAAGACACTAAGACAAATAAGTTACACTAATTCACAGTTAAAGGACCGTATCTCATAGGGAAGTCCTTTATCCTCCTTGACTTATGATGAATGAATACTTGATTAATAAATCGAAAAATGAAGAAAAAGGGTATTTACTTTCCTTTTCGTGGTAAAAAAAACACCTGAACATAGGATAGTATTCAAACAATGTTGTTTCCAATTGCCTGCATTAGTATATACTTTTCACTTTAAAATATTATTTTAAATCCAAACAATATTTTTAGAGAAACTAGCCAGAAAAATATTGGAATGTTATATTTACTCTCTGAATGGTTTGTTATTATGGGATTGTTATGTGATATATTTTTACGTTTAATTAGAGTGTAAATAAAACGTGTGCATAAACGTTTATGTCCCTAAACGTAGGTTGATTGCATGTCATATTGTCACAAGAAGAACCATATTTTAAATGATAAATTAAATTTCAAATCACATTCAATATTCAATACAATTATAGGCCACAGCACAGGATAAAGGAAGATTAACCTTCGTACCCTAGATAGCGCAGTCGGTGACGGGGTTACTTAGATTTCAACCAGTTCGTCTCCAGCTATTACCGCGAGTGCTTTAAGTGTAGGCCTACAGACAGAACTGTTTTTATCGTTTATGTGTAGATGTGTTGTGTGTGTAATGTGTAGACTAGTTTTAATTGATGACGAGTCCTTAACGGATGGAGCGTCTCTGCATTACCACTTGAAAATGCCGTCCAGGCGAAACATGTAGTAGACATCTTTATTATATGAACTGTGAATGACGTAGGTTTTTACTATTAAGTCTTAACACACAGTTCGGGGCTAAAATAATGGATTTTAAATCAACTTAAGCAAAAAATTTAGAATTATAATAATTAATAGTTGTTTGGGAGGGAGAATTAATAGGAGTAATTGGTTTGAAACTCAGCAGATAGGTGTATTTGTTTAATTGATTTATTTGGAAAGTATTGTTTAAAAAACAATAGATGCCACTTGTTATGTAAGTCTCATAAAAATATCACGTACTAGAATTTTACTTTTTTCCACAGTAGTAAATAGTTTAAAATAAATCAACATGGTACATAAACTATTTGATTTATTCATCACAATATTGGTAGTGATAAATGTTCCAATTTACTTTTTGTTCAATATATTGGTGAGTAATCATCGCACAGACCCTAGTCCCTTCGTGTTGGGCAGTTGAGTTTTTTTTTATAAAAAAGTAATAATTTGTTATAGCGATAATGAACAGTTATGCAGAATAAAAATTAAATTTAGTATAAATTTCATATGGGCAAGTAAGTACTTCCCAATAACAGGTTTTGATTAATTATTTTACTTCCAAACTATTTATTCACCAGTCGAATTCGCAAGGCTTTAATAATCCTACATCCAATCTCAGTATAATATTAAATTCTGCAAACTACGAGAATAATTATTTTTTACTATTATTTCGAAAGCCTAGACACCTAGATAATTATATTATCACTTACCAAATGCACGGCAATTGCCTTTCAGGTGTCAAATTATTTATTCCTCACAGGAAGCGGTTTCGGTCCATCACAGACCATCATCAGCCTACTAAACACAGGTATCACATGACACCACAAAAATCTTCACCGTTGGTGTTCGTCAAGATAAAATTTTTATAAAATCTTTTACATACACGACATATTACAGAAAATTACGACATATTACGAAAAACTAACAAAACAAAGCACATTTACATAGGGATCCCCAAAAACTTTTTACTGACTCACTGCTCGAACCGCTCACAGGAATGATTGTAGCGCTACTGACCTTGGCGAACAAGGAAAGATTATTCAGATAGCAGAGTTCAGAGGCCGATACAATGAATCAGCTGATGTCCTGCACTATATTATTTAATAGTTGAAACGTTATTTTTTCGGAGTACTCATCTTTTTTATTTAGTATAACGTCCTTGTCTTCTTTAAAATATTTATAAATAAAAAATTCCTCCCAAGCCTGAGCTTTGTATTTATTTTCGCAGTTTTTTAATATTTTAATTGATGAGTTAAAATTAACTTTATGGCTAGGGTTGGCTTTTAAATGCTGCGCTACCTTTGATGAAGGATTCTTTTGGTTGACTGCAGTGTGCTCTTTAAAACGTTCCTTTACCGATCTGTTTGTATAGCCTATATATTTCTTATCACAGCCATTAGACACATCACATTCTATTAAATAAACACCTTTTGTATCCCCTTTGTCAATTCGATTATACTTTTTATCTAAACTTAAACATTTTTTAATTTTATATCCTGGTTTGATATTAAATTTTTCAAAAGCTTTGCCAATTTGTAACGAATTTTCATTTACATAGTCCAATGATACATACTTTATATCTGTTGCCAATTCATTCTTGCTATTATTAGGGTTTATTAATTTAAATTTAATTTTACGTATGAGATTGTCAACTATGATGGGGTCATAACCATTACTGTAGGCTATCTGTTTAATTATATCTTTTTCCTTTTGGTATTCGCTAGGCAATAAATTATACTTTAGTAGCCTGTTAATCATTGCTCTAAATGCTGCCATTTTACAACTGGACGGATGATTTGAGTCTGCTGGAATGACTAAATCTGATTGTGTAGGCTTCCTATAAATTCCAAAACCTAATTTCTTGTCTACCTTTAACACTTTCACATCCAAGAAATGTATAGTACCCAATTCCTCTTGCTCCATTTTGAACTTAATTGGCGAATTCAGTTTATTTAAGTTGTTAATCATAAGTTTAGCCTGTCTTTTGCTCCCTTTATAAACCATAAAGATGTCATCTACATATCTACAATGAAATACTATATTTTTAAAATAAGGATTGGCTTCATTTAAAATGTTGTTTTGCTCGTACTTCTGAACATAGATTTCTGCTAATAGAGCTGAAAGCGGGCCACCCATGGGCAGGCCTTTGTCATCATAATAGATTTTGTCCTTCCACTGGAAATAATTTTGATTTGTTATCTCCAGCACCATTTTACGTATGTCTTTTATTTCTTCAATGTTAAATTTGCCTGAGAGTGTTAAGCGTTCATTTAGTGCTTCCACAGCTTCTAACTTAGGTACGTTACCATACATATTATCTATATCGGCGGTCAATAATGTAAGATTAGAACTAAGTTCCAAAACTTTTGCCCTGTCAATAAAGGATCAAGAACAACGGTGAAGATTTTTGTGGTGTCATGTGATACCTGTGTTTAGAAGGCTGATGATGGTCTGTGATGGACCAAAACCGGTTCCTGTGAGGAATAAATAATTTGACACCTGAAAGGCAATTGCCGTGCATTTGGTAAGTGATAATATATTTTTTACTGTTTTAATTCAACTCAAATTTAAAGCGAAACAAATTAATGTTAGTAATTATGTTGGTAGATTGCGGTCAAACGAACTCACTTATCTTCCCTTGCTTTACAATTCGAAGTGACTAGTACTTTAAAAAAAACTAAGCTATTGACTAGAACACAACATACAACTTTAGTAACACATACAATATTTCATATGATGTTTTATCTCATGAAGTGTGATCTGCAAATTCAAGACGGCCTCCTCCTCGACTATTTTTCATTCATGGTGCTGCATAACTTTAATACAATTAGGCCTAACTCCATTTATCAAAGTCATCGACAACAGTTGTGTAGGGCTACAGACTTGAGAAGGCACTGAGGTTGCAGTCCCCTCAGGGATGAAATACAGGCCTACGCAACGGTATTACGAAATATTTATTTGGAAATTAAAATATTACGTGGAACAGACCAAGTTAAAGAGGTGACAAACATATCAAAAAGGTGACATAGTGGTTACGACTGGACCATTATAATTATTTCCGACGATTGGTATATTGTTTTCCATTTTTCCAGAATCGGCTGTTAAATTGCCAAATCCTACAATTTTTCATTACGAACCAAGAAAAATGTTAAAATTTTCCCATAAAAAATGCATTGGGTTAATTTCGTGAATTTTAATGAGCTAGACACTTGAAACTTTTTATGAACACTCCTAAGAGGGTACTTTGAATAATCGTGTAAATGGATTTTGTAATTTTTAGTTTTACTATCCCCAAAAAATCTTGAACTTTTACAAATTTTTTTTTCATTTTTCGGCTTTATAACTTTAATGAAAGATCCTATCGGAAAACGGAGGGCACTTTGCCTCGTCAACTTTTTAAGATCTTCAACTTTGATGTCTTGAGATATTTTCCTATTTTGCCTCTTTAATCCATAAATAGCGTTTCTTTACTGAAAATTAGTATTAGTATATGTAATTAGTATTTTAGTATATAATAGTTTGAAATTTCACATGTACATACACCACACCACCAATATTTATTAACACTCGAAAAAAGTTTATGTCAAAACTTATTATTAAACGAAAAAATATTATAAAATCACTAAGATCCTTAGAAATAGCTTACAACAGGTAAAAATCCACAGAAAACACGTAGGCCCCAGAAATACCCGAATCCCAAACATAGGTCTATGCGATATGAGAAATCCATTTCAGTTTATGGTTTGTGAGAAGTCAATGAAGTAAATAACAAAGTACGTATTTTTTGTGAAAATCTATTTCTTTTTTGGCGTCTCTGCCAAGACTAAGACTAAGACTTATATTAATATTTATATATTATATTATAGTATTAGTATTTATGATACACTCTGTTAGCAGATCTCTAACAAAATAAAGATACCTAAATAAAGTGAAAAATTTTCAGGTCAAATTAATATAATCTCATTTCAAACTATATTAAGTTTAATGTTATGAAATAGAATACAGAATCTTCAAACAGTATAAAACAAAATTCGTATGATAATTTATAAAACTGTGGCAAGCGTCACATTTCATCGATGCATGATAAAATGTCAGTGGAAATTTCATAGAAAACACGTTTCCACCTCGCATTGGAGAAAACTTAAAAAAATACGAAAGTTCACCTTCCAGGTAGAGTGTTTGAAGTTTGGGCAGATAAAAACCCATCATTTCAGCGATGAAAAGCTTGGCAATGTTCCGGTGCAGTGAACCTCATTTCAACTTTAGATTAACGTTAATTTTTAATTCACTTTTTAACTTAGGTTTAAAGTCTGCGTTTTCTCATCTAAATTATTAAATAGAACATCTTTTGGTAGCAAATTTATTTTAATATTATATAAAAATTTTTAACTGATAAATTTACAAGGCCAAACTTACTAAATATTTGTATTGTTTCAAATAATAATTTAGTTCATTGAGTTTGAACAAAAATTCATTTTCTCAAATTAAATTATAGCTTTAAAAATCTATGCATCATATAATTTGTGCAAAGAGTTCTTGAGTTGCGAGCTAAGAAAGTAACATGAGTTTCAAATAAAGATAAAAGTTCAGAAGATAAACATACATATTATGTATTTTATGTTTTATACTCTCTAGGCTATTAGAATTTAGATAAATAGTATATAATGATGACACTAATTATACAAAAAGTTGCATGAATTAATAACCATTTCTTTATAAATAAGAAGACAGCTGTCATTAAAAACTAAACCATCAGGTTATTCTAGGAATATAATGTTTGAAAAACCAGGCTATATTAAACATCTTAGTTTTGTAACAATATAGTTGGTATTCCACCGAGGGTAAGACACACTGATTTGTTGGCAGAAGTCTGAAACTTGTGACTAATTATGTATAACCATTTCTTTATAAATAAGAAGACAGCTGTCATTAAAAACTAAACTCATAGTTAATGATTTATAGAATAAATGTTTGAAAACACCCTGGCTATACTCTAATTCCTTTGCTTCAACTGATTTGTATAGAAGTCTGAAACTTGTGATGTATGGCGGTGACACCCTGTCTCGAAACTACTTCCTTTGCTTCAACTGATTTGTTGGCAGAAGTCTGAAACTTGTGAGAAGCTCGGTGAAGTGGCGGGTGACACCCTGTCTCGTTATACTCTACTCTACCTTCCTTTGCTTCAACTGATTTGTTGGCAGAAGTCTGAAACTTGTGAGCAGCTCGGTGAAGTGGCGGGTGACACCCTGTCTCGTTATACTCTACTCTACCTTCCTTTGCTTCAACTGATTTGTCGATAGAAGTCTGAAACTTGTGTGCAGCTCGGTGAAGTGGCAGGTGACACCCTGTCTCGTTATACTCTACTCTACATTCCTTTGCTTCAACTGATTTGTCGGTAGAAGTCTAATACTTGTGAGCAGCTCGGTAAAGTGGCGGGTTACACCATGTCTCGCTATAATCTACCTTCCTTTGCTTCAACTGATTTGTTGGCAGAAGTCTGAAACTTGTGAGCAGCTCGGTGAAGTGGCGGGTGACACCCCGTCTAATTATACTCTACTCTACCTTTCTTAGCTTCAATTGATTTGTCGGTAGAAGTCTGAAACTTGTAAGCAGCTCGGTGAAGTGGCGGGTGACGCCCCGTCTAATTATACTCTACTCTACCTTTCTTAGCTTCAATTGATTTGTCGGTAGAAGTCTGAAACTTGTGAGCAGCTCGGTGAAGTGGCGGGTGACACCCTGTCTCGTTATACTCTACTCTACCTTTCTTTGCTTCAACTGATTTGTTGGCAGAAGTCTGAAACTTGTGAGCAGTTTGGTAAAGTGGCAGGTGACACCATCCTTTGTTACAAATTATCTTTTTATCTCCTGTTATCCACTTAAATACATAACATTTTTTGCCATAGCCTATTTGGTAGACGTAAGGGTAGAATTTTCCTAACCCAAAGGGTACCTAGTGATTTCAGTTTAGTGGTGCAACCTAGGCCAACGCTAGCCCTGGCTAGCCTTGATTCGGTATAAAAAACACAACGAAAGAAGGTGTTTCAAACTGAATGATAATTATTTTAACTGGGTTCCCATTGCTGTTATGACAATTTAAAAGCAATAGATATTAAACAATCAGGAGTTATTGAACACACCAATACTTCGCACCACCGACATAACCTCAAGCGTTTAGTAGAAGAATATTTTTTGAAACTTATTTACATTTAATAATTGATATGTTTTCCAAAAACTTAACATCACCCTCACATATTTTTCTGAGTAGGACATTTTATATTATTTATTTTACTATTTTCTCCACTACTAAACACTGACATAATTCCTATATCACTGTGTGGTCAAATTTTGAGCAAATAATACTACTTTCATGATTTACTAAACCTTTGACTACAAAGATAAGATTACGAAGAAGTTTGAGGCGACGTAGATGTAAACTTAAGTTTCTACGAGATCAAACAGCTTGAGAATAATAAGATATATTGATGGAAAACTTTGCTGTGAACGGACAAGAGGTAAATTCAGTTTGCAGTTAGACTTCCTGCGGAAGTTGGTCCACCGGAATTCGGAGAGCGGGCCAAAGTTGGATCCCGGTCAACCATTTATCACTTGTTGATGTAGTGAAGTTAATATAATTAGTTCTACTAATTACTCTGTAAAAGTTGGGAGGTGCAGAACTCTTTTATCTGTTGAGACCTCCTACTGCAACATGGAACTTGAACATCAAATTTAGTTCACTATTTGTATTTTAATTTAGATCTTATCTAAAAAGGTGGAAATTATCCTCCGTTTAACTTACGAATTAATAAATTCATAAGTTTAAATTACAAATATGATCAATCTTTGACTGAAGTTATTATTGATATATTATAACAAACCGAGTTTTTATTTTATAGACTAGATTTGAAAAAACATCAATTTGATAGTTAATTGAAAATTTCAGAATGAAACTACTAAGGATAAAATATTGATTTCGGTGTGATTACTAAATATATTAACACATTACTATACAGAATGTTCCTGAACTCTTGACCGACATACAACATCTTATTCTCGGACCAAAGACAAGCCGAAATAATTTATAAACTTATTTTATATGTATATGTGTGTGTGTGTGTGTGTGTGTGTGTGTGTGTGTGTGTGCGTGCGTGCGTGCGTGCGTGCGTGCGTGCGTGCGTGCGTGCGTGCGTGCGTGTGTGTGTGTGTGTGTGTGTGTGTGTGTGTGTGTGTGTGTGTGTGTGTGTGCGTGCGTGCGTGCGTGGTGTGTGCGTGTGCGTGCGTGCGTGCGTGCGTGCGTGCGTGCGTGTGTGCGTGCGTGCGTGCGTGCGTGCGTGCGTGCGTGCGTGCGTGCGTGCGTGCGTGCGTGTGTGTGTGTGTGTGTGTGTGTGTGTGTGTGTGTGTGTGTGTGTGTGTGTGTGTGTGTGTGTGTGTGTGTGTGTGTGTGTGTGTGTGTGTGCTCTTATTTACTCAATCTTTTACCATTCTAAATTTTAATTCGAGGACTGGTGTTATAATCAAATCAAATTTGTTGTTTAACTTTATCACTTAAAGACTTAATAACTGAAAAAAGGTCATTTTTCATTTCATTCCACCATTTCATTTCAAAATGGCGGCTGTCTATCAATTAGAAATGTAAATATTTAAAAACCGCTCGTGATATTAAAACACCAACAATTATCCTTTATTTAGGGAATTCGAATTTAACTCTAACGAAACCAAATTCAAGAAAATCGGTTCGTAAAAAAAAGTGAAAATATTTCCTAAGTGAACGGTACCGTAATCATGAACGTTTTTTAGATATTTATATTTTTAATTATTGAAACAGCCGCCATATTTTAAATGATCATTGGAAAACAAAAAAATCTTTCTCAAACTAAAGCAGGTTTTATAAGAATTTATATAGTACCACTTTCGTCTTTTATTGTATTTTTAAATAATATTATTTTTATTCATATTATTTTACCTCACCTCATATATTTTTATATACGACTATTATAGACATGTAATAGTTGAATGCAACCAAAGTTAGCCCCTGTGCAAATTAGGTTGGGTTAAAATCTGTTTTATCATATTTAACATTTTAAGATTGGTGTTATATATATATATATATATATATATACCCCCATCACAGCAGACCTGCGTACTCAGCGAATTTCCAAATCAATAATATAATAATAATAATAATAATATATGACAAGTTTGGTAAAAATCTGTCGATAAAAATGAGAATATTTGCCTATTCTCCATAAGATTAACATGGGAAAGAGTGAGTAGGTTTGCTGTAGGTTTAACCACCTGGACTTTGCCTTGTCCAAGGGTTACAGAGCTCTAGGGGCCTGTTGAAGATCCTTCGGTAAAAAATGGGGCTTAAGTCCCAAATTAATTTTATGGACGTACGAGGCCATTGTTAAGCCAATGGTGACCTATGCATCCCTCATCTGGTGGTCTAAGGTAACTCAAACCACAACCATGAAAGAGCTCCAGCAACTGTAAAGGCTTGCCTGTGCAGGGATACGTGGACCAAACAAATCCTGTCCTACGGCGGCTATGGAGGGACTCCTCTGACTTCCTTCATTGGGACTGGAAATCAAAAGAAGAGCGGCCACTACTGCTTTGAAGACAATCAGCAGGAACTAAATCCTGCCCAGGGCATCGGGCTATGCATCCAACTTAAGTGAACTTCCAGACTTGGGGTTGGAACTAACTATCCTGGATTTAATGGTGAAAGTTCTTAACCTAAACATCCCGTACCGAGTGGATACCGGGGGGCCAGAACGGTGGCTGCAGATAAAATCGGAGTTGGGAGACTCAACCCTGACCTACTACACTGACGGCTCGCGCATGGATGCCCGTTCGGGGCCTGGGATGTTTGGTGCCGGGGTACTTATCTCCCGGACTCTGGGCGCCGCTGTGACCGTGTTCCAGACGGAAATCCTGACGATTGAATGCTGTGCCAGAAGACTTCAGGACAGACGGCTGAATGGGACAAGAATACTAATTCTGTCTGATAGCCAAGTTGCTATGAAAGCACTGAAATCACATTCAGTGACAAGTTGTTTACAGATGCAAGGGTTATCTCAAGGAACTTGCAGCTAAGAACTGTGTATGGCTTGCTTGCGTTCCGGGACACGCAGGACACGCAGGGCACGAAGGGGACGAAAGAGCTGACAGTCTAGCCAGAAAGGGATCGACGTCCTCACTGGTAGGGCCCGAACCATTTTGCCTAGTCTCCATCTGCTAGGGTCTGGGTAAGCTTCGAAACTGGGAGAAGGCCAAGATGAGGGAGGCGTGGGAGATGGGAGCTCTGGGCCTTCGACAGTCAAAATCGCTGATCGAACCATACAGAGAGACGTAGAAGGAGCTACGCAGGCTCTCTAAGGGGACATCAGCTTATTGGTGGAGCTACTGACAGGACACGGCCCACTAAGAAAACACCTCAAGTCACAGTGTCACACAAGTACTAGGCTTTATAAAGGAACTAGAGTTGTGGGACAAACTTTATCTAGGGTGCTACAAAAGATCTCACTTTCAAAATATTGATGAAAAAAATACTTTCTCTATAATATCGTATGAGTGGGAAAAAGTAATAATTAACTTTATACAAATCTTAAATATAATAGGAAATAGCTTTAAAAACCTAAAACTTATTTATTGCATTGTTGTATTGGTATTCGTTACAAAATCAAAACCTGAGACAGTTTTCTGACAACTCTTGAGTTGAAACCGGCCTGGAAGGAGAATGACAGTGACAATAAATACCCCCGTCGCAGCAGACCTGCGTACTCAGCGAATTTCCAAATCAATAATTTAATATATGACGTTTTATAAAAATATGTCCATAAACATGAGAATTATTTGCCTATTCTCCATAAGATTAACATAGGAAAGAGTGTGCAGGTTAGCTGCTGTGAGGAACACTGAAAGAAGTCATTTCTACCATGAATAATTTTTATCTTATTATTTATACCAACTTTCATCAACATCTGTCCATAAATAAAGGAGTTTGCCTATTCCCTATATGATTAATATGGGAAAAAAGTATGCAGGTTTGCTGCCATGATAAACACATAAACTATGATTTTTAAGCATAAATGGATAGATCTCAACCACATGAAGCTAAATATAAAGTTTTTTCCAAAAATATTGATTAATATGGGAAATATTAATTTTTCCCTATCCTCCATAAGATTAACATTGGAGCCCCCCAATACAACGTACTGTGTTTAGATTTTATAATATCTCGGTAACCGTTGGAGATAGAGAAAAACTTTAAGAAACTTAATTGTGTAGTTTTTTAAGCTGATTCCAATGGTGAAATATAAAATTAGAAATTTTTAAAAATTACATGTGAAAAACGCAAAAAACCTGATTTTGGGGTACGAAACCCCCCCAAACTATCCGTTCCTATTGATCGATATGTCCGAGCATTTGTAGGAATACACGTCTCTACCAAATTTGGTCTCGATCGGACCTTTTTTACGAGAGTTATCGTGTTCACAGACACACACACACATATATATATATATATATATATATATATATATATATATATATATATATATATGTATATAAATTTTAACGACTATTGTTTTTGGTCTCTGGGCACCTAAAGAAGAAAAAATAACATGGTCTCGGGCTTAACTCTTGCCATGAGACCTACGGTAATAGCTTCTTCCCTATGGGAAATTCGCTAATATATATATATATATATATACATATATATATTTTTTTTGTGTGTGAGTGTGTGTATGAGTGTGCGTGTGCGTATGCGTGCGTGTGTGTGCGTCTGTGCGTGTGTGCGTGTGCGTGCGTGCGTGTGTGCGTGCGTGCGTGTGAGTAAAATATAACCTTACTTTAACATTCCCTTTTCATTAACTGAAATAATGAAATTAATGAAACTTTAAAAATGAAATGAAATTAAGAAAAAGGTAAATTTACCACGAACGAATAATTACTATCTAGTATTTAATAAATACTGGAGGAAAAATTACGTTCCGATTTGTACGGTGCCTGGGAATCACTCAGCTCGCTTGCTAGGTTAACTCCAGGGGTCGAAACCTAAGTTTCACAGTAGTAGCCTTATCCTACAAAATGAAAATTCTCTAGATAGAGAATCACATACAAGGGGGTCGTATCAAGTTACTAACAAAAACAAATACCAGATTAACATTGACTGCTACTAATTTAGAAAATAAGAAAAGATAGCATTAAATCAAAATAAAAATGTAAACTGAGACCTCGTTGAGCTTCTGGACAGCCAGAGTGATCCCCTGCACTCCTGGAAACTGGCTCAACAACTGGGGTTTTCCATGAATCTAACACTCATAATTGAACTAACTAAATAAAATTGAACTTATTATTATGGGGTCAAAGCCAACTTTTTCTTTATTAGGTAAAACTATTTAAAACCACTAATTGTGACCAAGCACTCAAATGGTTGTTTGCTGGCAACTAGTCAGGAAGAGCTTAAATATCTGTCCCTAACGCAACTTTAAAATTGAAATAAAGTTTATTTAGATAGACGTAACTAACTAAGTATAGTACGTATCGAATCGTATTGGATGATAACTGTCGGCCACGCTACCTGATTATCACGTCGTCGCTGAAGCACTATTATAACATAGACGGAATGGGAGTTCACGATTCGTACTGCGCAGTCTGAAGAATCGCCAACAAGTGCCGGTTATCACACACCTTGGACACCGTCCGTGATAGGACAAACTAAAGGCCCACATATCCAGTTACACGACTCCCGAACGTTTACCAACAAAAGTGGCCACCCAGAAAATAATATTCTTCTACTTTCCCAGGAAAACGTATGCTAGAAAAGGACACTTGTCACTCGTCGCCTGCTGTCATGTTTCGTCAACAATGCTTTTGAGGTTATGTAGGTGGTGCGAAGTATCGGTGTGTAAAATAAATCCTGTTGGTTTATTTTTATTTAATATAATATTATTTTTAAGAGTATTAGTAAGGAGAAACTGACGCCAATACTATTACTTGTATTACTATTACTTCTAATAGATTACATCCCGGCATGCCTGGATGTAACTAAGGTCCTGCTGTAGGGACAGAACGCCAGCCTTAACTATTTGG
>CM041791.1:101933629-102352765 GCA_023375725.1 Nephotettix cincticeps
TTGTGCTACCTGAAGATCATTGGCCATCTGCAGTTCATTTTTATATGGGCTGCTCATAAGTTCTACAACTATTTGTGAAACACACAAAAGGTGTGTCAGTGATAGTTAAATATCTTTACACCATAAAAGTTAGTTTATATTAAAAATTATTTAGTAAATTAAATAGTTAAAAATCAAAATATCGAGCTTGGAATGATATGGTTGCCCAAATCGTACCGGTACGATTTACGCATACGATTTGGGCAACCATTGGCGGTACGATATAGGCGACTGGGCATCTAATCAAACATAACCTTATTTCTAACCTAAAATAAGAGCTACAACGTGATCTGCCATAACAAAATAAAGCGAAATAGTCATGCTTAAAAGATGTATATGGTATATATAACAAATCTTACTTCAATGATAACTATGGCATTACGATTCACAGCTGAAAACTCCATCAATGTATGGCAAAAACACGTCTGAATTAACAAACAATATATCTATCAACACAAAGTCTATTGCTCTCTTACCACGCCACTGGATAGTTTCTTCGTTTTCCTCCAGAGCTCTCCAAAAACACTAATTCTACTAAAATTCGCGGGTGTAGGACTTTTGGCAACCTCGCCTATCCCATTCGTCATCGCAGAGGGCTATAAAAGTGTCACAACCCGTGGTGCGGACTTTTGGCAACCGCTGTCCTCCCTGGTGGGGATTTCCGGGATTTCGTTCGTGCCGGGCGGGGTTGAGGGTGAGGGAGAAAGCGCGCTAGAGAAGGGCGAGAGGGGAGGCGGCGGGCGAAGACAGACGAAGAATAACAAAACACAACGCATGATACCCAATTCCTTTCAAGTGTGTGATTACTAACCGTCTAAGTACTGCCTGTTGTTAAGTTTGAACTATGTTTAGAGGTACAATATTATGAATTGTATTGGTCTCATTTTTAAACCCATACTTAACTTCTTGAGGAAAGAATTAACGATTTATATTTCTTTGAAATCAGATAAGACTTGTAAATTTCAATTTATAATCTATATAAATAAGTTTGAATATGAAGTTTATGAATGAAGTTGCATGAACATGAAGTTTATTAATATTTAGGACTTTGTATAAACAATTTCTGTTGACAATATCGTAACACTTCAACAGTTCACCATATTGACCTATATTTGTTGGTGTTGTCTTGTCTTTTGTATCATTGTCTTTCAAACATTCTACTTGGAAAATCCAATTCCATCTAGCCGTACATCCTGTAACGTCCATTGTGAAATAATGGCATTAGTTCAAAGGACTTGGCTCATTCATAGCCGGTTCCCCGTTCCGGAGCGAGGGAGGGACTTTAAGGGATAAGAGTGATATATTGTGGGATTAAATAACGAGGCAGGGATTTTCAGAGAGAAAATGGAGAATTTTTGGGATGAAACTGAGGTTGCCAAAAGGCCGCTGTCGAGGGCTAATTAGGGTTCCGACCCTCGGTAGGGGCTGGGCGGTTGCCAAAAATCCGTTTCCCAAAATTCGCGATAGTACGATTTAGGAGGTGGTGTGATATCGGCTACTCTCCCCTACAATGTTCTCATTGTCAAGTATTATACACTAGAAAAAAATTGTCTGTCCACCTCAAAACTTTCTCTCCTCTTGAAACTAGATCACCCACAAATACCCCTAACAAAGCAGTTAAAGCTCTGAAGGAGCACGGAGTCATTTTAACTCCTGTAGATTCTTCGCTTAGCGAGCAATTCAAAGAAGAAATTCTTAACAATATGATTAATGACGAAATTGGAAGAGCTGTAAGGTGCGATCCATTAATCCTTAAAATGAGGTAAGAGTTCCACAAATCCCGACGCCACTCATCTGAAAAACATTATTTTTCACGTGAGATGAGGGAAATGGGAAGGCTTCTTGTCCAGTTAAGGAAGCAAAACAACATAAAATGCTTAGAAGCCTACTTATTTCGGTGATCTGGTCACAGCAGTGGAAATATTAAACGGGTATGATCAAACAACGGGTAAAGTGTTTGAATATGAAGTTTATGAATGAAGTAGCATGAACATGAAGTTTATTAATATTTAGGACTTTGTATAAACAATTTCTGTTGACAATATCGTAACACTTCAACAGTTCACCATATTGACCTATATTTGTTGGTGTTGTCTTGTCTTTTGTATCATTATCTTTCAAACATTCTACTTGGAAAATCCAATTCCATCTAGCCGTACATCCTGTAACGTCCATTGTGAAATAATGGCATTAGTTCAAAGGACTTGGCTCATTCATAGCCGGTTCCCCGTTCCGGAGCGAGGGAGGGACTTTAAGGGATAAGAGTGATATATTGTGGGATTAAATAACGAGGCAGGGATTTTCAGAGAGAAAATGGAGAATTTTTGGGATGAAACTGAGGTTGCCAAAAGGCCGCTGTCGAGGGCTAATTAGGGTTCCGACCCTCGGTAGGGGCTGGGCGGTTGCCAAAAATCCGTTTCCCAAAATTCGCGATAGTACGATTTAGGAGGTGGTGTGATATCGGCTACTCTCCCCTACAATGTTCTCATTGTCAAGTATTATACACTAGAAAAAAATTGTCTGTCCACCTCAAAACTTTCTCTCCTCTTGAAACTAGATCACCCACAAATACCCCTAACAAAGCAGTTAAAGCTCTGAAGGAGCACGGAGTCATTTTAACTCCTGTAGATTCTTCGCTTAGCGAGCAATTCAAAGAAGAAATTCTTAACAATATGATTAATGACGAAATTGGAAGAGCTGTAAGGTGCGATCCATTAATCCTTAAAATGAGGTAAGAGTTCCACAAATCCCGACGCCACTCATCTGAAAAACATTATTTTTCACGTGAGATGAGGGAAATGGGAAGGCTTCTTGTCCAGTTAAGGAAGCAAAACAACATAAAATGCTTAGAAGCCTACTTATTTCGGTGATCTGGTCACAGCAGTGGAAATATTAAACGGGTATGACCAAACAACGGGTAAAGTTAAAGTTGTTGGTCTTGCCTATAGATTACTTCAACCTCTCTAGCAATGCCTGGTTCTTGTAAGGAAGGAAAGGATGGAGGATTTCAGTTCTGGTGGTAAGGACCGAAGTAGGATTGAAATGGTGTATGATTTTATACAGTTAATAAAAGATAATTGGGCCAATCAAGTGGAGAGACAGTTAACAAAATCTCTAAAGGAGATGAAAACACTTAAAACACAAAAAATGGCTATTGAGGAGGACATCAAAACATTTGTCATACCGCAGTATGATAGTCTCCTAGAGCAGCTGGATAATTATCCCTTTAACTCGTTTGTTTACGATGACTTACTTGACAAATTAGAATCACACATATCGTGTTTGGCTCGACGTAGGCCAGTTGATTTGACCAGGGCAATTCTAAATCATCTCAACTTTATTGACAGTAATGATGATTTATTGTCAATAGTTAAAACAAGTAAAATGGATGCAAACAACATTGAAAACATGCACAATATCAGCATTTTTTCGTCCCTGGAAAAAAATACGAAAAAGTACCAATAGTGCTTACAAGAAAAATGAAAGAAGTTTTAGTCAAGTACAGACATGAAGTAGGCATAACTTCTGACTTGTTATTTATTCACTCAAATAATAAGACATTGAGTGCATCACAATCTCTTGAAAGGACAAAAAAATGTGTCCAGCTACCAAATCCTCAATATTTAACAGGAAATGGATTAAGGCATCAAGCTGACACATTTTCAAAATTCCATTCATCTGATCTACTTTACCTACATCATTTAGCAACTACTCTAGGGCACACTCTATTCATTCACAAAAAGAATTATGATCTTCCCACGAGCATCGCTCAAAAGCTCATTGTGTTCCCTATTCTACACAATTCTATATAACCTTGGATGAAACCGAACAGAGGTGGTCACTGAAGAGGATAATGTAGAAAGAGTAACGTCTTTATCAAACCAAAAAAGAAAAGAAGAGAAAGAAGGAAAAGAGAACAAAGTGGAGCAGCCCAGAAAAAAATGCTGTGTATAAAAGTTTGGGGAGCAAATTTGGCGAGGTATTTGTACAAGAAGAAGATAAATTTTGGATTGGAAAAGAACAACGGACGATTTGTTGAAAGAAAGGTCAGATGCTTCGTTGGTTACTTTCATACATAATGCAGCAAAAATAAAAATGCTTAATGTTTTACTTGGCTTAAAAAAAAATTATGAGCTAAAGAAGGAAATAACCTTAAATAAGTCGTGAACTAGTACACTAGTCTACAAAGCATTTTTCAGCATTTAACTTCTGGAATCTTCCATGTTGTTCCCCGAGGTCAGGGAATCATCTTTTCTTGGCTTGAAACATTTGTTGGAAATTTAGGTTATGCTTAGTTGTTGTTCTGCTGTTCTACTGTTGCGTTTATTGAGAAGTGGTGATATTTAATGCTTACAACAGCTGGTTTTTTTTGTAAATAACAGTACATTTGTAATAATTCATTATTTATTTTAGTAGACACCTTAGTAGATAATAAACGTAAACATAACAATAAATGGTAATTTAAATTCAGATGACTTGAGGCAATTATTGGAAGAGTAAGAAGTCATATTATTTAATTGTGAAATAGATAATGTTGTGTTAACATTACTCTTTTATTTTCGCTCGTTATTCACTTTTTATTGCCCTTACAAACATTGTTGTAAACAAACCAGATTTGACACAAAATTAATTCCGAGGTACCGGTAATGGGAAAGGTTGTCTATCATGGCTGCCGAGCTGACAAGGAATGGAACTGTCTTAATAATATTTTTGTAATCATATTTTATATATGATTACATATCAAACTTTATATTTCATTTGCTGGAAACCCCTTTAGACCATTCCAAGTATATATTACACATTATAACTATATGTGCAGTGTATTGTAAGAAGTTATTCTAGGTTGAAGTTCCTCAATGTATTGTTTTATTTTCTAGTATGGTCGATTAATTAGGTATTTCTTTTTGGATATTGTTAGTTTCTTTCAGTTTGTTAGGTAATAATTTGTACATTATTATTTCCATGGTTGGGGGGTTTGCCTGTTATTTATAACCATAAACCTATAAATTGATAACCATAGGACTGTTGGACATTTCAGAGCTATTTAAAGTAATGTTGTAATAGACCGTAGGACAATATTTACTATAGACAATGGACTATTCAGCATTTAAGGGCTCTTGTTTTAATGCTCCTATAGACCAAAGGTCTATGTTGATGATAGACCATAGGACGATTGGACATTTAAGAGCTATATAAATTATTATTACAACAGACCTTAGGACTATTCAGGGTTCTTATTTTGATGCTCCTGTATACTTTAGGTGTATGTTTACTATAAATATTCAATAGATCTTACAACTATATCTTTTATAAAACATATGCCTATTGAAATTTGAAAAGACAGATTTTTATGCAATGTGTTTGGAATTTAGAGTTTGTTTAGCTCGTTAACAAACTTTTTTATTTTGACCTAAGAAAGAATAAAAGAAAGAAAGAAAGAACCGTGTTTATTTCAAATTATTTTAGGTACATTTCAACAAAAAAGTCATTGACAAAGCACTACAGGAACAATGGTCCAAAGACCGTCTGCCCGGTTGGCAATTACAATTACATAATATTATTCACCTAACATATACAACACTCGTAATACAGTAACTAGTAACTAGTTGTATCTAGTTTTCTCTCTCTAGTAAGGTTATGATCTAAACATAATTCGAGCACACATCAGATAAATAAATAAACATTGACAAATTAACAATATTAAAAAAATAACCAGATAAATAAATAAATACAATATATTTAACATGACAGTAAAAACTTTTTTGTATTTTATTTATTTTTATATTCATTTATTCATGCCCACTACTTCATTATCATCATTATTATTATTTCCCTATTTCACCTTCATTCATCTATTTAATCTTATTCATTTTCTATTTTTTCTATATATACATATATATATTACAGATTGAACTCCTGTACTAACCCCCATCTCTGATACCATGCTGCTTTTAAATAATTCCTTAACTTAAACCAATTTTAAATAATTCCCTAACTTAAACCAATCCCCAGAATTTAATAAGTTAATGTACTCTGTTTCTCCAATGGAATATTTCCCAAGCCAATATCTTCTAATATACTTCAACACAGGACATTGTGCGACGAAATGAAACGTCGTTTCGTCTTTTTGAAGATTGCAGAGTGAACAAAAATAGTTCCTCTCCAGCCAAGGCTTATAATTCAAATCCAATAATTGCGCGCGAACCTTAATTACCCAAGCGATTAGTCTGACATCCACATTATCAGACTTGAGCAACCTAGGCCCGAGGCCGAGGTCAAGGGCCAGGTACTGGCTGTGATAACGCGATGTCAAAGCCTGCCCTACACACCAGCTCCGCTACCGGTCCCGCTCCCGCTCCACCACCGCCGCCAGCTGGGCCGCCAAGCGCTCCACCTCGCCACGGAAGTCGACAAGTACGTTATTTATCTGTCCCAAGGATTTCCAAATTTTGCACCAGCCTAAATTTTTATTCACCATCTCACAACCTAGAATTTTGGGAAAACGGTCATCCGGCAATAAGAAAACCTTTTTTACGTAGCTTAAATTAAGGTATAAAGTATGTAAATATAATTTGTCAAACCCCGTCTCCAGGTATATCACGTAATTTGGTGTATTAGACGGCAGCCCCAATAGCCTTTTTAAAAACAGTTTTTGGACCGACTCCAAATGCTCATTCTCAACATATCCCCCCATACGTGAGCCCCATAACACAGTATTGACTTAATGACGGCATTAAAGAACGTGTATTTTGCACTCAGAGGGACCGAATTTGATTTTATAATTTTTTCCCACGCTGAATTAATGGCCAGTTTTGCAACTCTAGATTTTTCAAAACAATGTAGATCCCACGACAGTTTGGCTGTAAAATAAACCCCTAGATATTTGAAACTATTTACTACTTCTATTTTTTGTCCCTTAAACCACCACTTATCATTATTTTGCAGCTTCCCACCTTTTCTAAACACCCCAAGACTACATGAAAATCAGCTGCTGATAACAATATCAAACGTTATTTACATTTAATGATAGTTTTAATGATTAGGTTAAATGAACTTATGAAAATGTCCTTATGGTACGAAACATATCAGTTTAATAAATTTAAAAAAGGTTACTTTTTAATTAGGGGGTGGTGGTTTATATAGTGGATTAGGATCCCAAATTTAACACCAAAAATGTGTCTCCATGTCTCTATTATTCCGTATGTCTGTATAAGTAACGGATCAACAAGACATATGGCCATAGAAAATTAATAAGTTTAACTGTTCTCTACAAATAATAGGGACAGTAAAATTGATTAAGGATAAATTGATAAATTTTTGATGTTACCGGAATAGTCTATCCAAAAAATATATAACATTTAAGAGGCCATATGTGTTGTTGATCCGTTACTTATACAGACATACGGAAAAATAGAGACATGGAGACACATTTTTGGTGTTAAATTTGGGATCCTAATCCACTATATAAACCACCACCCCCTAATTAAAAAGTACCCTTTTTTAATTTATTAAACTGACATGTTTCGTACCATAAGGACATTTCCATAAGTTCATTTAATCTAATCATTAAAACTATTATTAAATGTAAATAACGTTTGATATTGTTATCAGCAGCTGATTTTCATGTAGTCTTGGGGTGTAGTTGTATGATTTTTCAAATGTAATATTTTTTGTATGTGTTTGCATTTTATTTATTAATCTATTGACTTGTGTTCAGTAGTTTTTGTAAATGTGTAATTCTTCTTTTGCATCTAAAAGTGTTCTTTGTTCCAAATTCAATTATATAAAAGTCTTCTTCCAAACTTTTAAAATTGTTATGGTTCTTTATCATGTGTTCAGCTACTTTTGATTTCATGCTTGTGTAGTTTTTTTTTAATTAAAAGCTTGTATATGTTCTTTGTATCTAGTTGTGAATGTTCGGCCGGTTTGTCCAATATAAAACATGTCACATAGTGGGCAGTTTATTTGGTATATTCCTGATTTGTCAAAGTTATTGGTAGTGTGAGTGGTTCTGTTTATCTTTTTAGTGATAAGTTCAAGGGTGTTATTTCGTGTTTTGAAGTTTATTCTGTAGTTATTTTTATTAAATGTAAATGCCCTCCTTCTCGTGCATATCTAAAGGAAATACAAGACTTGTGCAGTGCCATGAGGAATTTCATCCCTTTTCCTCCAATAAGACCTCTAAATCAAACCCCCCTCTTATTGGATCTGGACCCTCAAATGATTCAAATTGTTTCGCAATTGTCGGCCGCCTAATCCCCTCTTTTTAACAAGCTATAATCTCATTCTGGACAGTCCCGAACCCTATAGATGAAGTTATTGTAAGGAATTTTTATTTGTTCCCGCAAGTAGGATTATAATCAAGGGGATAATTATGAACTATTATGAAATAATGAATCATAAACTAGGAGTACATTTACACAGTACTTCAAGTACAAGTAAATTTTTGACGACACGCTCTATACGGTATCTTTGCTTGATTCGTAACACACAAAGATCAGTAGTCTAGGTATAGGTGGGCAAAGTATAGTATAGGTAAAAGAGGCTATTAACCTCTTAAAATCAAATCACAAACATGATATCGTTTAATCAGATATTGAGGTCAAACTCTCTCATTTGTATTTCATTTCAAAGTCAACAGATCGTATCTTAATCTCGAGTCTACTTCGGCTGTTTACCTTCGCCAGGGGCTGCTCGATATTGAGTCTTCACAATATTAAGACGTCTGAGTAAACTGTGGTATTTGCTTCTAATATTACTGACAGTCACAAGGATTTGTTTGATAATAGAACATACGATTTTTTCTATCTGTATAAATAACAACCAAATCACTCAGATTAAGTGCGTGACAGTGTTTTTATAGAAAATAACACAATTTTTGACATAGATGTCTTGCCTCTGGGGGGGGGGGGGTGTTGGCAGTTTGAAAGACCGAAATTTGAAGCAGTGACGTCATTTGGCTAGTGGCATCATATGGTTAATAACGTCATAGTTCGATTATGAGAACAGTTGTTTAGATTAACTGAAAACATTCCTTTTAGACATGTCCATGATCTAACCTATTTACCACAGGAAAGTAAACACAAACATCTTTTTCTAAATTACTGCAATATTCAAATAATAATTAAAGCGTAATACGTAGAGAATAATATGTAATGTGAAGTCTGGAGTCCCAGGGAGTTTTATAAAATGTTGACATGTTATTTATTTTAATCACATTTTAGTGATCACCAAAATTATAACAAAATATCTTCCGTTGCATTTTAAGACTAGTACTTAGCAAAGTAGATAAAATAAATTTACAAACTTACAAAGTCTATGAATATGGTAGAGATTTAGACTACATGAATTATACCTCATTTATTACACAACAATTTGAATTAAGTTTTTGAAGGTTTGGATGTTTGTCTTTCCCAATGTAGGGATTTATCGATTTCTCCTAGGCATGGTAATTTCAATGATACAATGAATGTATATTTACAACGATATTATTGATTGTGAAAAACACCCTCTAAGACTTTACCGCTCGAGCAGATTTTAACTCCACAAAATGATAATCAGAAAAAATGGAAAACATTTTTTAAATATGTTAGCACTCAGTGTTTCACATCCAAATTCGTTTATTTTAAAAGATTATTTCCCATAGATATTTTAAGGTGAAGATTAAAATAGTATGATCTTTTCATGTGCTGGTAAAGGCCAGGTAATTTATTTATCATTTGCAAAAAATATCATAGCTATCAAAATTGTGGAATAGCCTCTCAAACGATTTAAGAGAAAGTGGTAAAATTCCCTCAAGTTTTCTGATATCCAAGGGTTTGTCCAAAAGTATAATCTTCTGATGTCCCAATCCGCTCCATGAACGCTGGGGTCCAGCAAACGATCACTAAATTAACACAGGATCCGTAGTTACGTCGTAATGAATATTACGACATGTAACGCATTACGCATACATATTACATATGTACACGTACGTAATGTTACATATTACGCATGTAGCTTTGGTAATTACAAATGTCATCTGATTCATTATTTAATAGCGCAATGAACACTTGGTCCAGTATGGAACATATTTTTACGATTTAGTTCAGGATCTAAAGTTCTAAATGGCATCAGATTATGGAGCAGGTAAATAACTAGTGAGCTCGCACACAGGTTGAACCTGGAACTAAAATATCGAGCAGGAAAAACTCATTTACTAGGAAACAAAGTTTTAGATTTTTAGAATAAGCCTGAACTTTTTCCTTTACTTATCCGACTCCACCAGTGATGAACCGTGGAAAGTTGAAAGTTCCGGATCTGTGAGGTCTTTACTATTGATCCAAACAATAACATAATCATAAAATTCTCTCAAAAACACACGAACAATAAAAGGATGAAAGTTTAATCACAACGATGACTGAGGCTGTCGGGGCGCATTCTGCTCACAAAGAACCAACGCTCGTGTTGCCCTCCCCTGCCCAACAATCCCTCAATCGCCACCCCTGTTGTTATTCGCTCCCCTCTACAAATCCTCAAATTGTTTTTCAATTATCACTCGGTGAAGGCTGCACCCTAACTATAAATTCTAATAAAACTGCTGTTGAAATAAATTTAACATCGGGCTACCGTATTTCAATGTTAAGTGTTCGTGGAAAAAGGATTTTTATTAAAATTTGACCGGTAATACAAAACTTTAAGTAAAATTTCGTTTAAATTTTAAACTTTAAAGATATTATTTGCTATTTATATTTTTCTATGAAATAGTTTATCAGCTTTATATATTTTTAATATCCCGAAATACACATTCAATTAAATAATTAACTTTCAACTAAGTCATTTTAATACTTGTTTAATATTTATAAGTATAAAAATTAATACTTATGTAAATTAACCAATTAGATGAATAACTTATTCATTAATCATATATTTTGATATATTATATTATAATAAATATATCAAATACATATGTATATATATAAAATAAAGTCGTGTTAGTTATACCATTTAACTCGAGAACGGCTAGACCGATTTTAATTATCTTTGATATTTTGGGTTTATCTCTACTCCGAGTAACATATATTCAGTCTTGTATATTATTAACCTTAGGGTTAAGACCAGCTGGCCTGTCAAGTTTGTATATTGTAAGTATGTAGCTTATGAAGAAAAGACAAGATGCTTTTTGATCACATGCGTACATCAATTTAAATATTTTATTAACAGCTGATTTTCTGTTGATTTATTGACATAGATATGTCTTATCTCCGGGGAAGTTAGCAATAACTGAACGACCAAAATTTGAAACATAGGAACAGTTGTTTAGATGAACTGAAAACATTCCCTTTAGAAATATCCATGATCTAACCTATTTCCCACAGGGAAGTAAATACAGTACAACATTTTCTCACCAAACGACAGTTAACGTAGTTTTATGTTGGGTCGAAACATTGTTAATCAGTCCACTTAGATTTGTTTTTGTGGGAATTTGATTAATATTGTATCACTTTTATTGTTATTAACCATGCCGCAACCTATATATAACCCAAAACAAATCTCTAATGGTGTTAAAATGATGGAATTCACTATATTACACTTACAAAATCCAATTAAGTTAGTTTAAAAATTAAAAAGACATACATTACTGTTACTGTATGTTACTGTGACATACATTACACACACACATATATATATATATATATTATTTTGTAAATGAATACCATAGTACCCTTGCATTATTTCATTTTATTCCACACAACATGTTTCGAGGATTATCCCATTTTCAAGTGTGTTCAAAATGTAACCTCTAAATATAATTACATACCTACTAAATTTAATTTTTTTATTATAAAATATAATATATCACACTGCATGAAAAATCAACACATGTTTCTTAAACCAAAATTAAATTTAGTATGTAATTATATTTAGAGGTTACATTTTGAACACACTTGAAAATGGGATAATCCTCGAAATATGTTGTGTGAAATAAAGTGAAATACTGCAAGTGTACTATGGTATTCATTTACAAAATAATAATAATAGTAGCCCTAATAGTGAACATTCATAAAATAAAAAATATATATATATACCGGGCCAGTAATGTTCTGTCCTTGGGCGTAACCTCAAATGAAAAGTTGAATGCTTCCTGGGTTGACTCTTTACTTTGTAAGAAAAATGGGGAATTGTTGAGTTGTTGAATGCATCCTTCTAGGTCTTATGTGACCTAGTCGAGTGTTATGACATGGTCCGAGGCCGAATCTGGATTGATTTAGATGTTCTTTTTACCTCTCTTAAAATTAGGCAGACTGTTCCATGTCCTTTATTTCAATCATGATGAATCTCTTGTTTCCTGTGGCTGTGCAATATTCTGCAGCAAGACGTTCTAGGGCCTCCTAATCCTTCGTTGAAAAAACTTTTACATCCGAATATAACATTACACAACGATAAAATAAGGTAAACTCTTTTTTAGCGAATTTCCCATAGGGAAGAAGCTATTACCGTAGGTCTCATGGTAAGACTTAAGCCCGGGACCATGTTATTTTTTCGTCTTTAGGTGGCCAGAGTCCAAAAACAATAGTCGTTAAAATATATATATGTGTGTGTGTGTGTGTGTGTGTGTGTGTGTGTGTGTGTGTGTGTGTGTGTGTGTGTGTGTGTGTGTGTGTGTGTGTGTGTGTGAGTCTGTTAGCACGATAACTCTCGTAAAAATGGTCCGATCGAGACCAAATTTGGTAGAGACGTGTATTCCTACAAATGCTCGGACGAGTTCGTAAACCAGACATATCCGTTAACAGGAATGGGTAGTTTGGGGGGGTTTTGTACCCCAAAATGGGGTTTTTTGCAATTTTCACATATAATTTTTTAAAATTTCTAATTTTATATTTCATCATTGGAATCAGCTTAAAAACTACACAATTAAGTTTCTTAAAGTTTTTCTCTATCTCCAACGGTTACTGAGATATAAAAATATCTAAACACAGTACGTTATATTGTGGGGCTCCAATGTTAATCTTATGGAGGATAACGAAAAATTAATATTTCGCATATTAATCATTATTTTTGGATAAAACTTGATATTTAGCTTCATGTGGTTGAGATCTATCCATTTACGCTTAAAAATCATAGTTTATGTGTTTATCATGGCAGCAAACCTGCATACTCTTTTCCCATGTTATTCATATAGGGAATAGGCAAACTCCTTTATTTATGGACAGATGTTGATGAAAGTTGGTATAAATGTTAAGATAAAAATTATTTATGGTAGAAATGACTACTTTCAATGTTCCTCACAGCAGCTAACCTGCACACTCTTTCCCATGTTAATATTATGGAGAATAGGCAAATAATTATTATGTTTATGGACAGATTTTTATAAAATTTGTCATATATTATTATTATATTATTGATTTGGAAATTCGCTGAGTACGCAGGTCTGCTGCGACGGGGCTATCATTATTTTGAAACAGATAGTTTCTTGACGGATTAAAATATTATTCTGTTATTTTTTAGCTTATTTTGCCTTGCATTCGTATATTTTTAAGTTCCGAAAAACAGAAGTGACGTCATACGGTTAGTGACGTCATATGGTTATATGGACAACTGAACTGAAAACATTCTCTTTAGATATATCCACGATCCGAGCTATTTCCCAAAGGGGGGTAAATACATTTTTATAATAGACTATAAAAATTGTTTCTAGAATGTTAAGCCTCGATTCATTAAAATGTGCACCCGCATGACATTTTCCTGAGGGTTGGGATAAGATCTCAGGCTCTACATCCCCCTAATGTCAACCCCAACAATATTGAACTTTTTTCTGTTTATTTCTCTATGTCATAACATAGTTATGAGCAAAACTATCAATTTTTGAATCATTCAAATCTAAAATGTTCCACAACAATGTAATGTTAATGTTTACACAGCAACACTCAAAACCAATTTTGACATGGATATGTCTTAGCTCTGGGGGGGGGGTGTTGGCGATTTTTAAGATGGAAAACATGTAACAGGTTTCCATAGAAACTACGAATTGTATTGAATTTTTAATACAAAAGAAAAAGAACAGCTGTTTAGATGAACTGATTCAAATCCCTTAAGGCATATCCATGATCTAACCTATTTACCACAGGGAAGTAAATACAAACATTTTTACTTTCTCCCCTTATACATAGTATATGGAATAAGTATTGTTTTCGTCAAAATTTCCGACTTTGAGTTGAGAGGGGATATATCCGTTTTGAGGTCTCCTGAATCCAAAAAAGTGGGTTTTGACGTGATGTCTGTCTGTCCGTGTGTCTGTGTATGTGTGTGGGTGCGTGTGCGTGTTTGCGTGCGTGTGTGCGTGTGTGTCTGGATGTGTACAGAGCCACAGCCTACCGCGTTGGTCCGATTTAGATCAAATTTGGCATGTATATATTCACCGTATCTCCAGGAGTTTTTTTATTTATTTGAATTTTTTATTTTTAAGGGTAGTTCACCCCAAAAACGTGAAAAAAACGTGAAACGTGAAAAATAAAAATTTCTCAAAAACTGCTCTAACGATTTTCATTGAAAGTTATGGGCTCAGTATGGGCTTTTAAATTTCAAAAAAACCCAATTTAAATTTTTCAGCAAAAACAATCAAAGTTAATTATAACTCTACTGGCACCATTGAAACCACCTTAAAAAATTAAACAAATTAGTATTTTGCATCATTAAATGATATTTAGATAAACTTTGAAGAACATGATAGTTTTATTACAGATTGTCTTTTTTAAATTTACTTAAGGGAGAAAGTATGTGTCAGTCTACAGATACCGTTTATTTTAATATTAACAACAATCCGTTTATGCACTCACATAAGTTAATTACTGGATACACTCCTGACTGAATAACTTTCAACTCTATAGTGAAATAGCCAATGTGAGAATGTAAAAATTGGTCCAGCGTTAGAAAACGTTGTTCGGTGAAATTGGCCGTTTCCATACAGATATTGAAATTTATTGCTCAAGCTCTAAATCTCAATTGGCATTGATTGAAAAACCCCAATCTGGCGAATTGTATAGGGGCGCGAAAACACAATGTAAACCTTCTCAATAATTGAGGTACAGTACTTTGTTTAGAGACTGGACGGACAGTCCTGATTTCAAACAGGCAAACGCTACTTAACTCTGAAAATTTATCATACATAACGTAACGTACATAACGTGTTTAACATAAGCTAGCTAGGTATAATACAACATTAGTTTAGTTAGACCTGTATTCATAGTTCATTTTAAAATGTTTTAAAACTTTTACTTTACCATTCGTTAATATGTTTATTTTGAAATGATAAAATATTTTATCAGCCAAAAAATATTCTATAGTTTGATATACATAAAGTTCAATCAATTTAAATGAAATATTTTTGAAGTTAGAACAAATCCTTATACATTATGAAGTCATTTTTATTGTCACTGTCATTCTCCTTCCAGGCCGATTTCAACTTAAGAGTTGTCAGAAAACTGTCTCAGGTTTTGATTTTGTAACGAATACCAATACAACAATGCAATAAATAAGTTTTAGGTTTTTAAAGTTATTTCCTATTATATTTAAGCTTTGTATACAGTTAATTATTACTTTTCCCACTCATACGATATTATAGAGAAAGTAGTTTTTTCGTCAAAATTTTGAAAGTGGATATATTCGTTTTGGGGTCCCCTTAATAAAAAAGTCTAGTTCCTACGTGTCTGTCCGTATGAGTGTCTGGGTGTGTATAAAGCTACTCCGTTGGTTCGATTTAGATGAAATTTTGTATGTTTGTATATATTTACCAAATCTCAAGGTGTTTAACTTTTTTAGGGTAGTTCACCTGAATGAAATGGCTTTAACGATTTTTACAAAAACTTAGTAGTTTATGAGTAAGTTTATAATTTAGTAAATAATATGACACCACCCGCATGTATGTAAAAATGACGGTTCAAAAGTTATGGGCTTTTAATATAAAAATTCATTTTTTTCAGTTTTCCGTGAGAGCAATAAAGGTAAAGTATAATTATTTAACTACCACCGAATAGACCAGCTTAAAAAACGAAAAAATATTATTTTGAATTATTTGTCTAGGACTAACGGTTCCAGAAAAAGTCAAATTTACTGTACATAGTAAACACAGTACGTTGTCTGAGAGTGCCCAATGTTTTTTTTATTAGGGGCAAGGGTGCAGCTATCATTTAGCTACCTCGACCTTGAGATCTTTTGTAGCACCCTAGATAAAGTTTGTCCCACAACTCTAGTTCCTTTATAAAGCCTAGTACTTGTGTGACACTGTGACTTGAGGTGTTTTCTTAGTGGGCCGTGTCCTGTCAGTAGCTCCACCAATAAGCTGATGTCCCCTTAGAGAGCCTGCGTAGCTCCTTCTACGTCTCTCTGTATGGTTCAATCAGCGATTTTGACTGTAGAAGGCCCAGAGCTCCCATCACCCACGCCTCCCTCATCTTGGCCTTCTCCCAGTTTCGAAGCTTACCCAGACCCTAGCAGATGGAGACTAGGCAAAATGGTTCGGGCCCTACCAGTGAGGACGTCGATCCCTTTCTGGCTAGACTGTCAGCTCTTTCGTCCCTTCGTGCCCTGCGTGTCCTGCGTGTCCCGGAACGCAAGCAAGCCATACACAGTTCTTAGCTGCAAGTTCCTTGAGAGAACCCTTGCATCTGTAAACAACTTGTCACTGAATGTGATTTCAGTGCTTTCATAGCAACTTGGCTATCAGACAGAATTAGTATTCTTGTCCCATTCAGCCGTCTCTCCTGAAGTCTTCTGGCACAGCATTCAATCGTCAGGATTTCCGACTGGAACACGGTCACAGCGGCGCCCAGAGTCCGGGAGATAAGTACCCCGGCACCAAACATCCCAGGCCCCGAGCGGGCATCCATGCGCGAGCCGTCAGTGTAGTAGGTCAGGGTTGAGTCTCCCAACTCCGATTTTATCTGCAGCCACCGTTCTGGCCCCCCGGTATCCACTCGGTACGGGATGTTTAGGTTAAGAACCTCCACCATTAAATCCAGGATAGTTAGTTCCAACCCCAAGTCTGGAAGTTCACTTAAGTTGGATGCATAGCCCGATGCCCTGGGCAGGATTTGGTTCCTGCTGATTGTCTTCAAAGCAGTAGTGGCCGCTCTTCTTTTGATTTCCAGTCCCAATGAAGGAAGTCAGAGGAGTCCCTCCATAGCCGCCGTAGGACAGGATTTGTTTGGTCCACGTATCCCTGCACAGGCAAGCCTTTACAGTTGCTGGAGCTCTTTCATGGTGGTGGTTTGAGTTACCTTAGACCACCAGATGAGGGATGCATAGGTCACCATTGGCTTAACAATGGCCTCGTACGTCCATAAAATTAATTTGGGACTTAAGCCCCATTTTTTACCGAAGGATCTTCTACAGGCCCCTAGAGCTCTGTAACCCTTGGACAAGGCAAAGTCCAGGTGGTTGCTCCAGGTCAATTTCTGATCCAAGAGCACCCCCAAGTACTTTGTTGATTGTTTCCTGAGCACTTCCTCACCTTTAATTTTGGAAGGAGCAACCGCCAGTCTTCTATTTCTTGTAAAGGTAACCATCTCCGATTTGGTTGGATTGACGGCTAGGCCCACGCCATTGCACCAGTTGTGGATCAGGTTGACTCCATCCTGGATAAGGACCTCGATGGTGTCCTCATCCCTCAACATTGGCGCTCAATGTTATTCTTATGAACAATATTAAAAAATCAATTTCTTCCTTATTTCCCAACTGCTTTCCACGAAACTTGGTATGTAACGTAAGGTTACATCGCCCAGTAAAATTCACTCAGAAACGTTTGGTATTACGGGGGGGAGGCTAAACCCCCCAAAAATGTCTAACAATTAAAATTTAACTGATTTTCTCTTGTTGTTAGTTTCAGAAATTGGATGATTATTTTTTGAAATAGTAAATTTTTAAAGGATATTTAGATAAACTTTAAATAATATGATAGATTTATTGATTTTCAAATTTATTTTTGGGAGAAAATATGTGTCGGTCTCACTGATACTGTTTATTTTTTATTAGCTGACCCGGCGAACTTATTAACGCCCTACAGTAACTATGTGTTAACTTTAAGATTGGCTATGTTCTGAAATCGAATAGCATTACGGCTTCCTTGTGAAAGATTATACTGGACCACGGGCTAGTTAATAACAATACTGAAACGATAATACATTATTAAATCACAAACACAACAATCACAAAACAAATAAATCTAAGTGAATCGATTCATAATTTTCTAATCCAACCTAAACCCAAACCAAACCTAACTGTAATACGGCTTTTATTATAATACAAATGATTTTTATGATGAACGCAATATGTATAAACATTGTAATCATTTTTTATTTGTCCAACATATAAACACATGACTTTTAATCGGACATAAAATAAAAATTTAAATACATAATCCCCCAAAACCATGACCTATTAACGTAGTGAATTAAGCTGTTCATTTTGTACAGCACTTATTTAGTCTACTTCATAGTTTTACATTAATGAATGATTCAGGTGGCATTGAATAGTAAAGCATATTACTAATTGAAAGTACATCGAACAGCTGTAGCTTAAGAAAATTAATCAAATGTTTTTATTTTAGAAAAATTGTTAACAAACTTACTCCCTATTAGACATTTAAAACGCCATAAAATGGAAACTTATGGAGTTTTCGAAAAAACCCTTCCCGCTCACATATAAAGCAACTTCCTAAAATTTCATGGCGATCGGATGAAATATACAGTGTTTGGCAACTCATTAAGGACATACATACATACAATTCATTTTTATATATAGAGATAAAATAAACATTGGGGAAGAGTTTGTTAATGCTTCTTCAAAGTAGAAGGAATAAGCATAGACAATCAGCAAGCGCATATTATATGCCTACCGGTTATACTCGTATTATTTGATTTATGGAATTGTGATCCATGAAACTTATATTACGGTATGTTTATAGTATGGTGGTGTAATATTTCGTGGGCGTTTGTTAGTAGTCTGTATATTTATTGAAACATGTTCTAGAAAGCATAACACACGATTACGCAGTTACGTGTATTTTATTTTGTGAATTTACTTTTATCATGGCCAATAGTTAGTGCGTAAGCGAGTTTTCCGCAGACCAAGATTGCGCCTATTGCCGAGCCAACCTCATTAGCCGGCAAACCTGAGCGTCAGCAGATGTCGATGTTGCTGATTCTGCCCGCCAAGCAGCGCTACGCTGGTTCCTTCATGGCTGACTCCTGGTGCATTTTAATACTATCACTAAGTTATCTTTTTACTACTTGGTGGCATTGAAAAATAATGCCTATGTACAAAGCTATAATATTTGATAAATATTTGAACTAAATTAATTTGACAGGCTTATTTATGCTAAATCCCACAAGAAATAATTAAAAATGCTTTGATCGCAAAAACCTTTTAGCTCTTAACTCCTGAAAATAATTCGAAGTTCCTAAAAGTAAGGATGTAACAATAAAAATTTGTTTTGCTGTACGTTATTTGGGAATTATGGTACTTTTGATTATTTTTACGTTTCATACTAATAATGAAAGCCTTAATAGTTGTTCTTATTGTTCTCTGATTGGTTGTTTGTAAGCCTGTAACGCTATAAATGTTGAGTTCGTCTCCTCCGTAAAAATGTTTGTATTTACTTCCCTGTGGGAAATAGATTAGAACAAGGACATGTCTAAAGGAAATGCTTTCAGTTCATCTAAACAGCTGTTCTTGTTCTTTTATATTTAAATTCAATACATTAGTTCTAGTAGTTTCTATGGAAACCTGTTACATGTTTTTCATCTTAAAAATCACCAACTCCCCCCCCAAGAGATAAGACATATTCATGTCAAAACGAAACCACGCACTACATTTTTTATGAAACTTTTTTATGAATGTTTTTATCGTACTAAACATGTTACATTCTGAAAGTTATTTTATGGCTACAATAAATAATCAGCTGTCAAATTAAAACATAAAAACATCCATATTAATAATTCGTTTAAATTAATGATTATTAATTTTAAACCAACTATTTCATAATCAAACTATATAAGGCTAAACGGCTAATATTAAATGGGTAACTGTATTACGCAATTTAATCATAAAAGTTGGATATAATTAATTGTATTTAGTGGTGATATTTACTTATCAAACAGCTAAAAAATTTAACTGAGATTTTTTACGTCTTTATCTGCTCACAATTTTAGATTAATGTACTGCCATAGTAATTAGAGTATATTGATTCTTAACACTAAGTCACACAGCAAAGAACCGCACTGTCAGAATAATAAATAATTTTTGTCAATGACAACCAGGTACCCCGCTAATAAAAACCCTGATCGAATTAAACGTTTGTTAATTTAGGACGGTTACATACTAAACTTAGTACGGTAGGCTATGAGTATAACTTTCTATCCTCAACCATCAATCAAAACCGTGTTTACTCCGCATAGCCAATAAATTGGTCTGTTTTAAACACCGATCCCTGATGGAGCATAAACCATTTGCGGGCCGTAAAAACGTTCTAAAACAGAAGTATTACAACCCCGATTTTACGCTAGAACAATAGTTGTACTTATTTACTCATGGATAGCACCGGTTATTAGGCCTACATATGGATGTGAATTCACTAAACTTGGAATATTATTTAACTTCTACTGTGTATAGGATAGTTAAATGGATTCACCGCTACCCGCCGATAAAATCTAAAAGGAAGTTTAACCGTTCCTATTCAACCATACTATATTTGTTCATTGTCAACGGTGAGTGCAACTGAAAACAACGCATGTTTCTTCTACAAGACAAGCTTCTTGTACAAGTGTTGGAATCAACGGCCCCAATAATGTGTCAAATACGAGAATTTTGAAGCGTACACAAACAATCCTCCCTGTTCACCAAGTTGACAAGTTTTGTGGCGGTATTGGCCATACCTACCGTAAGTAGTCAACAACACTGCCAACAGAACAGCCATGTTGGACTGTTTAGTCAGCATATATAAACTCAACTATTGTGCTAGCGTAAAAACAGTTTTGCAGTAATTCTGCTTTAGAACGTTTTTACGGTAGGGTAATGCTCAAATGCTCCGTCAGGGATCAGCGTTTTAGAATGTACTGTAGTAATTTATTACTACTAGCTGACTCTAACTCCGTCCTTCGTACGGAGTTAGATGATTCTGAAGGATTTGGATCAGAGGTCCCACAAAAGACGGCTAGGTAAGTTTCCCTGCGGGACATCTTATAGGGTACGGTAGTATAATTCATAAATAGCAATATAAAAAATTTTTGTTTGTATCACACTAAAATCAAAACCAAAAATAATACACATCTATAATATTATAAAGAAGAGATGGTTTCTGTATGTTTGTTTGTGGGTTTGTGTGTTTGTGGGTTTGTTGTGGCAAGTAAATGCGAAAAATACTGAACCGACCGGTTTTAAATTTTACACAAAGGTAGATCTTAAACTCATGCAACACATAGGCATACTCATTTCCTTAAAATCCTCTCAGGCTACGCCCTGTGAACGTCCTAAGTTTCAATGTTTACATTTTTAGAGAATGAAAACATAAAATTACTTGAATGTCAACAGCTGTGAATACTAAAATTTGACAGTTCGAGAAGAAGGAGAAGAAGAAAGAGCTGCCGTGACCGTCCTAGGTTTCAATGTTTACATTTTCTAATGACAACATCCGTTTGCACTATATTTTGACAGTTCGGGAAGAAGAAGAAATAAAGTTGATTTTTCAGATAAACTGCTGGATCGAAATTAGTGAATTATTTGAAATAGCGGAATGGTAGATTTTAAGTTTTTTTCCGACGACTGTCTCTATTACATTAATCCTTATCCTCTCCCAATATTTGACATATGTTACTTTGAAATGTTGTAGACACTCCTGTTTTGTCATTTTGTAAACAATGAAGAATTAATTAACAATACCTTAAATGTCTCAGTAGAGCCTACACCTTGCAGCCTTTTTAGCCCGTGCGAAGAACGGGTACTTTGGCTAGTATGATATAAAAGTTTTAAACTGGTTTCATAATCCACAATTAATTACTGTTGTAAGGTAAGTTACCTTGAACTATATACTGCATAATTTCAGATAACAAAAGGAAAATAATAAAATTATTCAGCTATTAAAACATTATAAAACAGCTATGAAACACTAATAATATAAACATTTTAATAATTGTTTTTATTTATGACATTTTCACCAATAAATGAAATTTAACTGGACATGAAGAATATATATAAATAGACCAAAATCAATTTTTTCAAGGTTTGTATGAAACAGAATTTTTAATCCACCCAACCATTATTTAGTCAATTTGACTTTAAAAATTGTAAAAAAATGCCTTTAAATTAACATTGGTGGGAAATGCTAAAAATGCTAATTCATAAATGTGGGATACAAATGAGATAATTTCCATTTACAAAAAAATTATCATGATTAAATTTCAATCAAATACATTTTATGAAACATGACATACTTAGTATATGGTGAAAGGTTTTCCCCTAATGTGAAAAGGGTTTATACTTATAATTCGTGAACAAATAAATCATTAATATAAGAATTTAAGGGACAACGTTCTCCTGTAGTCTTACCGCAAACCATTAACAATTTATCTGCTAGATGGCAGCACCTGATATTTGAAAATTTCCAGTGTCATTTGGTTTGATCATATGTAACCAATTAATACTAATATTTGATCGAGTTAACATTAAATATAGGACAACGTCTGTCGGTGCGGGTACGTTTGTGGCTGTGCCTAATTACTGCCATACAGTTTGTTCATATTTATAAATCGTATGTTTTATCTTTGTTGAATTTGTTTACGTTTAGAATTAATTATTCATTCCTTTTGTGATTAATGAACTTTCTGATGTTCTGTATTTGATTTCTGAAAATTAGTTATTATTCTTAGTTACACACGCTTCATAAAAATAAATATAACTGATTTTTTGTGCGGCTTTTTTGCGTCAAAAGGTACTTCTACTTTGTCAAAGTATATTGCTATACATTATTGCAGGGTGATAATTTTCCGACCAGAGACCAGGGATCGTTAGTATATGGTATAACCGTTATCCAAAAAGAAAATTTACTTACAAAACAACTGATTAATACCGTTCAACGTGTAATTGGTATTGTTCAATATTTTATCTTTTTATTAGATTTTTGTCATGAGGAAGTCTTATGCATTTGTTTATGTTCTTTTGAACCAACCTAGTTCCGAGTTCCAATATATTTTCAATTTGATTATTTAATTTTAATTTCAAAGGAATATTTTCAATTTAAATCAGAAAAGTAATGTCTAATAGTCAATGGTAATAAGGTAACATAACTTTTTCCACAAAACAAATGTTACACAATGAGGCTGAATTATAGTCTTGACTGTCAACAATTGACAAATTCTGTAGCTCTGTTGAAGCAAGAGAGGAGTGATTCTATTACGAGGATGATAAGTGATTGACTATCAAGGAACAAGTTGAACCACAGAACCGATTGAAGTAGAGCTTCACAGTTACACTGTCCATGGTAAACAAAAAAGGTTTGTCATGCCATATCATTAAGGCATAATAAATGTTAATGTTTTGACGTTAAAGACTACTAGTTAGTAGAAAACATAAGATAACCCTTTATGAATCATTTTTACCATCATTTTTCCTCTTCACCAAGCGTCTTTTAGTACACTGGTTCCAGTAATTTCAACATTAATTGTCTCAAAGTTAAATATTATACTTTGTATTATCTTACGAGGGGGTAACCAAAAGTAACCGGAATTTGTCTGCCGAGGTCGGAGTTTTGGTAGTACGGGTGAGCGCCACTAGGGCGTATCTAGCGCAACTCTTTGCTAGTTCAGAACCGCGCGGGTCGTTGAGCTAGCTCATTCTGTTCGTCTGCAGCGTCATATTTTGCTGTAGCCCCCTAGCTGTTTTACTGCTGCTTCGTTTTTTACAATGGCAAGAACAACGCGCCGCTGTTAAATTTTGTTTTTCACTCGGTAAAACCGCTGCTGAAACTGTTTTAATGTTGAAAACTGCTTACAAAGATGATGCTTTGGGGTTTTATCGATTTAAAAATGGCGACCTTTCGATTGATGACAAATCTCGTTCCGAACGTCCATCAACTGCCCGATTTGATGAAAATATCGAAAAAATGCAAGAGCTTGTGCTCACAGACCGTCTAAAGACAATTGATCAACTGTCAGAAATTAGTGAAATAAATTGGAACTCGGTTCAGTGAATTTTAACTGAAGATTTAGGAAAGAGACGCATTGCTGCCAAATTTGTTCCTCGGGCTCTGACTGACAATCAAAAATCACGTCTAGTCGAAACATGTCATGAACTGAAAGAACAGCTCAGAATCGATCCAGATTATCTTTCAAAGGTTACTGGTGATGAATCATGGAAAAACAAAATTTCACAGCGACGCGTTGTTCACTTAAACTTGCCATTTTAAAAAAACGAAGCAACAGTGAAACATCTACAGCAAAAAATGACGCTACAGACGAACAGAATGAGCTAGCTCAACGACCCGCACGGCACTGAACTGGCAAAGAGTTTTAATGTAGTTTAATGTTTAATGTCCTAGTGGCGCTCCATCCGTACTACCAAAGCTCCGACCTCGGCAGACTAATTCCTGTTACTTTTGGGTACCCCCTCGTATATTGTACTGTAGTTAATCACATTGTTCAATTTTCTTTTATAAAAATTACATGATAGTGGTCCTTTTAAATGCAAAAGAAACACTTTTAAATACACAATGTCATATTTTACATTGCTATTAATTAAGGAATTGCAGTATTTGAGAATTCTCATCTCATGTTCAAATTTACCTTAAATTTTTATTTTACCAACAGTAAATATTGTTGCCCCAAAATCCACATTTGAAAATTTATCTTAAGACTTGATGTTGAGAAATGTGCTGTAAAAGTTAATATGCATTGATCATTTAATTACCAGGTTAAGAAAATATATCATACTTTTCACAAAATATATTTTTTTCCATTTTATCATAGTTCTTGAGTATAAAAATCACAATCATTAACATAACAGACAATTTAATATGTATCAAATATACAGTAGATAAAGCTACCTATTTAAACAAGAAAGATTTACTAGTAGTATAATACTATTGGTACCTGGTGACTGAGCTTTGCTCGTATAGAATAAGACGTGTATTATAAAAATTAATTAGAAAAATTAAAACAAATTAATTACTCAATGAAAACATTTATGTGGTTTAAATAAAACCGATTTAATACACCATAATTAATACAGCACTGAACAAAAAGTATTGCCCCTGATGGGGATGGAACCCGCGACCTTTGTTTTACGAGGCCAACGCGCTACCTCTGGACTGCAGCGTCTGCCAAATAAGCAAGGTTTAAGGTCTTTTAGCCAACCTCAATTGTTTTAGCTGATCATTTACTGTTTAATTACCAATACAGTTATTATTCGCCTGTGATCAACTGATTTTGTTAGAAACGGAATGAGGATTGAAAAGCAAAAGAGAAATCTAATTTACACCTATTAATTGGATTGTTACAGTTTCTTCAAGCAATACAATGAATACGTTTTTTATCGAAACACGGAAGATTTTGGAAATACTTTTTTCTGCTTTTATTTCGCACAGTTATGTTACCCTTAAGTTTTTACAAATTGTTTAGTAACCTGATAATTTTGCATTTATTACATACATAAAATAAATATTTATGAAAAACCTCTATTCACATATTGTTCCCCACCATCTTCAATCAAGAACTTTGAAGTGGTTATAAACAGATTTTTTGGTTTGTATTGTTTACATTTGATTCTCATTTGATTTGATGGGTAATGTTAAATTTTTAGATTTTAAATTTAATATTACAAGAAAACAAGAATTTTCCTGGACATTAGACCTATCTAGAACTTATTTTCTACTCGGAAATTAGTTATTTCCAAAATATAAAGAAATTTCCTAGAGCCGTTTTCGAGATCCAAACAGTAAAAAAAGAAGAGAAACCGGGATATGTAATTAAATAGGTTTTGAAACTTGATGCCTCCAGTAGGTTTTAAAGTTTAAATTTGCATAGACACTCTTGAATTAAAAAGTTTAGATACCCAAATTTGAGCTGTAATTGTTTTTGTAGCCTAATAAAAACACAAACTAAAAATAAAAAATGTCATAATCTTGCTTCTCTGAGCACTTTTTATGACAGTTTAAGCGAATTTCCCATGGGGAAGAAGCTATTACCGTAAGTCTCATGACAAGACTTAAGCCCGGGACCATGTTAGTTTTTCGTCTTTAGGTGCCCAGAGTCCAAAAAAAATAGTCGTTAAAATGTATATATATAATGTCTGTGAACACAATAACTCTCCTAAAAATGTTCCTATCGAGACCAAATTTGGTAGAGACGTGTATTCCTACATTTGCTCAGACGAGTTCGTAAGACAGACACATCGGTCAATCGGAACGGGTAGTTTGGGGGGGTTTTGTACTCCAAAAATGGGTTTTTGAGTTTTCCCAAGTAATTTTTAAAATTTTATCTTCCACCATTAGAATCAGCTTAAAAACTACACAATTGAGTTTCTTAAAGTTTTTCTCCAACGTACCGAGATATTAAAAAATATAAACACAGTACGTTGTATTTTGGGGCTAATGTTAATCTTATGGAGGATAAAGAAAAATTGATATTTCACTTATAAATCAATATTTACGGATTAAACTTGGTATTTACCTTCATGTGGTTGAGACCTTATGCTTCAAATGCTTAAACATCATAGTAACGTGTTAATCATGGCATCTAACCTGCATACTCTTTTCCCATGTTAATCAAAATAAGAATAGACAAACTCCTTTATTTATGGACAGATGTTTGTGAAACTTGGTATAAATGGTCAAAGTAAAAATATTTTATGCTAAAAATGCTTACTTTCTATGTTCCTCACAGCAGCAAACCTGCATACTCTTTCCCATGTTAATCTTATGGAGAATAGGTAAACAACTCTAATATTTATTGACAGATAGTCATAAAACTTGTCATATATATAGTACTATTATTATTATATTATTGATTTGGAAATTCGCTGAGTACGCAGGTCTGCTGCAACAAGGGTATATTTAATTTTTACTATAAATCAATAGTACAATACTTCAAGGAAGTTGAATAAAAAAAACATGATTGTATTTTTAAGACACTTAGGCTTCAAATTGTATTAAAGGAAAACTTTAATATAATTTTAATGACAATGTAATACAAAATTTAACTTGCTTTTATTCAGCTTAATTAATTGTAAATTATACATTTTTCAAAATTGCAGTGAATTATGTACCTATACCTACTATAGTTCTTCATGTGGGGTGAAATTTTGTCAAAAAAGTCACTGAAAGTTTAAATTTTGACCTAAAAAAAGCAAAATATAAACTTTTAAAATTAATACTTATTTTTTAGACTGTGACCTATTAAAAATATTTGATTGAGAGACAACTATGAATGCATGAACACTAAATGCAATAAATAATAGCATAACCAGTGACAACACTTTCTGCTCAGGTTACATCTGTCTTGTTCAAGTCTTTCCATTCGTTTTAAACATGTTGTCTAAAAAATCCCACAGAAATAATAAAATACCCCTTCCATAGTAGACCTGCGTACTCAGCAAGATTCCAGATCAATAACAATATATAAGAGGACTGGTTGATTTTGACTGCTCCGGGGCAGTCAGAGACACGAGTGCCACTCCAGTTCTGCCAGCGTTCGCGAAAAATGAACTAAAAACATCCGCCACCTCCAACGGCCCCCGGACAATCTTACCCTCCAATACCAGTTCAGTTATTTGTGAATTTTAGTTTGGGGACGAAAAGTTGTTGTTTATAAGAGACCAAGCTTGTTTTGAAAAGTTTTCTGCTTTACTGAGTTTTTTATTAACTTCATAACTTTTGACGGCTTTTAGGACTTTTCTGTAAATCTTTTTGTAAGAGTTGTAAAATAGTCTGAATTCTGTGTTGTTGGTTGACTGCAATTCTCTCCAATAATTTTTTAAGTTTTCCCTAGACACTAAAATTCTTTTAGTAATCCAGATATTTTTCGCATTTCGGTTTGATTTAGGTTTTCTTTTGGGGCAGAAATAATTAAGATGGAAATTCAGGTTACTATTGAGAGCTTCAAAAAATCTGTCTGCACATTCTATCCCTTTAAGGAAGTCCCAACCCTCGGCTTGAAGTTTATTTTTTAAAAGCAGGACATTTTCGGGTCTTGTGTCCCATCTAGAATTTGAAATACACTGGAGATGGAGTGGTGCCCGGCCTTCGATAGTAGCGATCTGCGCGTAATGGTCAGACATGGTGGTAGCAACGACTGAGACTTGCAAATCGAGGATGTTTGAAACAATGTTGTCTGTTTGCGAAATTTGTGTCACCCGTGTAGATGAATTCACAGACCACTCTAATCCAAAGCCATTCAGCGTTTCCCTAAACAATTTGGTTTCGCTGTTGTGGCTATCCAAGACATTAATGTTGAAGTCACCTGCAAGCAAAAACTTTTGATTTTTAGTTGTGACATGTTGCAAAACATGTCACAACTAATGGAATGAATCTTTCCAGCGTTTCAAAAAATATTGTTTAATTACCATCAGGGGAGCGGTATAAACCATAAATAAACAGTGTTTCTTTGACTTTAGTAGTGCTCCCCCTAACTACGCTATCTTGGTAAAAAATGTTATTTACCTCCTTTACAGCATGAAAAATTTTCCACACAAAGCACAGGTGTACAAAGGTAGGTAAAAATTAGTATTTGATGTTTTCCGAGTCTGAACAAGGTTTCAGGGCTGTTGGACATTCAGTCCACTGGTCCACCTCCACCTCTTCACTCACCTTCATGTGTGAGCTTCATCATCCCTTTCTGATGGCTTTTGGAAAACCAGCATAAGCTAATTTCTTCTTCTTCATGAGCATTGAGAAAATTTCGACCCAAACCTTCACTTGTACTCCATCAGTCAATTTCACCATTTACAAAACTGCCAATATTAATTTACAACATGAAATATAATGATCGAGCCATTGAAGCATTATTATTTTTCGAAACAACATATTCACCACTGGAACTTATGCTACCCTTTACATGCAACAAATGCAAGACACCTTGGTGAGAGCTTACTATCAATAATTCTAACAACTCGAACATTATTGACTTTTTGTTCTCGGAGGTAACAGATTCTGTCTGCCACAATGAGACTCTCGATCACAGGCTCCAAACACATCTGTAGTGCTGTCAATATTTCAACTTGACGTAACTTGCCTCTGTGTTGCTCCCACCTGGAACATAGGACATAGGCTATGAACAATATGAATAATTGAGATGGGTTCGAATGTAGACCAGGATTTTCTCTGGTATACTCCTTTGATTATACCAGGGAAAAACTGATGGAGTGAACAACTTCCAAACCCTGAGCAAAGACACCAGACCAAGCAGGGCTAATTTTAGCTCAGGCCACATTATGAAGACATAATGGTCATTAATGTCAATTTTATACGTTTCTACTAGGTTTTTTTTATCAAACTTTGAATTTCTTTCACTTACTTTTGCGATGATTGTACAATCTGTAATAGAAAACTTAACCTTTTCTTAAAATTCATAGTAATCTTCATGCGGTCTTTTGAATTCAGTTATAAAATGGCAATGATTTCAAGAAATGTATTAATCTTGAAACATTCCTTCTCACACAATTTGCAACGGTTACAGTTCCTTCATCATATTTTGTGCTTATTTTATGGGCTCTTGTAATTTTCTTTCCTAGCTCTTCAGTTATCACAAAATTTACTCTTTGGTCAGAGAAGTATTTTACTAGAGCAGCGTATAGCTCTGTCACAGTCAAAACTTCCTTGTTGGATGACTGGAGTCGTTTGGACGTTTTATGAATCCTATATAAAATAGTAGGGCCTACTCCAGAAACAAACGATTTTAGTTTTTAAGGATTCCTTTGAACTCACATCTTGTGCCCTTTTCTTTTCCATCACATTCAATAGGGGAAAGAACGGCAATAACCTCGCTCTACGACTCTCTGAGGCTTTGGCAATCGCCATTCCTTGCCGCCCAACAAGTAGTTGATAGTTCTTTCAGTTTTCCCCTTAGTCAATTCCACACATGAGACTTTCCCATCTATTTTTGAGCCAGAAAAAAACAGCTCTTGGAGTACCATGGAAAATGGCAAGCTTAACTACAAAATTATGTTATGAAATAGATTATGTCCAATGTAAAAAAATTTACAACATATTTTGCTAATAAAGTTACATTATTTTAAATTCATTTTATTTTAGTTGATAAAGTATTAAATAAATTAATTTACTAAAATTGCCGCCCCTCTAAAATTTGCTTCCCTAGGCTGCGGCCTACTGGGCCTATTTAAGAAATGGGCCCTGACACCAAGTACTGTACTGGACGCTTTTGCAATAACTCTTAAAAATTATCTAATACCCCCGTCGCAGCAGATCTGCGTACTCAGCGAATTTCTAAATCAATAATATAGTAATCATATGTGACAAGTTTTATAAAAATCTGTCCATGAACATTATTTGCCTATTCTCCATAAGATTAACATGGGAAAAAGTGTGCAGGTTAGCTGCTGTGAGGAACACTGAAAGTAGTCATTTCTACCGTAAATAGTTTTTATCTTAACATTTATACCAACTTTCATCAACATCTGTCCATAAATAAAGGAGTTTGCCTATTCCCTATATGATTAATATGGGAAAAGAGTATGCAGGTTTGCTGCCATGATAAACACTAAAACTATGATTAACTAAACTAACTGATAAACTATGATTTTTAAGCATAAATGGATAGATCTCAACCAAATGAAGCTAAATATCAAGTTTTATCCAAAAATATTGATTAATATGGGAAATATTAATTTTTCCCTATCCTCCATAAGATTAACATTGGATCCCTAAAATACAAGGTACTGTGTTTAGATTTTTTAATATCTCGGTAACCGTTGGAGATAGAGAAAAATTTTAAGAAACTTAACTGTGTAGTTTTTTAAGCTGATTCCAATGGTGAAATATAAAATTAGAAATTTTTAAAAATTACATGTGAAAAACGCAAAAAAACCCATTTTGGGATACAAAACCCCCCCAAACTACCCGTTCCCATTGACCGATATGTCTGGTTTACGAACTCGTCTGAGCATTTGTAGGAATACACGTCTCTACCAAATTTGATCTCGATCGGACCATTTTTTACAAGAGTTATCGTGCTAACAGACACACACATATATATATATGTATATATATATATATATATATATATATATATATATATATATATATATATATAGATATAGAAATTTTAACGACTATTGTTTTTGGACTCTGGGCACCTAAAGACAAAAAAATAACATGGTCCCGGGCTTAAGTCTTACCATGAGACCTACGGTAATAGCTTCTTCCCTATGGGAAATTCGCTAAAATATAAATGATGTTTGATAAAGGTCATGACATTCTATTGGATAAGCCAGGAGAATCCACTAGTATCTACAACAGTACAAATACTGGGTGTGCTGGCTGGTTCAGCTGGAGCTAACTGGCCAATTTAGAAACAACCATGCTGTGATTAATTTCTAGTACTGTTGAACAGACTAGCCATAAAATTACATCTTCTAGATGCTGACTTATAATAAATCTTTCTTTTTATTACAACAGTATATCAGTTAACATTACTTGCTATATATAAATGTTTAATTAACTAATAATTTTCCAACAAAAAAATTTTAGAATATAACATATTATAGAATGAGAATGAACATACATCAGGTGCACCAAAAAGAAGTAAACAACTTTGTTTAAAAATTACTGCTAAGTTTTACTGATTAAGGAAGAGTAACAACACAATTAAAAAGATAAAAACCTCAAGATTTTTTCTATCTGCTACAAGTGTTCAAAATATTAACCACGGCTTGCTTTGCAGACATCTATTCTAAAATCAAATTCAGTCCAAAAATTTTGAAGAGTGATCTCATCTACACTTATTACTTCAGCAGTAATGCGATGCCTGAGCTCCAAGAGGTTCAACGGCAAAGGAGGTACAATAAGTCTGTCTTTGACATAACCCCACAAGAAAAAAATCACATGGAGTTAAGTCAGGACTTTGTGGAGGCCAACATAAGATATTGTCGTCAGCAGCATGGCCAATTCAGCGCTACATAGACTATCGTCAAGGTAGTCTCTTACATTGTGTAGCCAGTGTGGCGGTGCACCATCTTGCACCCCAGCAAGCACATAATACAATAGAGGACACGGCGTTTTATTCCAATGCATTGCTAGTGAAGCCAGATCCGCCATCTTGGTTCGATCCATCGCCTCGAATTCGCGCAGCAGTGAGCTCAGTTCACATTAAAACGCCGCGACAAATATACAATCATAAACTATATTATTAATTGAATGAAGGTGCTGAAATTTTGCAAACTTGTAGTTTAGATACTGAGGATAGCGATAGTGTTGATTTAAAGATCATATTAATTATAATAACTTATTAATTAAAATATATTTAAACACTTGTCGTTCCATTTTCTAGATCTAGACGTGAAAAAGTTGTATAGCGAGGATTTTTTTTATTTTTTGGTCAGAGACTTTTTGTCAGCGAGAAAGTTTAGGGTAAATAACCAAATTTAATTATACAATTCACAAATATTTTTTATCATGTTTGATTTTCTTGCAAAGGTATAATATTGGTGGGAATTACTTCCCACCAATATTATATTATTAATTATTAACATGGGAACTTTGAAGGCGTATAGGGTAGAGATTTATTGGAAAATCGTCACAAAAACTATCAGTCTTTCCTATTTTAGGCCTAAAGAACCAGTATACAGAATTTCAGCCTCCTAGGTAATCGGGAAGTGGGAGAATTAGTGATGAGTGAGTGAGTGAGGGCTTTGAATTTTATATACAGTATTAAGATGCACGCGAAACAACGAAATGACAGCCGTCTTGGCGCGAAGCAGACGCTCAGGAGTAGGCTTGCGCCGCCATCTTGGTATGATCCGCTGCTCGCCAGATGGCTTCACTTTGGCGTTCCAAGTAGCGCTTCTATTTTGTTATGTGTTCGCTGCTTGCACCCAAACAAAGTCATCACTCATCTCTGTCTTCTTCGTGTTAAAGCATCACCCATTCATTCAGCAGGTCTAAGTAAGAATTTCCTCTGACGGTCTTTTCTTCAAAATAAAATGGACCATACTTCTTCTTTGATACAGCAAAAAACATATTCAGCTTATGTGAATCTCATTCATATTCAAAAGACGATCTAGGATTTTCGGTTCCCCAAATCCTTACATTATGTTTATTTACCTTTACCACTAACATGGAACATCGATTCGCCACCAAAAATAAGTCTTTCATAGAAATCATTTTCTTCCTGCAATTCCTACAGACCAGTACAAAACTGTAACCGTTTCACTTTGTTGCCATCATTTAGACTTTGCAACATCTGCAATTTGTACAGATATTTTCATGGCTTATCTCAAAATCATTCAAACCGTGGCATGCGGCATTTGAAGGTCCGTCCTCCTTCCGTGTTAATTTCCTACAAGTGTTTAAAACCATTGCATGTATTAACTCAACCTGATCATCAGACGTTACTGTTCTCGCAGAGCTCTTCCCTTTTCTTAAGTAACATATAGCCTCAAACTTCCGATGCCAGTCGTAATTTGTCTTTCTATTTGGAGGGTCTCTATGATAACAAGTCCGAAAACAACATTGAACATTGGTGGCAGATAACGAGTCTGAAAACGACATTGAACAGTGGTGGCAGATTGAGTTCTTTAAAACTTCAGCATACAAAAAAAAACACTTAATAGAGTATTATTTAACCATTTTCAACCAAATTAATAAATGTAAATTTTTACCCCATTATTGTATTTGACAACAGTCAGGTGTGTAGGTAAAATTGTATGTGTTTTCCAACCCAGTGATACCAACCGCGTTGATGTCGGACATGTAGATTGTGTTAAATTGATTAAAAAGTTATTTACTTCTTTTTGGTACACCCGGTATATATATGATAATTTTGTCTTAGAAGAATAAACTTACAAACTCAATAAATCACTTTGTATCTTCTTTCTATTCTTTACAAAATACGTGTGTTCATCTCCATCACTAAACTTGCTGCGGTTTAGTATCTCTTCCACGTAAGTTGAAAAATCTTGGTTTTTAAGTGTAGTTTTTCTGGCCAAACGCCGAAAGCTCTTCTTGAATGTAGCATTTTCTAGAATTAAAGAATAATTTCATGCAATAGAACTTTGTGGAAAGGTTTTTCATGGGAAAACAGTAAACTCTATTTCATCTGAACTACAGAAAGTTGTCTGGTCACCAGTCCAGTGTTATTAAACACTGCTAACTGGATTGTAAGTGTCAATGTTGTTTCATAGTCTGTTTCTTGACTAATTTGATAGTTTATGAATACAGTTTTCATTACCTAGGAAGCTGGCAGTGCTATGACTATGTTACCTCCAGGCTTCAAAGTTTTATTTCTCAGTTCCTCAACCACATTCCTCTTCCCAAAGTTATAGAATAGGGATCTCTGATGGTGATGGGAAGGGCCTTAAATAACTTTTAGTAAGGATTGGGAAGCAAACTTTATGCTTACTTAAACAACAGTTTGACAGTGGTGGATATTACGTTTAGATTTTACAATATATAGATTTAACGGGGGGTTCTGGCAGTGATGTTATGGTGAGTGATTTTGTTAGTTAACGACATACCAATACGAGATCTAGCTATAATGTTGAGATTCCCTTCTGTAGATTGTCCAGAGTGGCATGTAGTTTTAAGATTATCAGTCTTAAATTCTATAACAGGCTGCCTATTATTGTAAGGAGCATTCAGTAACTACCACAATTTCAATCTGCTCTGACCTCGGTTTTAATTAATCATCCGCTGTACTCTGTAAATTACTTTTTTTATTTGAGTCCAAATGACGTTAATTTCACCCTAAAAGCTAGCTTTTATGTATTGCCGTACCTATAATTTTACTGTATTTTTATTTATATATAACGTACCTGTTTCAATGTATTTTTTAACTTACATACAGTACCTGTCTATATGTTTGTTTTTTGTTGTAGTTTAAATTTGTTTTGAAAATAAAAAATTAGTCATCTTGATCAAGTCAATTATACCTTTGTGTATTTATTGGCAATAAAACTCTTGAATCTATGGTGAAAAGTATCGTTCGCACCTCGAGCCAAAAATGTTTTGCAGACCCTCGACCATTTCAAGTTCTTGACTGTCTCAAACTATAGCACAACAGCCAATGACATCTAAGGGACCCACAATCTAACATGGGATTCAAACCACAATTTCGCTGCTGACCTACAAACTAGTCCTATCATGAGGATGATTTTTCGTTAATGAAAGCAATATTCATTAGTGTGGACATTAATCTGCAGAAGGGAATTTTTCAACAAGCCGCTACTTCTTATAACTATCCACAATCCTTCTAATAACTGGATTACAGGACATACCACCCTACAGTATTCTTACAAAAAATTAAAAAATATTTTTAATTTTTAAAAACTGTATAAAATTTCTTTAGGAAGATACCCAACTAACTCTCCACAACCACTCCTGGGGTAATAATAAAAGTTTTTGAGCAGATTTTTGGACGATTTGACCTTAAGCTGCATACCAAGTTTCTGATAAAACAGATGAGAAATATCAAAGAAATTTATTTAACCCTAGAATTGGCAAGCTTTTACTTTAAACTGTAACATAAATGTATCTTCTTGAAATACTATTAAGTATAAACAAAAAAAAAGCATAAAACATGCCCCGCCCATATAACCACTAACTACAAGCAAAACAGGTGTCCACTGCAATACCAATTAAGCCTACAAATGCCCTCAACTTCCACCCAAGCTGGCCAACGTTTATTTAAGGTAGACCCCCAATCCGCTATACCACACATTTGCAAGCCAAATTGGGACTGCTCATGGTCGGGATTCAAACCCTAGCACTTCCGAATGGCTAGAACATTACGCTAGTCAGCGCAGCGCTTTAGCCGGTTCAGCCACAAGTGCATAGGAGTAGAAAGCGCTTACTTGGTTATAAAACATGCCCGGTGGCAGTCTAGTGCACTATGTGAGCAGGTTCGGTTGCTTGTCCCCAGAGGGCAACATGGGTCACGTAGGCGCTCACTAAACAAGTTCACTAAACTGACAACAGATGCCTCCACCTGCCACTTCTTATTGAATTTGTAAATGTGCCGTGAATTACGACTTTGCCAGTTCTAGGGTTAATATTCTCCATAAGAATAATATTGGACGCTCTCAGACAACATACAGGGTTTTTCAGTGGCGGCTCGTAAGTGAAATGCTGGAGGGGGGCGCACACCGGAGGATCTGGGGGTTATGGATTACCCCTCAGGAGAGGGGGGTCCAGGTGTTCTCCCCGCGGCAAATTTTTGAAAATATTGTGTATTTTAGTGACTTTTTAAAGCAATCTAGGTATTAAATTTGTGATGCAATGTGTTTCGTTTTTTAACTAAAATATCTAGTTTTCCTCATAAACCTTGAATAATAAATACTATACTCTTGGTCTTATGGATCAACTTAGTTTGGACTCTCAGTTGTATGGATAAATTATATTTTAAAAAAACCTTTATTTGTTGTGATATTTTGTAAATAAAAACGTAAATACCTAACTTAACGTTTTAGCGCCTTCATTTTTCATGCGGATGTACCTGTAATACACTACTGTTGTTTGTTTTGCATACATAAGATGTTCTTAATCAAAAAAAATATTTGCAATGATTACCTCCTCTAGACAACAAACACTACTACAATTCGCGAGCTTTGTTAATGTAGATGTAAGCTTTGTTTTCTGGTACACAGTTAAATTACTGCTAACTGTGTACCAAAACTACACTACTTAGATCAACACAAACATAACCTCTGTTTTACACAAAAACAAACAGACAACCGGCGCGCGGCAACTAACTGTCAACTCACCACAAACGTTACCCTGCGCATGCGCGGACGCCGTCTGAAGACTTCCATAAAAGATATGCTTAGACGCGTCATAGCACCAGCCACCCCCACCACTACCTCTCTTCATATAAATTCATTGTGATGGATTCGGACGTTCTGACGAGCACCCCACGGCTACAAATAGGAACTTTTCGCACTATTTTTGCATGTTTTCCCCCTATAATTTTTGTATACAACTGTTAAAACATTTTGGTTTGTTGGATCTATAGTTATAACTAAATAAGTATTCAATAATCTTTTTCCTTTTTCAAATCTTTGGGGGTGCGGCGTCCTAGAGTCCTAGAGGTATAGAAACCTTGCCTTGCCTGCCTTGTGGAGAAACTAAATACAAATTATATTAACCCATTCGGGACTAAAGACGGACTATATTCGTCCCAGCTTGCAAGTTGCCTAATGACTAAAGGCGGACGGTACTTGTTCAGCAGTTTCCAACGTTCTGCTGGGCTGCAGCACATACCGGCACTTGAAACTGTCACTTTTTCCCTAATAGTTACACTGATTCTCCATAGATAGCACCACTAGTTTGTTAGATTATTTATTACTTCTTTTAGTATTTTCTTTAGTCTGTCTGTACACAAACATAGTTCTGTTTTATGATGAATACAACACAGCTGTGTTGTGATGACGTCGCGAGATGAAACATTTATTACGAATGCCGGTTTAAGTGACTTTATTGAAAATATTATCAATGAAAGTGGCAGTGAAAGTGATGATAATTACAATGAGATGGAGGTTGAAAAATTTATTGCAAATGAGGTGAATAATGAGGGAAGTGGCGATGAAAGTTATGATGATATTAAACAGGACTTCAACCGGCTCCTAGGCCTAGTTGGATTAATATGGATAAATATTGTGTATAGCTGTTTTTGTGCTATTAAAGAGTGTGCAGACAAGTTAACATGCTTAACTTAATAGGTGAGTCTGTTGATTCATTTCCGTTACACCTACAATTAGTTATAAGGTAGCCTATGTTCAGCTGCAGGTGGCCAGAGCAAATCAAATCAGGTCCAGGCAGCAGTTATTGATCTTGAAACTCAGTCACCAATGGGTTAAGAGTTAAAATTCCAGAAAAAATACAAGAATAAAGATTAAGAGCAGAGCCAAATAAGTATCATCGTCGTAATTATTACCGGACCCTAAATCATAATAACTTGCTAAGTCTTAAATTTTCTTCTTTTCCTCTTAAAAAAATGTGCTTCCAATAACATAAAAATACTTTTTTGCTTGTATTTTTCAAAAGTTTTCCCAGACCCCACTTCAATAAAGGGGTATTCCATACCTCCCAGAATGTTATGCCCCTCCAACAAATAACCTCTAACTCCGCACATGATAATAAGGTTGGATGAAACAACGCTGTCTGGTTTCTCTTAGACCATATTTGCTGTAGCTGACTCTCAGCGTCAGTTAATAACATTACATAAGCGGTGAAGTTGACTTATGATAAGTTTGTGCAGAGTAGAAGTGGATATATCAAGTTTGTACAGAGCAAAGGTTTGCACTTTCACAACTATAAATTTTAATTTGCCACTATAATCTTTTTATTTGTATGCATTTAAAATGTAGAGAAAATTTGAATTTGAACCCTATAATTTTTTATAGTTTTTTAAAACCTCAATTGCTCTATGTATACTCCATATAAATTATATACCTTGTTGGGCATACAATTCAACAACGGCTCTAGAGAGAACGTTAAATGAATGCTGTTGATGGTCAGCTTCACTCCATTCTAGCCAGCCTGTATTGCTGGCCTGACTAGCAAGTCGTAGGAATGGCCTACAGATGAAACTAACTCTCTGCTTTACACAAACCGTAGCAAAGGATTCACTTAAAGGAATATTGTAGAATTTCTCTTCAACATCATCTTTGTTTCCTTCAGGTTCTTCTTTTAGAGCCATTTTGTGGTAACAACATGGGATCAAGACCAATGCTGAAACTTCTGCAAGTTTGAGATACATATTCAGTGCAGTAACTGTCAAATCACCACACGTGTGAAGACCAATCATACAAACCTACAACAGACGTATATGAAGTCATAAAAAGCTTTTTATTTATTTCTTTTACTACGTCTAAATAATCTTGGTAACTTTCCATTTATTGTTAACTTTTTATAATATTTATTGTTGCATTTTTCATTCAAATTTTCAAAAATAAAATCCATTACACAGAAATACCTTCTTTGACGATGCACACATTGAAACATCTTTAAAATGTGGCATAAGTCTCTTCCAATCATATTTCTCATAATTTTTTCCATCTTCTCTTTTCTGAATAAACCTTGGTAGTATTTTCTCTTCAAAAAAATTATTGTTGATTGCATTTCTGACCTCCAGTATTGATTCTTCGACTATAGTCAGATTTGAATAGTTTATATTTGCTGCAATGTCATGTGGAAATAAGTTATTTTTCTGAACTGTAGAAAAATGTACCAATTTAGATTGGGATTCAATACCAAGAATTTTATATCCATGAAGGAGTAGAAGTCGATCAATGTAGCCCTGGAAATAAGGAGGTTACATTAATATTAACATACAAATATAATCTTTAAAAAAATTGTTTAACAATAAAGATTGTATAACTAACCATAACAATTACAACTATCCAGTCATTTTCATAGGGCTAAATAAACCAGCAAACAAATTTTATAACTACAATTTTCAGCTACAGAAATACTGTGTCATAGATACCATTTTAGGTTTTTCATGGAGAGTCGATATGATCAAAGGACTGTCGTCAACAAAACGTCACAGACTCCTGTCGCAGTATATGTAAACGCCAGTGACTTTTGTCAGCGACAAAAGTGAATTTGGGGTTGGATTGAACCTGTCAAGACGGAACACCCAGTACTGGTGGCATAGCATTGTGGACAGGATGTGATATACAATATGTCACTTACCATAAAAAATTATAACATTATCTGTCAGTAACTTTTGGCGATGACTTTTCTTTGTGACTTTTAGTCTGTGACAAAAGTCTATGACAATTCTATTTATTTTATTATTAATGTTACAAGGTTTTTGTTACATGTGACCCCACCAAATTTGAAAAACTTCTCGGTGGGGATCAATACCTCATAATGAAAAATTAAAATTATTATTATTTCAATTATTAAAAAATTACCTAATTATAAAAATATATGGATTTTTTACAATAAACCTAGTGGGGGGAAGGCAGGCACCATGGCTTAATGCAAACATACCGCAAACGAGGCTCAAAAATTTTCCCTTGTACCAAATTTCCATAGTATGACAAACCATACAGCTAGCAAACTTAATAATAAATACCTACAACAAAAAATAAAATGAATCTAAATTTTAACAAATAATAACTATAAAATAGTTATCACTGGATTGTGAGTAAATACAGCTATAGAAATCAATGCCAACTTATAAACTGAAAAAATTATTGAAATTGAGATGAAAGAGAATTAATTAATTACTTTTGTGTCATCAAAACACAATCAACCACAATTAAACAATAGTTTAATCCCTATTAACTAATCATAATGGCAATAATCAGCAGTTCATTGTCAGAAACAAAGCTATGAGTAATAAAATCCCACTTAATCGGGTATCTTAATCCCACTCACCTTTCATTCACTTTAAAAAGCTTTGATGTTAGGTCGGTGTCTCAGGAATAAGAATAAGAGTAGAACAAGAATGATTTAAACTAAAGACAATAATATTTATTTATTTATCATTAAATCGTCAGTATATAGATTGTATCAGTTGACTGACACATATTTCTTTCTTAGCTAAATTAAAAACTACAGCTCGAAAGTTATAGTACGACTGGTGGGCTTAGGATGCGCAGTGGCTACGGAGTGGATTCGAGTGGTGGGAGAACGCGAGGCCCAGTACAATGCTGCCATCAGATCTGCGCGTAACGCTCCGTCTTCCTACCTATACACCGTCCTAAAAACATTAACCAAATCTGGTGTCGTAGGCTATTTCAAAACTGACCTGTTTATTTAACCACCACTATGGATAGTGGTCTAAAAACTAAATTAGGCAGAGGGAAAGTTACTCACAGCCAAACCAGAGAAATAATTGCAAATGTTTACCAGTGTATAAAGCGTGAAGCGGAAGCGGAAGGAAATGTTCCGATAAACTTAAAACAGGTTTAACAGCGAGTTGTTGAAGCTACTGGAATCTCCGAGAGCTCTCTTAGGAGAATACTAACTAAAATATAAGAGATTGGGTAATGAATCGGATACTTATATTAGCACTCCCAAAAAAAGGCGTAAAAAAACTTTGAAAGTGACCTAGATAATTTAGATTTGGGTGTAATCAGTCCCATTCGACCGTTACTAACTGGGTAAGTTCCATTTTTAGTAGCACTAAAATCATATGTTTGTACCCAATTGGCATTATTCTTTCTACAAAACAGCCTAATAGCCTTTTTAAAGGTTTTTTCATAGTTTAATCAAATACTTTGTTGAGTATTTAAGCATAATTTTGGTTTAATAAGCATTTGTAAAAATGTGAGATATTCCACATTTATCATGTATTTTTTTAAGAAATAATTCAATATCAAATACCCTTTGTATGTACAGAGTAAAAATAGAATAATCTGAAATTCAAATCAATTCAGATACTCTTAACAAAACGTTCACACACACACTCACACATACATGGGAAGTGGTGGGGTTGACGCTTCAATCTGATTGGCCATAAATATGGCATGACTATTTCTGTCTTCAATTTGATATACCCCTGTAGGCACCAATGGTCAGCTTACTGATACTATCCCACCTCCGAGCTCAGGTCAGTAGCCTTTGGACGCTCTCCGTGTGACGTGAGACTAAGCCGTCACTTGTAATTTACTCCTTAACTCCTTAACTCTTAACCTCTCACTTATCGGTTAAACTGCGAACCCTCTCTCAAGTTATTAGTGTCAAAGTAACGTCAGCTATTAGTTAACAGTGTTTTTAATTGCCCCCTACTCGCTTATAACGGTGTCGTCACTAACTGCGCGTTCCTCGCGCGTGTCGACTCAAAGTGCCGCCACCCAGTCATCATCACTGCTGCATCATCTCCAACAATCCTCCTGGTGACCCTTCACCCCCTTGTGGTCAGTGACACCCCCTGGTATGCACACCCCTCCCCCAGCGTCCCTCATCACCTCCGTTGCTGGCAGCCCATATCCATCCAGGTCCATGGTCTACGCTAGGATCCTCTAACCCCTAAACCCTCTGAAACAATGGTGAGTCATTACGTTTTTAATTTGAGTGTTATTATCAGTGTGTGTCTCTTTCTCTCTCAAAGTGACGCAGTCCTTACCGCGCCATTTCTCAAACTATATTGTCTAATAAAAGCCATTTTGCTTATTTCTCCACTATCCTTTATCTCCCCAAACACAAACACAATTCACTGTACCTTTAATTTTGTAAAAGGCGAAATAATTATACACGGATATAGCGTAAACATGTTTTTCTATGCAATATTACGACTATTTAACTCAGGTGTTATCATAAATTATAAAAAAAACTTACAAAACAACCTCAATAATCTGGCCTGAACGGGCGGCCGGTGGTTGGATTTATGGAAATACCAGATTAGCGAGAGACTGTTTAATGATGACTTGATGACTTTGAAATAATGCGCTCATTACACATTGGGCGGCGACAGCGTCAAAACCGTCAAATGTGTCGACTTGCATTTGGTCATATACGCCACTGTGTGCCAAAAGGCGGCAGAAACACAGCTGACGGAAATACGACCGCACGGCATTTCAGCCACCAAATGTGTAAACTTTCATTTAATCTTTCAAGCGACTGCTCGAACGACGGCGCTGGCGTAATTAACGCCACGGCTGAAACCGCTCAATGTGTAACAAGGGTTATGGTCGGCCGAATTACTGGAGGGTCCGGATTTTCGAGGAGCGGATTATCGAGGTTGTACTGTATGTACAAAATAATCAGCGATAGTGTAATATAAAACGTTGTTATCCAGCAGAATGTTTGACTGTCTGCATTATATAGTTGTATATTTTATGTGAATTTTACAATATAAACTATGCGACAGACACTGGTTAAAACACACAGACACAATGCCGCCACGCCGGTGTGGTGCCCGTTATTTCGCTGATGAATGCACATCTGGCCATAAGTATTCTAACAAGCTAGTATAGCCGCATCCCTTCCCCTCCCCAGAGCTGCGTCCCCACCACACACTTCTTGCCTTCCCTCTCGTGCCTGCCACAGGTCATGTTATACCTCTCAAGCTGAACAACCTTCTTTAAAACTATCTAAAGTTATTCTATAGAAGTTCTATACTTGAGTTATTCTATATATAGTTTATCTAAGTATTATTTAAAGTTTATAGATTCACAAATAATCACTAAATTTCTTAAACTAACATGTGAAAATATGATAGTTAAACTGTATTAAATTTTTTGGGACGGTCCTCCCCCTCCCCCAGGGTAATGCCAAACCTTTTGAGTGGGTTTTGTTGGGTGGTATAACCTTACACTGCAAACAAAATCTCATGGAAAACAGTTGAGAAATAAGGAATAAATTTGTTATTTTTAATTCTCCATTATAATAACATTGATCACTCTTAAACAACAAACTGCGTTTCCCCTGGACATTGAATTGAACTGTTCTCTGGTACCATTAGTTGTAGACAAATGATTCAAATACTAATTTGTTTAGTTTTTTACACTGGCTTCAATGGTGATACTCCATTTATTTTATGAAGTGCTTGTTTTGACAGAAAATGAAAAAAATGTGTTTTTTGGCATTTAAAAGATTTTAACGTTTGAACCAGTAGTTTTACAGACATACCGGTGGGGTCATATTATTTGGGAGCTTAAAATCGATAAATCATGAAATTTAAATCAAAGTCGTTAGACCAGATTTTGATCAATTTGTAAAATAAATGTATTTTTAACATTTTTTAAGTGTTTTAAGGAACTACCCTTAAATAAAACTTGAAAAAAATAAAAGAAATGGTCTGGAGATATGGAGAAAGTGAACCCATGTGCCAAATATGATAAAAATTGGACAATCAGTGTGGTCTCAGGGTATGTGCACAGAGTGACAGACTGATATACAGACAGACAGACATAAGTCTGAAAACCAATTTTTATTAATTCAGGTAGCTTCATAAAGGATATATCCACTCTCAACTCAAATTAGAACATTTTGACGAAAACAATACTTTCTTCATATACTATAAATATATATATATATATTTGATCTATATAGTTCACCTTTAAGGATTACTGTTATATAAAGTAAAGTTAAAATAATTAACTGAGTATCCTTGTCAAGGATACTCAGTTAATTATTTTAACTTTACTTTATATATATATATATATATATATATATATACAATGAACATTAAATTACATCATTGTTCCAATAATACAAGTACAGTGGAGCGTCTAATAAACAAACCAATTGTTGGTTGTTCGGATTATCGATTTGTCCAGATTTTCGAACATAACCTACAAATGCCTCTTAAACACATAATTAGACCGACAGTAGTGCCACTCCAGTAGGCCACCCCAAACTCTTTTACAAGAGACAAACCACCTTCACCTTTTGGCCACCTATTCAAAATTTCAATTTTAGTTTTGTAGTAGTTTAGTTTAGTTTTTTCAATTGTAAGAAATGTATTTTTCCTTTTCAGTGTACCCGATAAGAAGGCCATAATGTAAATAAATGCAGTCAACCAATCCAACTACAAGACGTTTAACTAAACGCTATTAACCGCACTGATAACTGTATGCTACTGGCAGTGACAGGTGGTCGGTGGTGAAACAATAATATTGATTAGATTAGATTAGATCGAGATGAAGGTGGAGGTAAGGGTTAAGGCTGAGTCACCGAGTTAAAAATAGACACGCTTAAGGTCATTCACATGGCTCGGCCCGCCACTCATCTAATGCCGTGCGATGGTAGTTTCTCTTGCAAAATTTTAAAATATGGTGCTGCAAAAACCTGTGGAGTGATTCGGATTTTTGACGCTCCACTGTAAGTGATACTCTACACAACAAACTGTAAGGAAAAGAAGCCTTACCAGACCTGATCCAAGATCAACAATGTGGTTTATACTGAAGGATTTACACTCTTGATGTACAAAAGATGACATCATCTCAACTTCTTCTCTCTTTTTCTGACTCATACCTCGCCACATTTCTGAAGGTACAGCCTGAACCCATTCATCACCGCAACCATCACGAGGAGGTTTATTCACCAACTCTGGGAGACTTAGTCTTTTGCAATCTGTTAGGAACGTTCGTAAAGTGGATGGCCAACATTCCTGTAAATAAAGTTTTTATACAAACAATTGACGTCAAAATTTTTTGACGTTTCGTACGATTTTAGGCTGAATTATGACACTCTCAAACCATACCGTCTAGCTAGGTGATCGGGGTTCTGGGCAGGGAAAAAATCACTCAAATACACTTATTTCACTCTCTAATAACATAATTAAGAATATAAACACCAGGGAACACAGTTTTTCCGACGTTTTCTAATGTTTTTTTAACCGAAATACGACACTCTGTAACATCCAGTCAACATTGAGGTCGGCAGCCATCTGGCTTCTCGGCGGGGGAAACGGGAAATATTTGAGAATCAGGGATATTATTTTAGGGGATCAGGGATTTTTGTCCACAGTTCTGGGTTTTGGGTGGAGATAAACAGGATATTTTAAGAGAATCCGGGTTATAAAAGGCTTATTTTAGCAGAGGTTTTAACAACATTAGTAACAGCTGACTAGGAATAATAATGAAACATTATTCCAAAGAGCACCAATTCTCATAATGTCACTTCACTATCCTGATGCAATTATGGGATTCATATTATTATATATGAATATATATAATAATGATTACTATAATAAAATTAGGATTATTATAATATTTTGTCATGATTTTATTGTAGTTATTACGCATATATCACATGATGATGTAGGCGATATTGCAAACATTCCTTCGCTCTGCCAAGTTATGTTAAGTTTTTTCGATACAGTTATGTCGTTAAATATATTTTATGCTATCAAAAAACCTAACTTAACTCCAGAAAGCGCTGTATGTCGGCGACTAATACACACAGCGTTTTATCGTAATATACGAGATATTGCCGACATATAGCGCTATCTCTAAGTCAATAGTGCGGACGTTAATCCACACAAGAGAATACCACACTAACCGATCATCGCTCACAACTAATAATGTTGTAACTTTTACAATTAGTTATATTTTTCAACGATACCGCAGATACCCCGTTTATTTTAATTGACAGTCTAACAATTAGGCATTTTACGACATCCAAACAAGTTAATTACGGGAAAGAAGAATTTTTACATTATAGAAATCAAACAAATTATAAAATAAACATTCTTCAATTATTTGTGTAAATAAACAAATATGTCACCGGTTAGAAGTAGTTTCTGTACTTGTCGTACCTTTTTGTATATTCCTAATTACCTTGGGCTGAAGGACTAATCAGCTGATTGACAATGAACTGAACTAATACTAAAAGTAGTTGAACTTCGCTAGTAGACTTCTCAAAGGCAAAATTCTAAAAATAATATGTCTCCGAAAATATTATTAGGAGAGGAAGAAGCTGAATTTTCAAATTCTGCAGACTTCTTGGGGGTGAGATTGGACGAGGGGCTGGGATGGGCAGGCCAGCTTGCTAAGTTGGAGGGATCACTTGCTAAGGGGCTCTTTATCCTGAGACGGATGAGAGCTTACGGCAGCATCTCTCTTTCTAAGCTGGTCTACTATGGACTGTTCGAACAACATATATCTTATTCCATTGTTCTCTGGGGATCAGTCAAGGGAAATTTAGATAAAATAAAAAAAGTCTGGCAAAAAAAAGCCATTCGAATTCTTTTAGGATTACCACCTCAAACTAGCTGCAAAGAATATTTCATTCAGCTTGGCCTTTTGACTGTTCCTAGTCTTTTCATCCTGGAGACAGTTTGCTATATAAAAAATCAAAATATAAAACCCAATTTTATAAACCATAATTACAATACAAGAAAAAAAGGCATCCATGCCGAACAACATAGGCTAACTTTATATGAACATAAGCCAAATTACTGTGGCCTCAAACTTTTCCAGGCACTACCAGAAAATTTGCGCAATATCGATGATTATAATAAATTCAAAATTGAAACTAAAAAATTCCTCTTAGAAAAGGTTTTTTATGACCTCAACAGCTTTATTAGCAAGTACCATAGTTAGGTTAATGTTTTACTGGTACTCTGTACCTTTTGACATGTCCAACTCCTGGCCTGCCCGGACTACGGACAGAATACACAAGTAACAAGTAAGTAAGTAACTCATTTCTTGATTCTAGGGTGCCCATTTGTAGAGGTTGAAAAATTAAGGTCTATTGGTTCCTTGTAAAATATGATCACTGTAAAAACCCTACCTTTATCAGTCCGGCAGGAACATTATTCAACTCTTCATTAGTCAAATTCATAATACTTTCTTCCCAATCATGAGGAATTTTTAAAAGCACATCAGCTATTAGAATATTCGTAACGGGAATTTTGAACAGCCAGGAAAACTCTTCCAAGAGTGATGCAACATCTCTAAAATATTCAGAAAAATCTTCAATGGTAGAAAGCAGCATTATATCAACTGAAAAAATCAAGTAAAAAAAATTATGGAAAGAGAAAATTTTCAAAACTAGAAATTTCAAGAAAATTCAAAACAGAATTATTAAGGAGTATGGTAGGTCTAAATTTAAACATTAATAAATTTTACACTCTATGTTAAATCAATGTAAGGATAAAAGCTGTGGAAAGCAGTACGTGTGTTTACACTTTTTTGCATGTACCAAGTTTAAAATTGGTTTTCTGAGATGTTACTAAACAATATAGTTAATATTTTCTACAACAAGTTATCAAATGATTTAATTGGAAAGAAAATTAGATGATTAGATTAGATTACCATTTGAAATGGCGACCTACCCAGGTTGATGTTTTAAGCCAAGTATGAATGAGAAATGATTGTGGGATGATTGTGACGCGATCTTGTAGTCTTGTTACTGACTAAGGCTGACATGTTCCTTAGACGGGACTGTTAATTAATAGACCAACAGCCGATGGCAACTAACGATGGACCTACAGTTTAACGTGGAATCCGAACCATGGCCTCTGAATTACGAATTGGTCTAATTATGAGGATGGTAGTTGCGGATTAACGCAGTATTCAATAGTGCGGATGTTAATCCACACAAGAGAACACCACACCCACCGACCATCGCTCATAACTATCCACACTTCGTGTCCTCCAAGTAGCTGGATTACAGGACGTCGCCACCGTCCCAGTCATGCCAAGAACCTGGATGTGAAAAAAACCTGGTCCAAATTACACCATGGAAGATATATTGAAAGCTGTCCAAGATGTGGATAACAAGAACTGCACATTCAGTGAAGCACAGGACAGATGTATAGTGTTCCCAAAACTGACATTTCTACAGATTAAGAGGTAGGAAAACAATATTGGACAAAAACAACTCATTCATCAACAAAATCCATCGGTCTACATCACAAATAAACTCAAATCCATTGGCTAAAAGTGACCATAAGATCCCACGGTTGATACCAGAATGTTATGGTCAATTTTTAACAACTAAGGATTTTCCAAAATCTATTCTCCAGCTAAAAATCGTCTCAACATTTCAAGCTGATATTAAGGATGCTTTAGCTAAACACAATAAGGTTGATACAGTGGAACTTGTTTTGGAAGTCTGTATCAAGTTCTGGTTATAAACAATTAAACTCGTAGCTTGGGGCTTAAATGGCATTCTGCATCAGGCGTTTGCTCGCTACCTACAAGACAGGATTATACATGTTCGGTTCAATGGGGAACTCTCATACCCCTTCATAGCAACATCAGGAGTCCCACTTGGTTCTGTTTTGGTCCACTGTTTCATAAATGATAAAACTTCCTGTCTTTTATGCAGATTCTTGTTTTTGCCAATGATCTCAAGCTGTACTTCACAATATTATCTGCTCAAGATGATGATTATCTTGATTATCTTGAATTTATGTGTTTTTTCTACATTATTTTCTTAGTGTTTGAATATTTAGTTTTTTAATATGCTATTAGTATTTACAGGAATATGGTTTTCCATTATTTATATATTTTATATTTTGGGCATTGTAATTTCTTTTTTTAACTATTATTTTCTTCTTTTTTGTTTTATTTCAATGTAATAATTTTTATTTAGATATAGTTTTTTTTTTATTGTACTGCTACTTGGTGCAGCCAGATTGAACGCGTCACACGCACAGGTCCTTTGTGACCCATGTGTGACTATTTGTATGTATAAACCATGTAATAAGCTGTAAATATTTTACCAATAAAATTTATGATTGATTGATTGAAGCTAGTCTGCAGTCTGTGGTGGTGCGGTACATAGCAAACAAGAGGGATCTATACTGAAAAATGTTTGATCATCTTGACTTTGCTCCCCTCCAATATCCATACTCTATTCTAGCACAGTTCTTAAATGGACCAAAGAGGTTAAGGTTCAGGAATTTGCACTTCTAAGCTCTCTGTTGATCAAGTCCCTTTTCTCCATAGATAATTATGTTTAGAATAAATCCGTCAGAGGTACTGAGTTCATACAATTTGATGACATACTTGGGGGCTTTATTTTTTATATACTGGCGGAAAGAGTCTTCTACAGAATAAATCCATTGCCTCATCTAAAAGAGAGGTTTTTTCCAAGAGAGTACACATTTTCAAAGTTTTGCAATATATGCTGCACAACCTGGTCAATTTTGTGGTCTGTAGAATCTACATCTAGATCATAAGCACACAAACAGCATAAAATACTTTCATAACTAGTGTGAGACATATTATTGCCAAAAATCGGGTATTCAAATAATCAATCCGTTGACCAGTAATGTTTTCGTAAGGGAAGTCAAACATTTCCCATTAGCTAGCTTGGCCCAAAAACTTCTCTAACTCATCTCTTTTAATCTCTGTCTCTTTACTAAGGGCTGCATCATTAGGAGGAGGCTTTCCTCGATAAGTGGAGGCTCTTTTATTGGTCCAGGTTACAATTTTATCTACCAGGGTATCATAAAAAAGTAGCTTAAGACTTACACTGGGTTCATTTGATTGAATAAAAAACATAAGGGACATTTTTGTATGGTATTTTTCCAAAGGCCTTCTACAGCCTCATGAACAGCAAATACAACAAATTCTACATTAGAATCACCATCTAAATTATCCTACCATTGTTTTTATCTTGATCACCAATCTCTATAATTAACGTTTAAGTTCTCGGTGATTATCTTGTTGAGATTCCACTTCTGAATTGTCTGAATTGTCAGTATAGGTCGACGGATGATGCTCACTAGGTCCGGTCGACGAAAACAAAGAATTTACTGGCTCAGATTCCTCATCACTACTTTTAAAAATATTTCACAATCGATTTTATAGTTAGCTCTCCTTTAAAACACGAGTAGTGCTTTCATCTCTGCTCAGAACTGATTTTCTTTAACACTACAGTGCTTGCACGGAGCGCAGTGGCACTCCAGACATGTTGTTTTGTTCATAAAATGCAGTTGGCAGCAACACCCCTGACACATCCTGCCACCCCTAGAACCTGTCAGTATAGTGGCAGGAACCAATTCGGGCTAAACAAATTTTCTGTTCATTTTTTTCCCGTGGTGCCGCAGTACTGGATCGCAGGTGCACTCTACGCAAGTAGATAATCTGTGTTCAATTTTTTTCCACTGAGTGACATATGATGTGGATTTTAGTTCACATAGTTAACATTATTTTATATGAAAACTTTGTAGTGTGTGTGGGTATTAACTAATGAATGAATAATGGACAACCAAGAACAGTTACGGCATTGGCCTTGCTGAAACGGAGGATGATAATGAGTGTCATTAGTGATGAAAACCTTGATGAACTTGAAATAGATAATATTGGTAGAATTGTGTTGTTTAAATAGTTATGCCTAACCATTTTTTTAAATAATTTTTCTATGATCAATATTGGTTTATTTTAATGTAAAATTTACAAAATTTTCAAGTATAACAAGTGGGTCTACCTTGATAATTTGAAAAATAAGTGTGTAGAAGGGGCTAATTAGGTGCATTTGTCAATGTGTGTTGTCATAGGTAGTTTTGGGTTTTGATTGTGTTGTAAACTATTAAAAGTTGAAATATAGAAGTTAGGAGTGAATCTTTAATTAATAGGTAGTTATAGGGTAACTGAAAAATGTATTTTCGACCAAAAATATGTGTTACGGACGTCACATCGCTTACAGTTAGGTATGTGGACAAGACAGTGTTTAACAGCTTGTGTTATCTTTACAAACCTATAAAATTCCTATTTGAAGTTTGTTTTTGTACCTAGCAATGGTTTTAGAGGTGTAGGCTGAAATGGTTTTTTCTGTTTTTATACTTATTTAACCTTAAAAATATAATCTTTGAGTAAATTATGCCAATATCAGAACGGTTACCATACAAAGTGAACAAACGTGGTGACTGCTTAGGCATACTGATTAGACTAGATTACCATTTGAAACGGCGATCTACCCCAGTAGATATTTTAAGTAAGAATGAGAATTAATGTAAAATGATTGTTTCACAATCTTGTAGTCTTGTTACTGACTAAGGCTGATATGTTCCTGGGACTTACGTGAGTTCCGAACCACTTGGATGGTGGCGTCATCCTGTAATCCAGCTACTTGGAGGTCACGAATTGTGGATAGTTGTGAGCGATGGTCGGTGGGTGTAGTGTTCTCTAGTGTGGATTAACGACCGAACTATTGAAAGCTAAGTTAATCCGCAAAGACCATCCTCATAATTAGACCAATTCGTAATTCAGAGGTTGTGGTTCGGATTCCACGTTAAACTGTAGGTCCCTTAGTTGCCATCGGCTGTTGGGCTATTAATTAACAGTCTAAGGAACATGTCAGCCTTAGTCAGTAAAAAGACTACAAGATCGCGCCACAATTATCTTACAATCAACTCTCATTCATACTTGGCTTAAAATTACTTACCTTGTGGTATGTTCACCATTTCAGTAATCTAAGCTAATCTAATAACTTTTGCCTCTGAATTATGAACTGGTCTAATTATGCTATCCTGACTGTGATCGAAATTGAAACTTTTAAAAATTGAATCACTTTACACAATTTTTCTCAGAGAATTTCCTCAAATTGAATTCAGAGAAAACCGGTTATCTCTGCATTCAAACACAGCAGAGAAATGAAATCAATCAGTCAAATCAGTTGTCAGTTTTCATTCATGAGGACAGGCTCAATCCCTCTGAATCTACGGAATTCCTAAGTGTAGGATTGGACGGTGGTTTGACATGGGCAGACCAAATTCATAAGATTGAGAAAGGAATCTCCTCAGGGCTCTCGCCCTCTGGGAAGGATACAAAACTCATCTTGATAGAATCTTTATCCTGCAAAAAAACCGTTAGAGCCATCTTCAGATCACCGCCAGGGCCACATTGTGATCTTTTCAAAAAATTGGGTATTTTGACAGTTCCTTCTCTGTATTTTTATGAAGTCTCAAACTATGTTAGGAATCAACACCTTCTGAACCATAATTTAAAAAATCACAACTATAACACTAGATTTAAGAATAAGTCATCTGAAACCACAATATCAGGGACTAAAATTCTACCAATCCATTACATAAATAGTCATTGACTCTAAATTCAAGTCGGCACTTAAGAACTATTTAGTAAGACACTGCTTTTACAATTTGACTACCCTAACAGACCACATGAAAACATGTACACCAGCCTGTGAGTTTCTAAAAACTAGAAAGCTACCTAACCTAACCCTACCTACCCACCAGACTCAAACAATCCTACCTAACACTGGGGTGGCCATACTACTACTATGGCACATTGACCTGTTCAACGCTCGGTAAGAGCCTATGGACTGAGAAAGCAAGTATCAAGTAAGTAAGTAAGTATGAGAATGTGATGTAGGCGCAATACAAATTGTTCTTAAGAAACTGTTAATTGTATTTTTTTCAATCTGCATAGGTAGAGAATTGGAACTGGCTGATGAATTACGCTTTTTACGAGGGGATGAAGCCTCATCGTGATTGTGAGATAATAGATGACAAGAAAACAATGTTACATCAAAATTTGCTATTACTCGTCTATTTATATATAATAATTCTTTTAATGGTCACTGTCTTTAGATAATATTTGGAAAAGAAGAAGTTTACTGTAACATTGTTCTTTTGTCCCAGTATTTTCACACAACGTATTTTTATATAATATTTTAATAGTTTATTATGAATTTACTACCTCAGGGAAAATATCTAATAGTGATCCTTGGTTTCAGGAATTTAAAGATCCAGGCAACTGTTGTTGGGCAGCTTGATGGTAACATCTCCAATTAATTTAAATTGTTTAAATTTATTTTTGTAAATTCATATTTTTAGTATATCAGTAAAGGATTTTGTTTTGAAATTACCTTATAAATGTCTTACTTATCTGAACTATTTGAAACACCCAACTGTAAAGCAGCTGGATTTAAGCTTGAAATATCTAGCTTTTATATATATTATGTATATATATGAAAGATACACATATGAAAAATATGAATCCAGATTTATCCACAGCTGGATTCAACCTTGGAACTTACAGTTGGAATTTAGCTTGAGACTTCAAGCTTAAATCCAGCTGTATGTAAATTTGTTCAAGCTTACGCAAAGCTTGATTCAACCTTGGAACTTACAGTTGGTATTTAGCTTGAGACTTCAAGCTTAAATACAGCTGTATGTAGCTCTATTCAAGCTTACACAAAGCTTGATTCAACCTTAGAGCTTACACTTGGAATTTAGCTTGAGACTTCAAGCTTAAATCCAGCTGTATGTAGATTTATTCAAGCTTAATCAAATCTTAGCTTAATTATTGGGGCTATCTGGGGAGGCCCAAAAAGTTTGTATGCTGACTAGACTCAATGACTTCTATGCCAATCATTAGACCGAATTCAGTTAACGTTCTACCAGGATTTTTAAATTTGAAATTAATAAACTGGGGTTTTGTTGCGTTTTTGTTGAGGTTATTTTTATGAAACCACTGCATAAGCTGGCTACTTTTGATGAAGTAATTCACTTCAAGAGACTTTTTGCACTTGTTAGACAAACTAAAAGAAGTGTCATCCGCAAATAGACTAAGGTCAATACCAGGGGCACTGCAAGCAATATCATTAACGAGCAACAAGAATAAAATCGGAACAAGGACTGATCCTTGTGGTACACCAAAATTTAAAGTAACTTCATTAGATTTTTACTTAAGGAGACAGCCACTTTCATCCATATGTGAGATCTCAACAAACTGAGTTCTTCCAATGAGAAAAGAACACACCCAATCCAGAGCTGTCCATTTTAATACCATAACGGCTGAGCTTCTTGAATAGCAGGCTGTGGTTTACCGTGTCAAAAGCTTTGCTAAGATCGAAAAACACACCAAAAACTTTTTTTCTGGACAAAAAACCTTGGACACATTGGAAACAAAACTGTACATTGCATCCACAGTAGAATAGTTTTTCCTGAAGCCAAACTGCCTATCAAAGAGTAAACTATTTGATGCTAGAAACTGGAGAATTCTAATCAAAAAGAGTTTTTCTAGAACTTTGGAGAAATTAGAAGTCAAATATATTGGTCTATAATTATCTTGAAGAATAGGACTTCATTTTTTCAATAAGGGTTTTGTAATTTTCACTTTAATATTTACCTTCTATATACCTTAGGGAATGTAGAAAGCCAAGAAAGCACAAGGAAACTATTTTCATGGATTCAAAAATTATATAAAAATATATATACACTGTGTTAATTATTGGTATGTTAATATTATACAAAAATAGTAAGTTGGTACTAGGCAGTGTTGATATAGAAGTTGTTTTAGAGATAGTTTCATGATAAATTATTCACTTCTTATAATTTAATAGTTGTTTTATGTTTGGTGAAATGTATTCATGTCTCTCCGTTTGAGTGATGGCTATACTTAAATTATATATTCAGTAAGTTTCTTAAGAAATCAATTCTAATATTTTCTCTTAAGTCGTTTTTCGGATAAACATAACCTCTTACTTTTCCGGACTCCAGTTTCGATAGAGAGGAAAGAGTATTTTACAATATGAATATTTGCATTCAATTGTAATTCTTATTTCGTGTTTGTGTTCGATAACTTCAAAAAATTCAGTGCAGTTTCATCAACAAATTTAGACGGTGCATTGGAATTGGTGATAAATTGTTTAGTATTGAATTCCTTAAGGCCTATGCCTTTAAAAACCTAGGCCTATGCCTAGGTTTTTAAACTGGGTAGGCCTACATTATCAACCCTCTTTCCAATTATGCTATTTTTGTGGTTCTTCATTGTAAGATTGGTGTATATATTTCTTAACTTATATTTTTTTATTGACATAATGCTTCAGCAAGGATTTAGCACAAACCGTTATTAATGTCAAACCTGTCCTTAAGGTATTTACTGTTTTTGGAAGTAAATTTAAGGAATAAGATCTTACGTTTGAACATATAAATTTTGAATTCCAATGACCCTCCCCCAAATATTTAAATGCCCCACTGGTTTAATAAGTCTTCCAGGATTTAATTTTCGTTGTTTTAATGTTTAAATTAATTGGGTTCTCATTATTAGTTGTTTAAGGAGTTTGGGACACTTTTTTCTAGACAAATCTACATGTAAGGTAATAATCCCCAGTGGTGGTCAGGTTGAATATTTTTATTCTTTAAGCATCTTATCATTTGTAAGGAATTTCTTCTCAACCTTTCACCATCGTATGACGGAAATATCAGCACATGTTTTTTGACAAAGTGTAGCTAGCGGATTTATCAACCTGTCAGTTCGAGCTGCAGATATATAGGCCTAATGATCATTTTTTATCGTTTGTCTCTTACACTGCTCTTATTGGTTCAAACATCATTTTGACACAGCTCTGCCCACAACATAGCAAGAAAACTATGTTGTGGTATAATACAATGTAGTGAGAAATTATAAACAATTGTTTACACTTTTTGCCTATGACACTAATGTATTAAACCCAGAATTCCTTATAACATTTAGGACTAATAATTAAGAACCATACTCTTGATGAGCTTAGTAAGTTAAGTTCGAACAAAATTGCCTGGTTCTAAATACAAATAAAACAAACAATCCATTTTAGGGCTAATAATAATAATAATAATGACAAACTTGCTACAACTAACTCAACATTGTTAATAACCAGTACTCACAAATTCTTAGGAGCGTCAATACATGGTAATTTAAATTGGAAAACTCATACAGAATATCTTGTAAATAAAATAAGTACTTTTAGATTTCCTTTTAAAACTCTATCTCAGTTTGTTTTAGTAAATACCATTAAAACTGTGTATTACACATACATACAATCCATTTTAAAATATGGTATATTGTTGTTTGGTGATCATCCTAAAATTTAAATAAAGTGTTAAAATCGCAAAAAGACTTGACAAGTATAATGGTCAAATGATAGAGCATATTGTCGTTCATTGTTCCAGAAATTAAACATTCTTACTATACCTTGTTTTTATATTTTCGAGATATTGAAGTTAGTTCACAAAAAACAAGATATTAAATCAGTTCAGCAAAATTCATTCACATAATACATGGCACAAATATGAAATACCTATATAATTTTCAGATACATAAATTAAGTCTATTTGAAAAAAGCCCAACTTACCTGTATGATATACCTGTATACTGGAAATTAGTTCCCCACATGGGACTAGGCCTGTGGGTGGGGAACGAGTCCTTAAACTTCTGCCTATGACAATCCTTAAAAACCTGAGACTATAAAAATAAATAACTAAGAAAACTAATTTATACAAAAATTGATTTTTTTTAATAATTGAGAAATCCTATGCATGCATATAAATGGTATATTTTGCTATATCATTAAAAGAGAAAATGTATAAATAAAATGATTCCAACCTTTATTCTCCAAGGTTCAATTCTTGGTCCCGTTTTATTTTTACTATATATAAATGACCTTCCTGATTTTTCAAAAAAGTTTGACTTAGTTATGTTTGCTGAAGACTGCTCTTTGGGATTTTCTCGTGAAACTGGAGAGCAAGTCCTTTCTGATGTCAATGATCAACTTTCAAAATTTAACTTATGGTTTACGTTAAATAACTTGAAATTAAATATAAGCAAAACTAACTTCATTGATTTTTCTTGTGGAACAAATAAACAAATTTCTGACAAATTACATTACACAATAATAAAATAATTGAAGTCACTTCTCATAAATTTCTTGGATTGCACGTTGACAGTGGATTGACCTGGTGCTCCCACATGGACCACGTTTGCAACAGAATAAAGCCAATGTGTTATGCCCTTGGCCGTCTTGCTAAGGTTTGCAGTGTCGAGATCCTCTGTGTAGTTTATTTTTCACATGTAGAGTCAATTCTTAGATACGGTGTTATATTCCGGGGTGTGTCGAGTGTTCAAAATTTCCGTAGGATTTTTGTTCTTCAAAAATGGTGTCTGAGGTTGATGGGTGGTTTAAAAAGAACGAACTCTTGCCGCCCACTTTTTAAGAATTTCAAAATTTTAACTTTCGCCGGTCTTGTTGGATACGAGGGCTGTGTTTTTTTCAAACATAACTGGTCGGTTTTTGTGAATAACAGACACTTTCATCAGTACCCAATAAGATCAAGGGGCATGCTGTCAGTGACAAATCACTTAACAGCAAAGTATGAAAGGGGACCCTATTATACTTGTCTCAAAATATATAATAAACTGCCCCTCCAAATAAGAAATACCCCCGTCGCAGCAGACCTGCGTACTCAGCGAATTTCCAAATCAATAATTTAATATAAGACAAGTTTTATAAAAATATGTCCATAAACATGAGAATTAACATTGACCGGTATGTCTGGTTTACGAACTCGTCCCTGCACTTGTAGGAATACACGTCTCTACCAAATTTGGTCTTGATTGGACCATTTTTACGAGAGTTATCGTGTTCACAGACACACACATATATATATATATATACATATTTTATATATATATTATTTTAACGACTATTGTTTTTGGACTCTGGGCACCTAAAGAAGAAAAAATAACATGGTCCCGGGCTTAAGTCTCACCATGAGACCTATGGTAATAGCTTCTTCCCTATGGGAAATTCGCTAAAATTAACAATATTAACACTCCGGTGCTCGCGTGGTTTACTGGAACGAGAGCGATCGCGTGGAGTGCCCCTGCACTCCACTAGTTTTTGTTGTTTTAATTCATTAGTATGAATTGTTTTGACGATGTATTGGCATTTTATGTTGAATAGACACATATAACACATAATTGATGTGATTGGTGGTGTTATAAAACACTTAATTTTGACAAAAAAATCATTTTGCAAATTGTACAATACAGTAAATAAATATCGGTGCATGGAAAAATTATTTTAAAAAATCGTTTGGAATAATTTTTCGATCAACGCAATCGAACCCCAAAACCAAGTATTACAACATACTTTGACAAATGCACCTAATTAGCACGTTCTGCACACACACTTTTCAAATGATCAAGGGATACTCATTTGTTACACTTAAAAAAACATAAATAAATATTGCTACATAAAAGAGTTATTTAAAAATGGTTAAGAATAATTATTTAAATAATGCAATATTATCTATTTCAAGTTCATCAGGGTCTTCGTCACTTATGAAACTCTCATCATCTTCCGTTTCAGCTAACCAACACCATAACTGTTCATGGTTGTCCATTATTCATTCATTAGTTAATACATGCACACACTATACAGTTTTCATATAAAAATAATGTCAACTACGTGAAATAAAATCCACAACATATGTCACTCTGTGGAAAAAACCAGAACATGGTTACTCGCGTGGAGTGCACCTGCACTCCAATCGTGCGACACCATGGGAAAAAATCAATAGAAAATTGGTTTAGCCCGAATCGGTACCTATCATTATACTGACAGGTTCCAGGGGTGTCAGAGGGAAGGTAGATGACTGCTCAAGGTCACAAGTGCTGTCAACTGCATTTAATGAACAAAACAACATGACTGGAGTGCCACCGCACTCCACGCGAGCACCGGAGTGTTAATAAATTCAAAAAAAGTTAAAGAACACTTCCTGGAATTGTGTCCCTATCTGATAAGTGATGTTGGGTGACCTCCCTCTCTCACATACTTTATGTTAAATATTTTATTATATGTATTTATTTTGTTTAATGTATCATTGTATTATTTATTGTATGATGTGTTCAAATATTATTTGTATCTTGAACGAATAAAGATTACTTATGACTTATGACTCATAACTCAGAACAGACTTTACGAACACTCGCACAAACACACCACACACACGCAAACCCACATGCCTAACATCACACATCACACCAACCACCACACACACAAACGTACTATTGTCGCGCTCGCTCACCAGTTGATCGATTAACCCATTCACATAATCTAGCAACCAATGAAAAATACCCCCGTCGCAGCAGATCTGCGTACTCAGCGAATTTCCAAATCAATAATATGATAATAATAATAAAATATGACAAGTTTTATAAAAATCTGTCCATAAACATGAGAATTATTTGCCTATTCTCCATAAAATTAACATGGGAAAGAGTGTGCAGGTTAGCTGCTGTTAGGAACACTGAAAGTATCCATTTATACCATTAAAAATTTTTATTTTAACCAATTATACCAAGTTTCATCAACATCTGTCCATAAATAAAGGAGTTTGCCTATTCCCTATATGATTAATATGGGAAAAGAGTATGCAGGTTTGCTGCCATGATAAACACATAAACTATGATTTTTAAGCATAAATGGATAGATCTCAACCAGATGAAGCTAAATATCAAGTTTTATCCAAAAATTTTCATTAATATGGGAAATATTAATTTTTTTCTATCCTCCATAAGATTAACATTGGAGCCCCAACAATACAATGTACTGTGTTTAGATTTTTTAATATCTCGGTAACCGTTGGAGATAGAGAAAAACTTTAAGAAACTTAATTGTGTAGTTTTTTAAGCTAATTCCAGTGGTGAAATATGAAATTTTAAATTTTAAAAAATTACATGTGAAAAACGCTAAAAACCCCATTTTGGGGGTACAAAACCCCCCAAACTACCCGTTCCTATTGACTGATATGTCCGGTTTACAAACTCGTCCAAGCATTTGTAGGAATACACGTCTCTACTAAATTTGGTCTCGATCGGACCATTTTTACGAGAGTTATCGTGCTAACAGACACATATATATAAAGTACCGTAAAGTTAATTATTTTAACTTTACTTTATATAACAGTAATCCTTAAAGGTGAACTATATAGATCAAATATATATATATATAAATTTTAGACCTACGGTAATGGCTTTTTCCCTATGGGAAATTCGCTAAAAAAGAAAAAGGAAAATAATAAATAATGAAAAATAAGAACTATACATACTGGGAGGTGAATAAACAATATACTGTAATAATTTGTTCCTGTCCTACATCAATTAGCCATTTATCTATGATTTTTTTTGCAAAACGACTACATGGCAGAGGAGACTTAAGATAGTTCGCGAGGCGGGAAAAAATTAAATTAGTTAAGTAGAAAGTTGATGTTGTTGTTATAGTTTTGGTTAATCTGGGGTTAACTTAATCTGGTCTTTAATCTGGTTAACTTACCTCTACACAATAAAATTCCTGACTCATTAAAAATTACGTCTGATATAATATTTAAAAACACACAGGTTAAAGAACTATTATTAAAAAGCCTATTATAGCACTAGTGAAATGCTTAACGACAATATAATTTTATTTAAAATGAAGTTAACTAAAAAACACTCCATTAATTATAACAGTAAATGTTTGTCAATAACAATAAATTGCAGTAAGCTTATTGTATTCTTTAAATAATTTTTAACAAATACTATTTATGGTAATATATGTTAAATTAATATTTAAGTTAATTTTTGTTTACCTTAGCTTAGACTATTTGACGATGCACCAGTTTATTGTTACGCTGTAACTGTGTAAATGTAAATGTGCATATAACATGTTTGACTTTGACTTTATAATGACAAGGGGCCTCATTACCATGCCATGCAGAGACTACAAAATAATGTATAAGGAATTTGTTGAGTTTTGATTTCGCTGCTATATCAATAGAAGCCTATCTTAGTTAAAGAATGTTTAATAGGCTAATCGATAAAAATAACAAATATGTTTGACTGCAATAACTTGATTTGACTGAGTACTAAGAATTTTCATCTTCAACAAGAAGTATTTTTTCCTTACCTATGCCAATGTCTTACCTATACCCATACCCATCTATACCTATTACCTATACCTTACCTTAATATTATTCTATTTAATGATTTTTTTCTTTTCCAGATTCTTTTGTTTTGGAAGTATACTACATCTGGATGAAGGTTTGACTCGTGGTGTACACCAAGGAGGTGGTACGAAACACCTGATTTAACGTTAATTCACTTTAACTTAATAAAAAAAATTACAATGCTCCCTGCCTATTGGAGATTGCCTCTGCAGTACATTTATTGTTAGTACCAACATGTGTTTTCATGACTAATATATCATACACAAAAAGATGCAGCAACCTAGTTCCATATTTTTTAGGTCTTGTATGGAGAAGGTATAAATCAATAGTGACCTTAAGTAGAGACAATGCAAATTCTATACACAAGTTAATCTTATCAAGTAAAATGCCGAAGCGAGTTAGATCAAGCTCAACTCAAAAGTCAAAAAAATCCCGAAACACTGGAGATAAATCTCCTAGTAAAAGGAATCCTATACCCAGGACCTGCAAGAATCCATCAGTTAGTAGAAAAGGTATTGTGGATTTCAGTTTTTTGTCATTACCAAACAACAAAGTGAATATGAATCTAGGTTCTATGAATATTGGTTCTTTAAATATGGGCTCTAATCAAGCAAAACAGAATGATAAGATTAAAGAAAAAAAGAAAGATGATTCTCCTAGTGTTAGCAATGATGAGTTGGACGTTGTTTATGACGTGCAGGAAGAAAAGAAGAACAAGATATATGAAGTGATAACTGTTATGAGTGATGATGAAACACCTGATCAAATCACGTATGAAAGGATCTATGCGGAAGATCCTGAAAAAAGGGTTGTAAATGATTCAGAAATCAAAGAGCTGTTAAGCAAAGCGCCCCCTCCGAAGAAAGCTAATTTAAAAGATAACGATCTTGTGGGAGAAATTGTTAAAGAAGCTAATTTCTTAAAAGCAAGAGCCTCCAGCACAAAGAAGACTGAGAGTGAAACTGGAATAATAAAAATAGATGACAGTGTTGTAGCAATAAATACTGACACCAAGGACGACAGTGATAACGAAGTTATTTGTGTCGCTGTTTTAGATTCTAAGAGTAATGTTGAACAAAAACGAACCTCGGTTGAGGAAATTTGCCTATCAAGTGATTCAGAGTCTGAAAGCTTGCCAAAAATATCTCCTCTTAGATTAAAAATTCCTTTTTCTGGTTATCCATACGTAAATAAATATCATTACAGACAATCAAACGATAGTGAAAACTCGTATGGATCAACATATGGTTTTAACAGTAATTATGGCACTAACAACTGTGGTTTTTCATTTGGCCAAATGTTTAATAAGCCTGCACGAATATATCCGTGCTTCAGTAATTCTCCAAAGTCTAACGACCTTTCTGATCTATCTGACTGGGAATCTAATTCTGAAAAGTCAAAGTCCTCCTCAGTAGCAGATCTTTCTCCAGCTCCGTCAGAATCTCCCAAAGAACTTGGAGATGACAGTTCATCCTCAGTTCTTAGTGGATCAAGTCAGCATCAGCAAAATCTGAGCCCCAGAAGTGCAAGTACCGGTAGTGACAATGAAACCCATTCAAATCCCTCATCTCCTTCACTGTCAGAGACAAGTGATGAAGAAAAGGACATTTATTGGAAAGGTAGGACTTGAATTACTAAAACTACTCATCATAAAAAGCAATATGTGTCTGGAAAAATCACTTTTATTTTCTTGTTGTTTATTTGTTATTAGTGATTATTATCTGCTCTGTAAGAAAGACAATTTTTGCTTCACATTCCAATCTTACATTTAGTTTACTTTGGACTATTATATTTGTTATAAATCTGTTTTCTTTTAAAAACCTATATCGATATGCTTTGTTTTATGTTTTAAGTAGGTAAGCGCTATCTTATTTTTCTTTCATTTGAGACTCTTATTTTAGTATTTAGTGTATAAAGTTGAAGCTCAATTTATTTGTTATCGTAGACTTACAATCGACAGTTTAATGAAATGAAGAGCCTGTAAATAATTTGAGTATCACTCTTTTTCACTTTAATTTAAGAGTTTAACTATTTTCAAGACAATCAAGAGAGAAGAGATATGGTTTGACCTTCTCTCTCTTTGCCCTACACGTTTTCTACTGAGTAAATTGTGTTTCATATCTGCCATGCTGGACTTACAAGTGATTCTGATACATCATAATAAGTGTGAAACAATGTCAAGAAATAATTCTTTCATAATACCAGTGCATCAAAGTCAATATTCCTTATTTGACAAGTAATTAGATTAAAAGTTAAGTAATTTTTATTGAACTTATTTTATTAAGCTCAATTGTCCTTAGACAGCTACTCTACTAGCCAGCGGTAAACAGTGCTACCAGTATGTCATGATTCAGTTTCCAACCTTACGACTAAGCTACAGCTTATTAATCTCCATATAGACCCACAACTTATAATTTTAAAACTGCAAGAGTTTAAATATATAATACAATATATTTCTTTAGCACATACTGTAGATTGTGTTATTTTTTACATGTTATATTAGCCTAGTGTTTGAACTTGTAAAATGCATAAGCTATTAAAAGTTTTATTTTATTTTAAGCCTTGAAGGATTTCTAAATTTGATTCTGTTTTATATTTCTTAATATTAACAAAACATCAACCACCAATTTTATGAAAATAATAATTTATTATGTTATGAATGATAAACTCAAAAATGATTTTACTAAAATGTGATTTTGTGTCAGACTTTATAAATAGTTTCCCATTCTGTGTTGTTTGAGCGGCATTAATTTCAGCTTAAATATCCTTAAAGTTAAAGCTTAAAGTTTTTATTCTAATACTGTACTATGATTAAATTTCTTAAAGTTGCATTAGCAGTTTAGCCCTGTTCCTTTGTTTCATTCAGAACCGAATGAGCAGAAATTTAGAAAAAAGTGACAATTTTAAGAAATACTAAAATTTAATACTGTAAAGCCTACTCCCTGGTAACTAATTATCTTTAATGAGATTGATAAAGAATTGTATTATAAATAATTGTAATAAAAGTTATTTATACATAGTAGGCTACAGATTCAAAACTATTGTAAGAAAGCTACCTAAAGGTAAAAGGTAAGGTAAAGGACAATTTAAAGGTATAGGTGAAAGGTAACTAATGTATGATAAAATATCCCCATCGCAGCAGACCTGCGTACCCAGCAAATTTACAAACCACTAACATGACAGTAATAATATATGACAAGTTTAATCAATATTCCTTGATAAAAAAAGACAATTTCTCCATTTTATATATATATACGTACATATTATACATTATATTCTTCATGTCATTCGTTATATTCTCCATAAGATTAACATGGAACAGAATATGCAGGTTAGCTGTCATGATAAACACATAAACCATGATTTTTATGCATAAATGGACCAATCTCAACCACATGAATCCAAATACCAAGTTTCATTAAAAAATATAAATCAAATAAATGAAATACAGTATTAATTCTTCCTTATACTCCATAAGATTAACATTGAAGCCCCAAAATGCAATGCGCTGTGTTTAGAATTTCTAATATATCAGTAACCGTTGAAGATTAAAAGGAATTAATTCTGTAGTTTTTGAGCTGATTATAATGGCTAAAGATAAAGTTTTAAATTACATATTAAAAACCCAAAAAAACCATTTTGGGATACGAAACCTCCCCCAAACCATCCGTTTCGATGACCGAAGTGTCTGGATTACAAACTCGTCTGATTAAATGTAGGAATACACGTCTCTACCAAATTTGATCTCAATCTTACAATTTTTACATATATATATATAAATGTTATATATATATATATATATATATGTGTGTGTGTGTGTGTGTGTACATATATACATATACAGTAGAACCTCTCACATCCGACCATGACAGGATCGGGCCATGGTCGGAACGGCCAAAAAATCGGATATTAGGAGGAGCAAACTAAACACATCTACTTTCTTTCCTAGGAAGAAAAATAGCTATGCATCATTGTGATAAACCTTAACGTACGTATATTACATCAATTAAAACATGAAGACACTTATAATAACTGAAAGATAATAATATTTATATTTAATTGAAGAATAAGTGTTTTTTTGTTTAGTTGGGCAACGACGGGAGCGTGGGAAACATAGATAAACGGACGGACGGAACGGCCGGTTATCGGGAGGAGTCGGATATCGGGAGGTCGGATATGGAAGGTTCTACTGTATATAAAATTGAAAATATATATAGTATGAAATTTAAATAAAACATATCATTTTTTTGCTGTGTTTGGTCTCTAGGCACCTATGAGACCTATGGTAATAGCTTATTCCCTTTGGGGAATTCGCTAAAATTTGTAGAAATAAGTCAAGCTAATAATTGACTATTAAATACATTCCTACTCAAACTTACAGAAAATGAGTATTCTTAATTGGTGCACAAAGCTAAAGTTACTTGTAATCTAAGTGAGCTCTAAGAAATTATTTTTTTGCAACTTTCAACTAGTGTAAATATAACAATATTTATTACAGGGAGTGCTTTGACATTTTACTTTTTTTAAGTTTTATTTTTTTATTTTTACTCTCTCCCACCTATATTATGACAGAATAAGAAGAAGGTTGGCTATTGTTTTTGTAAAAATGTTCGAATTTGAGTTTTCAGTGTAAGCACATATCAATTTTAATGTCCCTGAATGCCAGAAAAAAACAATTATTTGTTCATAGCCGTAGTAACTATATAACCACCGTATCTTCAGGCATGTATACAATTTTTTATTAGGATCGTTTACCCCTAAAAATATGAAAAATTCAAAATTCAAGATTAATAGTACTTATGACAACTCAACTAATATGACACAACTGTTATGTCTATAAAAATATGTTTCAAAAGTTATAGGTGTTTAAATAAAAAAATATTTTTTATTTTACAGCAAAACTATATTTATCAAAATACGTAATTTGACCATCACTAATGACATCGGCTCAATAACCTAAAACAAATGTGTGTCTAGAACTATCGTTCTACGACTAATGGTTCCAGAGAAAAGTTTAATTCATTGTCTACGGTATACACAGTACGTCATCTTAGAGCTCCCAATGTTATTCCTATGGAGATTACTAAATAACCAATTTTGTCCTTATTTCTCAACTTTTCATGAAACTTTGTATGCAGTGTAAGGTTACATCACTCCTTAAAACTGGTCAAAAATTCTGTCTATTGCTTGAAAGGTCTCAAACTTGTGGATAGTTTCAGGTGGCTGGTGAACGTGATATTCCTTGGTGTGGTTTAACCCTTCAAAGAGTACCGTTATTAGCGTCAAAATAGTATTGACGTTTTAAAACGTCTTTTTAATGGTTCCGCAAAAAGGAGTAGCGACGTTTTAAAACCTCATTTGAAGAAATTTGTTTTAATACATGTAACCTGACACAGATTGATTCTTCTATAAATCGATAATTAAAGACAGATAGATATGCGGAGCATGTGTATTGGTGTATTCGGTAGGTTGTGGATAATCTGCAGAGGGTTTCTTAGGCGGGGTGGTTGCAGCGGGAAGTTTCGGCGGAAAAAGTGGCGGCGCGGCATGAAGTTTTATTAGACGTGTTATTTATTAGCACTGAATAAAGTGAAAGCGTTCTACACTCCCCTATTATTGACGTCTGTATCTCTATAGCTGAGAGTTATTGGTTTGCCAAACATCACTCGGTGCTTTCTTTATTTACTTTGATTGAAGATTTGAAAATTGAAAAATTAATTGAAAAAAGTTCTAAAATGTTTATTATAGAGCATTTTGAACCTAAAACACATTTATAACTATATATTTACTCCATTTTGCAATGTAATTTAGTGAAAATTAAAATACCCCCGTCGCAGCAGACCTGCGTCCTCAGCCAATCTCCAAATCAATAATACGATAATATTATATGTCAAGTTTTATCAATATCTGTTCATTAATATATGAGTTAGTTATTTGCCTATTCTCCATAAGATTAACATGGGAAAGAGTATGCAGGTTTGCCGCTGTGAGGAATACTGAAAGTAGGCATTTATAGCATAAACAATTTTTATTTTGACAATTAATTTATACCAACTTTAATCAACATCAGTCCATAAGTAAAGGAGTTTTCCTATTTTCCATATGATTAACATGGGAAAATAGTATACATGCTGGTTAGCTGCTGTGAGGAACCACTGAAAGTAGGAATTTCTAGCATAAACATTTTTTATTTTGACCATTTATATCAAGTTTCATCATCATCTGTCCATAAATAAAAGAGTTTACCTATTCCTTATACGATTAACATGGGAAAAGAGTATGCAGATTAGCTGCCATGATAAACACATAAACTATGATTTTTAAGTGTAAATGTATGAATCTTAACCACATTCAGCTAAATATCAAGTTTCATCCAAAAATATTGGTTAATAAGGGAAACATAAATTTTTCTTTATTTTTCATAAGATTAACATTGGAGAACTAAAATACAACGTACTGTGTTTAGATTTTTTAATATCTCGGTAACCATTGGAGATAGAGAACAACTTTAAAGAACTAAATTGTGTAGTTTATTGAGCTGATTCTAATGGTGGAAGATAAAATTTGAAGTTTTTAAAAATTACATGAGAAAAACAAAAAACCCATTTTTGGGGTACAAAACCCCCCCCAAACTACCTGTTCCCATTGACGGATGTGTCTGGTTTAGGAACTCCTCCGAGCAAATGTAGGAATACACGTCTCTACCAAATTTGGTCTCGATCGGACCATTTTTACGAGAGTTATCGTGTTCACAGACACACACACACACACACATATATATATATATATATATAAATTTCAACGACTATTGTTTTTGGTCTCTGGGCGCCTAAAGTAAAAAAAAAACATGGTCCCGGGCCTAAGTCTTACCATGAGACCTACGGTAATAGCTTCTTCCCTTTGGGAAATTCGCTAAAAAAATGTTTACTCTTTTGAGGTGTGTTTTGAGTTTTCACCCTGAAAACTCAAAACTTTACTCTTTAACCTTACTCTTTAACAGCTCTCAAATAATGACGTTTCAAAACGTCATTACTTCTTAAAGGGTTAATGTCCGCACTATTGAATACTGTGTTCATCCACAACAACCATCATCCTCATAATTAGTTCTTAATTTAGTGGCAAGATTGTGGTTCGAATCCCATGTTAAACTTTAGGTTCCTTAGATGCCATTTGGCTATTAATTAAGAATCCTGTCCATCCTGATCATACCACAGTCATCTAACACTCATTTCTCATTCATTCTAGGTATAAAATACCTACTTAAGTAGTAATAAAGTGTAGAGTTAAGTATAGTAAGAAAGTGGAAAACCAGGGTTAGAACATTTCTATTTTTCACCTAGGTGGTAAATTTACAAATTTTGTAGTTAAGGTAAATTCATTATTAAAATGATGGACTTTTGTACCCTACTAGTTCAATTAATTGTACATTTTATCTTAAATAAAATAATTTTAAAGGACTAATTAAAATACATTTTGGACATAATACAAAAGTAACATTAGAATACATGATTTTGGACATGTCATTTTTTTACAAAAGTAATATATATTAGATTTTAGTCAGATTTTGATTTAAATTTTACTTATTTTTAGATAAAACTTTAAGAAACTTAGAACTGTAATGAGTATATGTGTTCATATAGTCTTTGTAAATACAATTTGTTTATTTTTAATAAGAATTTTATGAAAGAAAGAAAATCAAAACTTAAGAATAATGAGTATTGTACAAGCCATTATTGGAAATTATTAAAATAAATGTCTGTTTTTTGGTTTTTAAATTGAGAGATCTTATTGAAGTTGGATGCAGATTGTTTTAATATTGATCTGAAATATTTTGTTTAATTTTGAAGTATGATGATGTTTAATTTTTAGAAAAGAGAAAAAAAAAGAAGAAAAAAATGAAAAAAAAAAATTTTTTTTTTTTTTTTTTATGTTTTTGTTTTAATTTATTAAATTAAGTTACTAATATAAAGCAGAAATAAAATAAACAATATCAGTGGATTGACACATACTTTCTCCCGTAAGTAAATTTAAAAAAGACGTGTTTTGAAATGTTTAGTGTTCTCAGAATAGTTTGCTTTTTGTAGATTAGTTAAAAATAGACTACTTAATGAAAATGATTATTATTTGTTGCTAAGACCAATTTGATCTGTACTAAAATTTTCAAGAAAAATATTGCTATAAAATTTAGTTCCAACCTGATCAGACCCCACTTTATTTTTAAGTCTTCCTACTATTTTATTCTTTTTGATTGGTCGCTGTGTCATTTGCGGGGTGGAAACTAGCTACACCATCTGATTTTGTTATAACCCTACCAATTTTCTTGTCATTACAATCCCCATTCAAGTTGTTTTTTTTACCATGCTGACCAGTAATTTAAAGACAGATTATGGATTATCAATAAGTACCGCAATACTGCCTATGGGGCGTGGGATTTACTTTGTTGATTTAGTTTATTTAAATCCTGCTATTAATCCACCAGTCAACACACTATATGTACAGGAATATTTTGCCACCTTTGTTTTCTGTAGTTACAGCCTTTAAGCCCACCTCATGCCACATATTAATATTTTTGGATAAGTTCAATTTTTGTAATTATTACAGTATATTTGTTGTTTTTTTTTTATATAACTTATTGATAGTGTTTAAGTTAACATGGTCCTCGATGTTAAGTATTTGTTTTCACTTATCGAGGCCATTATGTAAACAATTTAATTGAAATAAATAAATAAAAAAAAAACATCTTTTGAGGTTTTTCTGTTGACCTCTTTAGACAAATTGGTAAAACACTGCACAGCCTCATCTACCAGCCTGACTGACCTATGCCATTTCAATTGGACCAGTGTGGCAGTTAAAGTATTAAGAAATTATCAACAATACTGATAGTCATGATTTTCCAGTTTTAAATAGTTTTACAAAAACATTTGAATAATAATGAACTTAAGACTTGAACTTATGTTGTCTTACTCAATTTTAACTCCTTAAACAAACCAATCCAATCTGACCAATTTAGGTCTACAAACGTAACTAAAATAATAAAGGAAATTAACATTGATATGACATTTTTTATTTTATAAAAATTATAACAATACAACTTATTTCTGTTCAATTTAGGGGAGATTGATATGGATGTCAACACAACGTTTACATTCAAAGTGATGAGCTACAATGTGTTGGCTCAGAATTTGTTAGAGGGACACCTGTACTTGTATAAACACCATGACCGCAGGGCGCTGTCCTGGGCAAGACGATGGGCTCTTATCTACGAAGAGATCAAAGATGAAAACCCTGAGGTATGTTCAACATTAATTATTTTTGAATCATGGATGCTTTTTTGTTTCATTATATAACAACAGTATATAACAACAATGAGTCTTATAAATTTATAAATCTTTGGTTTCTTGTTTCCAAATTATAAAATCAAAAGCTTACCTAAAAATTGTCATAATTTTATAAAACTGACTGAAGCAATTAACCAAAGCATGCCTAAACCCCCGTCACAATTTTAAAACTCAACTACTGATGTTAGTTAACCCTTTGAGGACCAACTGACGATATATTGCCTGTACAGTTTTGGTCGAAAAAGACTGCACTAACGATATATGTCAGCTAATACTGTGAAAAACCCGCTAATGATATTTCATCACCTAGTAGTTTCTCATATAGTATTTGCTCTCTGGTACATTTTAATCATTTAAAGAACTCTCATTTTAGATGTCTTTTATTTCCTCTTTTACTGTCTGGTTGGTTTATGTTTGTCTGTTCGTCTGTAGCGTCATTTTTTGCTGTAGCTGTTTCACTGTTGCTTCATTTTTTATGAAGGCAAGTTTAAGTGAACAACACGCCGCTGTGAAATTTGGTTTTTCCATGATTCATCACCAGTAAGTAACCTTTGAGAAAATCTAAATCGATTCTGGGCTGTTCTTTCAATTCATGACATTTTTCGACTCGACATGATTTTTTATTGTCTGTCAGAGCCCGAGGAACAAATTTGGTAGAAATGCGTCTCATTCCTGTATCTTCAGTTAAAATTCGCTGAACCGAGCTCCAAGTTATTGCACTAATTTCTGACAGTTGATCAATTGTCTGAGCACAAGCTCTCACATTTTTTCGATATTTTCATCAATTCGGGCAGTTGATGGACGTCCGGAACGAGGTTTGTCATCAATCGAAAGGTCGCCATTTTTAAATCGAGAAAACTAGTCAAACACTTAAGTTTTCCCCAAAGCATCATTTTTGTAAACAGTTTTCAACATTAAAACAGTTTCAGCAGCGGTTTTACGGATTAAAAAAAAACAACATTTCACAGCGGCACATTGTTCTTGCCATCATAAAAAACCAAGCAACAGTGAAACAGCTACAGCAAAAAATGACACTACAGACGAACAGAATGTGCTAGCTCAATGACCCGCACGGGACTGAACTGTCTAAGGGCCGGTTCACGAGCTCGGGGTTATCTTAAGTCCGAGCGCAAAATCCAGTTATAACTGGTTTTTTGAGCCGCGGCTCAAAAATTGGCTTCACGAGCTCGGGGTTAGCTGCGCCCGAGCGCAAACGGTTAAACTCCAGGCAATTATGGCAGGGATAAACCCGGGCTTAAAAAGTTCGCTTCACGGTCCAATTATAGATAACCCCGGACTAAAAAAGATAAACTGTCGGCTTCACGAGTCAAGTTCTAGCGCAAGGAGCTTGGTCTCGGCTAAAAAGAACAATGGTTTTAGACTCGGACTTAACCCCAGGGGGGCAGGGTTAACGGGACATCATGTCGGGATTATCTCATTTGCTCGTTTATTGTTTTAAAAAATTAAAAATAATGTTAAATTCGAAATCCTCATTAAATTTTGAAAAATGTTACTACCCTTAAAATTTTTTTATTTTATTTGATTTTTTCATTACCGATTGTTAAAAAAGTGCTAAACATAGGTAAATTTAAATAATAATTACCTAGTACAGTATACTTTTAAATAACAAGGTAAATTAATACTTTTACTCATAGTTTAAACAGATACCTAAGAAAAACTCCACCAGGAATCCAAAGCATCGTAAGTTTGTGCAGAAAAGAATGGGTGAAAAACGACAAATATTAAATCTGAAATGGTACAATAGCAATAAGGGCAGGCTATCTGCTGTTAAATATTTCTATTTACTTCCCTGGGGGAAATATAGAACATATTTGATCGTTACATATTTGATCCTTGGACAAAATACCCCTACACCAGTCCCCTCCTCAGTCTTGGAGCCATCAGTGTACCACCTGATGACCTGATTCCCGAGGGAAATTTTGGGTTTTCCAGCTAAGTTTATATCCTAGCTCCACATGGAATTTCTTTTCAAAGTTGTACTTTCTTACTATGGAATCCCTTGGTTGTTTCATCAGGTCCCTTAGGCCTGGCGGAAATAACTCACCAATTGTGGAGAAAGTGTCAAAGCCAGTCTTCTCCATTCTAAGCAAGGTCTCCCTTGCTGTTCTCTACCCCAATGTGTAGGGGTGTCAGATTCAAGATCACCTCCAGGGCAGCAGTAGGACAGGATCTCATAGCTCCTGTGATGATAATGCATGCAATACAGTTCATTATTGAAATGTCAAACGATGTGCGTTCATCATGTTATAAACATTCATCGTTTAGTAACACTTGCTGCGTTCAGCACAGCATTGCGGTTGCAACCGAAATTTTGAAGAAGTTTGAGATAAATTTACATCATATCTGTTTTTTATATAATTTTTTTTAAACCTGATCCAAAGAACCAAATGATTTGGATTCGGATAAACCATATTTTACTGTATTTGAGTAGCCCAAGGCAATTTTTTGCATGCAGTACCAACATATTTTGTTACTTGCACCCTTTTAATTTTTACGGGACCTGTTTTAAGTTCAATTCATAAACATGGAGTCAGTGTACTAGTAACCTTTTACTCCACAAATTAAACAACCCTTTAAACCACTACAACTTTTTCAGCATTTCACATGCATTTCACTTTCATTTAATATTTTATTTCATAATGACGACGTTTTTCTAAGTTAGCATACTGCATGGTACTACTGTATTCACTATACTATGGTTAAGTTATCATTATACTTATTTTATTATAAATTAATTTGTTCTTTTACAGATTTTGTGTCTGCAAGAAGTTGATACAGCACATCTTGCATCTCACTATGCTAAACTACTTGATTTAGGTAATAATATTTTATCTTCTATAAAATTGTACATTAACTATATTCCTATTAAATAAGACCATACTAGTAGTCATGGTCTTCAGTTTAATGTTAGAAAATTATCATTTATTAAACCAGCTTATTCTTTGTAAAATTAAAATTTAAAGCATAGATATTTCAACAAATTATTTTTCTCAAACACAAGTTCACAAACACATCAGTGTGAGGGTGTACCTATAATATAAAAATGAATCGCAAAATGTGTTGGTAAGCGCATAACTCAACAACGCCTGGACCAATTTAGCCAATTCTTTTTTTGAGATGTTCGTTGAAGTCCAAGGATGGTTCTTACGGCGAGAAAAAAACGAATAATAGCCGGGAAACCCCTAAAAACAGCCCTTCTAAAAAGGATCCCATATACTACGGAACCAGAACTTTGTTTACATTATAAATATTTTCTTTTCAACAGCTCATTGCTATACTATATCTGTTAGTTGAAGATATACACGACAGATTGAAGCACTTGCATTTGTTTATGTTTTTTATTTGGTTTACATTTGTTTTTTTGGTTATGCGAGTGACTAAACAGTTTACATTTTTAACTGTGACTTCTTATTGCACATTTTGCTACTGTGTTACGTTATTTTTGTTTATAATGGTATGGACTTTTACACGCACTTTCCCTACACTGCCATTAACTCTATTCTAAATACTAAGGACTGCCAACAACAACCACGGGAGCCTTGGCAGAGCCCCAGCTAGCAAAGCTATGATTGGAGAGACAAATTAATGAGTAGTAAAAAAATTTGTTTTTGTTTACTTTTGTTTAAGGTTATGCGAGTGACTAAACAGTTTAACTGTACATTTTACCTGTATACACTTTTACTTGCTCAGGTGATCTGTATTTCTTATTATTGATTTTAACCTTATTTCCTTGGTAGTTAAGAGGTTTAGGGAATCGTAAAAATAAATTGATAATAATTAATTTATTTTGCAGAATACTTTATATAGCACGCCTCCTAAAAAAGCCAATATTGGTAGAAGCCCTCTACAGAGGGCTCGACAGCTCGACTTGAAGATCACGACTTGAAGATCTGCGAGAACGAGCTTTGATCTCAAGATGTGCGGAAACACCTGCAGAACGAGATGCTCGACTTGAAGACCAGCGATTACGAGTTTCGACATCAAGAGATGCCGAAACCCCTGCAGAGCGGAAAGCACGACTTGATGACCTGCGTGGACGAGCTTCAACGTCAAGAGCTAAGGAAACACCTGCAGAGCGAGAAGCACGACTCGGAGACCTGCGTGGACGAGCTTCGACGTCAAGAGCTACAAAATACCTGCAGAGCGAGAAGCATGACTCGGAGACCTGCGTGGACGAGCTTCAACGTCAAGAGCTACAGAAACACCTGCAGAGCGAGAAGCACGACTCGGAGACCTGCGTGGACGAGCTTCTACGTCAAGAGCTACGGAAACACCTACAGAGCGAGAAGCACGACTCAGAGACCTGCGTGGACGAGCTTCGTCGTCAAGAGTTACAGAACACCTGCAGAGCGAGAAGCACGACTCGGAGACCTGCGTGGACGAGCTTCTACGTCAAGAGCTACGGAAACACCTACAGAGCGAGAAGCACGACTCGGAGACCTGCGTGGACGAGCTTCAACGTCAAGAGCTACGGAAACACCTGCAGAGCGGAATACTCGACGTGATGTTGAACGCATAAATTTTTTCTACAAATGTTTTTATTAGTTTATTTTGGTATATTAATGAAAAATTAAAAGCGAGACAACGTCCGCCGGGTTGAGCTAGTTAATTAATAAAATCATCAATTTTCATTTTTAATTGCCATATCAATTAAAAACCATATTAAATATAAATCATATTATTCATATTAAACCATATTAAATCATATTAAATACTTAAGAACATAGTAATGCAAGATGATACATATATCAGATTATTATTCTCTGATAATTTTTTTTATTCCACTGTTGTAGAAAACATTTTAAACATATGAATTTGCCCAGTATGTGATTTTAGATAGTGATATGTTTGTAGGGTATCGGTGGGTGTTCAAGAAGCGAACCGGCAGGAATAGTGATGGCGTAGCTGTATTCTACAAGGCGGCTGTCTTTGATGTAGAGACCCGCTCCGAGGTAGAGTTCTTCCAACCCGGTGTAAGCGTGCTGGACAGGGACAATGTGGGAGTTGTTATACGCCTCAGGTAAAGTAGTATAATGTACTACTCTGTGACTAGTAAAATCAGGCTGTTTACCAGTAGGGAATGTGTCAGGAATTTTCATGTCGTGCAACAGTTAGAAATTTTCCAATTTGGTATTGAAAAAATGAAATATTTATAAATTAGTTTAACTGAAATGTGAGTGTGTTAATTAGTGGTGAGTAGTTAATTTTTATTATTCTAGACCATCAAATATTATTAGACTAAGGAAATGTTAAAATAAGGATATTGTATCTAGGGGTGTGCGAGCCTGGAATTTTAAGTTTGAGCCGAGCCGAGCTTTTTAAAAAGGTCCCGAGCTCGAGCTTTTACAAAACCTCACCTGATCTGAATAGGGGTGTGCGATGGAGCAAAAACTTTTCGATTTGATTCAATGATGCTATTCAAAGAATTCCGATTCAAACCAAAACAATGTGACAAAATTTCCTGTCGACAAAAATCATGTAACTGAAGATAGTAAAAAACCTTAAAATTAAAGCTAAAAATATATTAGACTATTCACCAAATTGTACAATTCATAATTTAGTTTGATAATTTTTAGTTTGATAACTTTCAAGTTCCAAAGTTCTTTTTAAATTAATTTTATCTACATACATATGATATATCAACAAAGCAAAGTTGGCTAAAAAAGTGAGGGAAATCTATGGAGCTAATTTTTTGCTGTGTAAGGAAGACAATGGAAGTTGCCATTTGATGACGAAAAGAAGCCATTATTAAAACTAAACTATTAACTAACTATGATTTAATTCAATACTATTCAATTTTGATTATTAGTAATTTTCTTTGAATGTACTTACAAAGAATACTAAAATTAGTTTGAATGAGGAAAAATACTCAATTGTAGAAGATATTAAATAAAACATGGGTCTACTTTTAGCGAATTTCCCATAGGGAAGAAGCTATTACCGTAGGTCTCATGGCAAGACTTAAGCCCAGGACCATGTCATTTTTAGTTTAGGTGCCCAGAGACCAAAAATGATAGTCATTAAAATTTATATATATGTGTGTCTGTGAACACGATAACTCTCGTAAAAATGTTTCGATCGAGACCAAATTTGGTAGAGACGTGTATTCTTACATTTGCTTTAGAGTTTCTAAACCAAACATATCGGTCAGTCGGAACGGATAGTTAGGGGGGATTTTGTACTCAAAAATTGGGTTTTTTGCGTTTTACATATGTAATTTAAAAAGTTTTTAAATTTTATCTTCAACCATTAAAATCAGCTTAAAAAACTACAAAATTTAGTTCCTTAAAGTTTTTCTCTATCTCCAACAGTTACCGAGATATTAAAACATCTAAACAGTACGTTTTAATTTAGGGGCTCCAATCTTAATCTTATGGAGGATAAGGGATAACTAATATTTCACTTATCAATCAATATTTTTGGATGAAACTTGATATTTAGCTTCATGTGGTTGAGATCCATCCATTTATGCTTGAAAATCATAGTTTATGTATTTATCATGGCAGCTAACCTGCATAATCTTTCCCATGTTAATCTTAGGAGAATATGCAAATAACCAACTCATATATTTATCGATAAATATTGATATAACTTGACATATAATATTATTATTATAATATTGATTTGGAAATTCACTGAAAACGCAGGTCTGCTGAGACGGGGGTATTTCTATATGCATTAAGTGCCTAATTGTACTACTCCATTTATGCGTATTCTGTATTCACCTGGAAGTATACGACTCAAGATAATTTTGAGTCAGCAACGCTACAGCTGATTTCTTGGTTAAGTTTCATCTGATTGAGAACAATGTCGTCTGTTTCGCTGCTTGATAAAAAATTATTAGGGTTCTCTCACCTTGTTTTGTAGATTTTTTTAGGGAATATCCCATAGGGAAGAAGCTATTACCGTAGGTCTCATGGCAAGAGTTAAGCCCGGGACCATGTTATTTTTTCTTCTTTAGGTGCCCAGAGACCAAAAACTTTAGTCGTTTGAAATTGAAATTTTTGAAATCATATGCTCAATATTTAAAATTTACCATCAAGACAGTCACATGTCAAAATATTTAGTCACTGTTTATTGTTCTCTCATTTCTATTCTATGAATTGCTTGAAAACATTTTAAATATTAATTAAACAAAAATTTGCAAAACTTTTCATTTTAATTTCTTATTTAAAGTCCTATCAAACAAGTCAAATAGCTATATATATATATTTAGTATTTGCATTTATGTACATTGTATTTATATTTATGTAATATATATATATATATATATTACATAAATATAAATACTTTGTAATACGTAATAAAAAATGAGGATTTTATGAGGATCAGGGTGAGGGCCATAATGCTGTATTAATTAATAAAATCTGTAATAGGCCTACTCACTTTACACTCACAATCTGTTTACAAAATATAATTTGCTTTTTTTGCTGTCCATACATACAGGAAGTAAATCAGTTACCAGTATTGACCCCGTGAAGTATCAGTTATTGAGTTTACCCTTCTAATATTTAGTCAAAATTATCTTTTGGTTAAATAAGATCTCTTGACGATCCCCTGCTTTGACACTTTATCAACTTTTAATTTTTTTATTAATACATTATCTAGGTTGTTGTTTTTCTTATGTGGGTACTAAAGTAGAGTAACGTGATTTACTCCGGTTTTTAACCTTTACCATATTTGTAGGCTGAAGAACTCACCAAGCCACTCCCTGGTGGTAGCGACCACACACCTGCTGTATAACCCACGGCGCAGTGACGTTCGGCTGGCACAGGTGCAGCTGCTACTGGCCGAGATCGACAAACTGGCGTACAACAAGGCCACCTCCACGTGAGTCTAATCCAGAGGGAATGTCAAAGGGTTTCTGAGCAGTAGAATGGTAGCTGGTTTAAATTATAGTATTTTGTGGTCGGGTTTAAAACTATCTTTTATATATCATTTAAAAAATTTTTTCACTAAAAATAAAATAAAAGAATTGTGCAAAGACAGGTTGTCTATTCTGTACTGGATGGTAATACCTTCTGTTCTTACAAGATCATGAGGATTATTTTAACCTTGTATTTTGACTACTTTAATAATAGCAAGAACATAAAGCTAAATAATATTTGTTTGTTTCATGTGTAAAGTTAAATACTCTAACTTCTCCTGGTTTGGCTCTTCATCAACTTTTTTATACAATGTAAACTCCCTTAAGTCTAGAATGCTGATATGTGATAGTAAACTTGTGGGAGGTTCAGTGGTTATAGTAAGCCTACCAGCTTCATAATCTGATGGTTGCTGATTCGATCTTACCCTTACCGGGCGGATGAGTAGGGTCACACGGCGCAGAAACCACGTTAATTCACTTTCAGTCATTTTGTCACATTTACTGCGCTATAGTTTGCAAAACAACCAATAGAGTGCATGATAATGTTGCTTTAACCTCTATGAACTCAAAAAACCAATATGGCGGCTTTGTTGGAATTTCTAGTAACTGATATTAGATATTATGCGACTTTGGTCTGTATTCTAGCGCTCCCGTACTGCTTTTGACGAGAGAATTAACGTGTCACTACGACTAGCTGTATTCACTGTTCCGGATAAGCGAAAAAACACACATTTAATGTTGGATTACAGGGCCCACACGCCACCACGGGGAAGAATTAATTGTTGTGCCAGCCGCTTTTTGTTTGCCACGCTCGCGCCGTGGTGGCGCATGGGCTCTGTAAGCTAACTTTAAAAGTGCATTTTATCGGGGAATAGGCAAATATCTCTCATATTTATCGACAGATATTGATAAAACTTGTCATATATTATTATTATATTATTGCTTTGGAAATTCGTTGAGTACGCAGATCTGCTGCGACGGGGATATTATTGTTTATTGTTCTCTCATATCTATTCTATGAATTGCTTGAAAAATTTAAGTATTAATTAAACAAAAATTCGCAAAACTTTTCATTTTCATTTCTCATTTTAAGTCCTAACAAACAAGTTATATAGCTGTATAAAGTCATTTGACACATTTATACAAACATCAATATATATATATATATATATATATATAAATATATATATATATATATGCCTAAAAGACCATTTGTTCTTTAATAAAATTTGCTAAAAACATTTTATCAGGGGACCAAATTTTAATCATATCTCTTAAACACTTGGGCCTAACAAAGTACTATAGAGGGAAGGGTGGTTGCAAGTTCACCTTTTTTAGATGAAATTAAATGATTATAGTTCTTTAATCATCCTTAATTACTCGTACTGGCACGGTGTCTTTTCAACACCCCAGGATAAATATAGTGTTCCTTGGCCATTGACTACCCTGCCAGTGCATTCAGGACCTTCAAACTGCAGGCTGTATAGTGACTCAAATCAGTTTTATAATTATGTAGCGAGTTGTTTTTCTGTCACGAGCTGAGAAAGTGGTCTTGGGTGACCATATCACCCCGTGCGAGTACTTGTATACTAAATCGTTGTGTATTAAAACAATGCTGCAGACTTTGGATACACTGGAAGTTTGGATACACTGTATATATCATGTCATGTCATATATTATTATTAGAGGTGTGCGGATAGTGAATTATTTTTTCGGATCGGATTCGGATCGGATAGTTTGGGTTCGGATCGGATAGTTTTTGGATTCGGATACTCGCAATAAAAAAGTGAAATCAGACTTATCTAAGAATAAATTGGGAAAAAATCAATAAAATGTTATCAAAATTATTAAATGGTAAACTTACATAAAAAAATATAAATTCTTCATAGGATAAACAACAAAACTAAAATGTTTACTTCACTGCATTTAAAATTAATAATAATAATAAGTTTATTCCATCAATAAATACAAATTTACAAAATAACAATTACCAGTAACAAATTTTAAAATGGCGTAATTCACAAATTAAATCAACAGAAACCTTATAATTCGCCATTAAATGACATCAACTTTCTACTAATTCATCAATTCATTCCACTAATAATCAAATAACTCTCATTTCACAATTCAATTATTTTATTTATTACAATGATAAAAACAAATCACCATTAACAAAGAATTAAGATTTGACAGACGCCGTTGGCTCGATGCCATCGGCTATCTGCGTATCGGCAAGGGCAGTGACAGTCGACAGTGCAGCTGCTATCAAACAAAGGCCTGTGCGCAGGCGCAGAGTTGGAATATTTGGCAGATAAAATACCCCGATCGGCTGTGTAACAATATTGAAACCCGTGAAATTATGGTACCTCGTCGTAATCTAGTTAGTTATTCATCTTAAAATTATCTAAAAATGTAAAACTAATAACGCTTAAATTCATTTAACAAAGATAAAATGTAGATTGAAAACAAGTGGAAAATTTGTTGGTTATGTGAACACTGAACGACGAAATAGGCCAAATGTAAATTTGGCAACACTTTATTGTATTGCTCAAACCCGGAGTAGTTGAGAATGCGATAACTTAACAATTGATCGTCTACGTAGACGATCAGAATGAAGTAGTATTTTTTTTGTCGGAAACCCCGTTGCAAATGAGCTATTACGATGGTTTGTTACCAGTAACATCAAATCAACAATTCAAGTTTTTTCGTAGCCGAAATGAAATTTTATATGGAACAATATCAAACCGCAATCTGATACTCGGTGCAACTATCGATGACACTATGCTTTGTATTTCAAAATGCAATATCGTGTTGAACTTACGGTTACTTAAATGCGTAGTTGAAGAATCGAATAATCATACCGCATCCTCGGACCGCCCAATGACGTTCTTACATTCCGATTGGATATGAATTGCGTAATTTCGTCATCTGCGGTCGTCATTCGTCATTCGAATCCCTATAAGTGTATCGCGTCTACCAGTCAACGACATTGTTTTGATGAAAGACTACGTAATTTCGTCGTCTTATCAAGGTTTAAGCAAAAATTATTCCAGCTTCGTGGGTATCAACTCGACGAAAATCTCGTTGTTTTTGTTCAAATTGCTGTATAATACAGTCTATCCGAAAATTCGGATATTTATCGGATCGGATCGGATATCTTAAATACATTCGGATCGGTTTCGGATATCCGATCCGAATCCGAACCGAATATTCGGATATCCGCACACCTCTAATTATTATTATTATATTATCGGTTTGGAAATTCGCTGAGTACCCAGGTTTATTGCGACAGTGTATTTACAATTTTATTTTTACAACAGTGCTGAAATATAAACCATAAACAGGTATGACCCCGTGATCCTAACGGGGGACTTCAATTTGAAGCCACTCAACGGAGTGTACCATCTGGTGACCGAGGGAAGACTGTGCTACGAGGGCACGTCTCGTCGCAACCTGCGCCACAACTCAGCCGACGCCCCCGACAGCAATCTGCTGCCTCGCACACTACTGCCCTGGCGACTCGGAATCACTGACAGGTCTTTACTTTCTCATATTATATATACTACTCTAATAAATGTGTGATATATAAGTGAAAGGAAATTTAACTCCTGATTTGGTTATTCATTAGAAAGCGCAACAATCTATGAACCTCTGAGGTTTTAACTTTTGTATACAGTATTTTTGTGTACTGTAATGTATTTCTTTCGTGCTAATAAGGAACAATCAAAACTGTAATACTGTTACTTACTACAGTGCACCTCTAAATTGATTGATACTAGGTGGTTGATACTAGAGGTCTGCGGGGAGTGATTTTTACTCTCGGGTCAGATTTGGGTCGGGTAGTAGATTATCATCAATTTTCGGGTCCGGTCAGATTCGGGTATCGTAAGCTAAATGAAAATTCATGTCGGGTAGGGTTTGGATATGTAAGTTAAAAAAATTTGGGTCAGTTTCGGGTATGTAAGTAAAAAATAATTTGGTCGAGTTTGTGTATTACAAGTTAAAAATTCTGGTCGAAATTCAGGTTTTCTTTGGATTTTATTAGTAAGAAAAATGCTAGTTTGAATAGGTTTTGGTTGTCCTACTTAGCAGTATTTAAGCAAGTCAAAAACCTATCATTGCATTTACCAACTTATTTATCTCACTTATAGGTTCTAAAGCTATTTAAACACATATATTTACTAGGGGTGTGCGAAGGCTCGAATCATCAAGCTTTTTAAAGCTCGGCTTGAGGCGTTTAAAAAAAATTCGAGTCGAGTTTTTGCCAAGTAAAACACTCTTAATTTACACTGTAATCTTAAATAGCTCTGTTCATAAGGTCAATTTTACATCTGTGAGCTTGATGAATTCAGAAAGAGAAGGAAGAAGTAATGTTGTTACTTACTTTGGGATGTCATAATTAGAAGCGAAACAGACGACATTGTTTTCAATCAGATGAAACTTAAGCAAGAAATCAGCTGTAGCGCTGCCAACTCAAAATTATCTTGAGTATTATACTTCCAGATGAATACAGAGTACTGTACGCATAAATGAGTAGTACGATCAGGCATTTATTGGATAGGCCTATAGAGAAAGTAGACCCATGTTTTATTTAATATCTTCTACAATTGAGTATTTTTCCTCATTCAAACTAATTTTAGTATCTTTGTAAGTACATTAAAAGAAAATACTAATAATCAACATTGAATAGTATTGAGTTAATAAATCATAGTTATTAGTTTAGTTTTAATAATGGCTTTTTTTCGTCATTAGCTGACAGCTTTCATTGCCTTCCTTATGCAGCAAAAAATTAGATCTATAGTTTTTTAATAATATTTATTCCAAAAAATAAACCTTGAGTACCGTATATAAAAAATTATTTTAAATTGTTCTTTACAATGGACATCTATCATATTAAATGTTTTATCAGTATGAGAAATCATAAATGAAAACATTAAATTCAGATTCTCAGTTTAAAAGGGTCTAAGGTGTTAGTGGTAAGAGATGAGGGGCCTTGGACAAACAATAGAGTAACAAAAAATATGACCTTGAGCCTTGCTCAGGGGGAGGGGAAGAGGGGTTTGTTGACTTTGAAACTGACTGTAGACTGTGCAACTTCACTATTTTATTTTACTGACAAATACTTTTAGTTAAACAATAGTTCAAACAGCTTGTTATTTATTTGAGTCGTTATTAGATATATTTTTACTATTTGCAGTCACACATATTTTTTTATAATTCATCGTTTCATTTTAAATCTTTTCAAACTACCTACAAATATTCTAAGTTATTAAAAATCTTTCCATTTTACTCTTGTAGCAAGCATGCTTCACTTTTTTAGCGATCTTTGCTTTTTGATATAATATACACTTTTTTTTATGAGAGTAAATGCTGATGTACCATCAGGGAGGAAATATCGGTACACTCCCCGGTGTGTGGGACTCTCACCCACTAAAACCCCCTCGCCTCAGGCTGAAATCCGCCGTGGAAGCACCTATTAAGGTATTACATCAAGGCGGAGCCTCGTATGTGAAGCCACATGGCTACAACAACTTCCTAGCCACCTGAGGAAGGATCAAAGCTGGTCTTGATCCTCTTCTGTCTTTTTTCTCTTGAGAACGTTCTCGACGAATACAGCAATACCTCGCCAGTTCTCAAGAGATGTCGTCATGAGAGGGACAATGTTCTCGGGCGAGATGGCCCCCACTTCCATTTCCATACTTCTTCTCTGGGCTGCCCACCGCTTACACTCAAAAAATGTGTGATAGGCATCGTCCCGGGGAGCATCCCCGTATCGACAGGCTGCACTGTCGACCTTGCCCATCTTATAGAGGTAGGCGCAGAATAGCCCATGCCCAGTGAGGAGCTGCGTGATAAGGAAGTTGACCTCACCGAACCCCCGCTTCACCCACAAGGACAGTTCCGGGATTAATTTTCCATAAATTTCCATAAATTTTTTTAAGGACAGTTTCCAAGCACCTCTCGTCTCCCGGCTCCACCTCTCTTGCCATGATGTCATTGTGCCCTCTCTCGCCACTCGTGTTGCCTCCTGGACCCCAAGATCGGATTTGGTTTGAAAAACCTGCTTCCTTTCCAGGGCCAGAACATCCACAGGTATGACCCCCGCAACCACCAACGATGCCGGCTCAGAGACAGTCCGATAAGCCGACGCTATCCTCAGGACCGCCCTTCTCTGCACCGAACCCATCTGCTTTCGATATCACTTCCTTCTTCAGCGCATCTGCCCTGACCTCGCAATCGTAAAGGAGTATCGAGTTCAAGACAGACAAAAGGAGCTTGCGCTTGTCAGCTGTCGGGCCTCCGACGTTCGCCATAAGTCGGCTGAGAGCAGCCGTTGTCGTTCCCGCTCTTTCCACAGCATATCGAACGAGCAACAATGACCGCTGCAATGTCAGTCTTGAAATGAGTCTTCAGGGAGGGCCAGTCTCAATATCCCATCATAAGAGATGTTCCAGAGATCCGGCCCTAGAATGAGCTGAGCTGCACCGGCCGTTATAGCCCTTTGATGGGGGCCCTCCGTCGTCCTGAAAATAAGTTCCCTATCCCTAAGATAACTCCGAAGGATCCGAAGAAGATACTCATGTACATGGAACACGTGCTCGAGTGCATGGAGCATTATGCTCCAGCTCGCGGAGTTAAACACATTCCTCACGTCAAGGGTGACAAGCAACGTGAGGCAGCAAGAATGGTGGTTTCCGTGCTGAGCGTTTCTTGCAGCCTCCACGACCTCATGGATGGCTCCGATGGTGGAACGGCCTTTTGTGAACCCGTGTTGCCTCACCGACAGTCCATCAGCATCCGCCACTGCCGCTACAAGACGGGTCTTTAGTAGACGCTCCAGGAGTTTCCCAGCTGTATCCAGCATGCACAGAGGGCGGTAAGCCGATGATGTTTCCGGAATTCCCTTACCCTTGCTAATCAGTGTCAGACGCTGGAGCTTCCATCGCCGACAAAAGACACGCTCGTGCAGACATCGATTGAACATATTCAGAAGGATTGAGGGGCAAGTGCTAGCAATAGACTTCAGCATATCTGTTGGAACGCCGTCTGGTCCAGGAGCGCTGCCGCTCCTCATGGAACTGGCAGCTTTGCACAACTCTGCCGCAATACAGGGGAACATCTCGGAGGTCTTCCACGTACCTTTCCTCCGCTCTGACCGGGTGTGCCGGAAAGAGAGCATGGACGATATTCTCCATTGAGAACGGGTCCATCTCAGGACTGGAGACCCCGGTTCCGAGCTTGCGCATGAACAGCTTGTATCCGAGGCCCCAGGGGTTACAATTCACCTCCTCTCTGAGCTCTTCCCACTTCTTTCTTTTTCTCCGTCAGATGGCTCTTTTCAGAGCATTCTTTGCTTCCCGATATTCCAGAGCGGCGACGGCACCAGTGATGGGGTTACCCCTCCTGACTCGTGAAAGACGCCTTTCTGCATCGTAGACATGCCCTTCAAAGCGTTGCAATTTTTCCGTCCACCAGTAGGCTGGTTTTCTGCTTGGACGATGAGTTCTTCTCCGAGGCATGGAAGAGAATATTACTGTGATTATTTCTTTCCCCATTCGTCGTCAGCGGAACAACAAACGCTTGGAATCAATGGAATCGGAATCAACCTTACACAAGAATCGAGAATCGATGTTTGGAATCTACCCAATCGTACAAAAATCTAGTTAACAAAAATGAATATTATTGAAGCAGCAGGTTTGATAAAATACCAGCTGTTAATAAACTACTAATGTGGATTAGTTTGGCAAAAATTATAAATACATTAAAATCATGGAGCTCTATTTTACATTTTAATGAATTTTAATCAAGTTGGACTTTTTAAATTGTTGTTAAGAATAATTATTTTATTTTTTAAGTACATTTTTGAGTAATTTTGATATTTATCTATGCAGTAAACCTGCATACTCAATCCTATTCGATTACGATGATGGAAATAATATAAGTTCTATGAAATTTTCTCTGCTAACGCCAGCATATTCTGGTGATCTCGTATTTGGACTAAAAAGGGTTTTAAATTTGACGTCTTGTAAAAACATTGTCTTGTATGAAATTTGACTTTTAAAATTTTAAATGGTTGCTATTTTAAAATTATTTGAGTTTACTTTAAAAAAATTGTCAAGTAGTTGAAACTACAAAACAAAACTTGTTAGACCAATTTTCATGAAAATATCTGACAGTTTTCAAAATATTAATTATTTTAAAAAACCTATAAAAATGTGGATTACTGTTATACTAAGTCGAAATAAAAAAATATTTGCTATGTATGTCTACAAAGAACGCTACGCTTTTTTGTGTCACACTGTATATTTGCAAAGTATTTTGTAATTTTTTCATTAAGTATTTTTATAACTCTAAATTTCTATTTAACCCTAACAGACCCTATGGGCCCACAGGTTGCGTAATGAGGAACCCTGATCTATTTATTGAAACTTTATTTTTGTAGATGCCAACATGTGGATGTTGTATCAGCCAGGGTTCGAGGACAAGATTCGGATACTACAAGAGTAAGTGTCCTATTTTACAATAATTTTAAAGTAAACAAAATTATGGTTTGAAATTAAATAATTAAATTCTAAGAGATATGTAGATTAAATGTTTTTAACATTATTAGCTCCATTTAAACTTTATATTTGAACTCTCTTTATTCCATAAGTGTCCAAATATTGGTATATTGAGTGGCACCAGAGTTCACAATATAAAAAAAAGTATCATCGAAATTTTATAAATTAAATTTGTATGTTCTTAATATCTTTTAGATTTATTGAACGAAAAAATCAAATCAAATCTGTGGTATAAAACATGTATATTTGAAAAATTCAACATGTGAACTGCAACGCCGGCCCCAACAGATCAGCATTGATAGGTCAGGCGGAATAACATGCCAACCCGATCAGGACAGGAGGATGACTGGTGGACTAATAATGGCATTTTGATGAACTAAATAACGAATTCCATCCTATGCCTCATAGTGTTGTGGTAGCTTCTACATCCTACATTTCCTTCACTAACCCTATATCCTATATTTTACATTGAAGATAAGTGAAGATGGCGCCTAGTAACAAGAATCCGTTGTGTGGTGCTTGTCCTAAAAGGGTTACTAATAACTCTGGTGGCATTATGTGTGAGGGAATTTGCAAGAGCTGGTTCCACTTTCATTGTGCTGGAAAATCTAAAAGTGAATATTCATATTCTAAAGAGGCTATTGGTGACATTTTTATTGGAAATAGCAGTGTTTCTTATGCTAGTGCCTTAAAATCTGCTTTGCCAAAAATTGACTCTTCTTTAGTAACTAAAGATTTTAATTTTACAAATAACTGTAAGAATCCAGTTAGAAATGTAAATGACACACATATTTTGACTTCAGCAGTTAATTCCCCCCTTCTTTCTCGTAAGAGCAAAGATAATTCAGTGCTACCACCTAAAATCTTGGCTAGTGAAAAAAGAAACTTGTCTGAAATGGAAAAAATCAACAAGGAGAGAACAGCTAGGCTACATGAAAACCAGGCTTTGCCGTCCGCATCACAACCAAAGTCTGCAAAATATGTTTCGTCTGTCCCATCGGCCAATGTGAAACAGGTGGTTTTGGAAGATGAACATGAGGACTTTAATAATAAATTTATTGAAGTGAACTCCAGAAAGCGAAGGCAAACTGAGAAGGTTAAGAATAACCCCAAAAGATCTAAGTTCTTAACGGGCCGTGCTTCTGTTAATGATGATAAACTGAAGATTGTGGAAAAACATAAGTATATTTTTGTTTCTAGGTTTGCTGAAGGTGTTGAAAGTGACAATATTAGGCAATATGTTAATGATCAAGCCAAAGGTATAAATAATTTTGAAGTGACAAAACTAAAAAATAAATTTCCAGGATACAGTTCTTTTAAAGTAAGTGTTCCATTGTCTCTGTGGAACACAGTGTATGATGAAGACTTCTGGCCTAAAGGTACTTATGTAAGTCGGTTTGTATTTAAACACCAAAGTCCCATGGAAAAAGAAGCTCATGAGGCTTCTTTTTTGGAGAACATACAGGCGATTCCACAAAACACTTAGGCCTAGTTGGTGGATCCAGGCTTTCACCCTCTACAGGGGATGGAACTAAGGTTGTAAGTAGGCCTACCTCAAAACCTAACTTAAAGTTACTGTTCTTAAATATACAAGGACTGCAAGAAAAAGAAAATATTTTAAGTGTACTGGGTGAGGAAAATCATTATGACCTGCTGTGTTTTTGTGAACCCAATGTGTCAGTGTTCGGGAACAAGATTATGTGGATGTGGAAGGCTATGTGCGAGCATCTTTATTCTGCAGAAGTAATCGCATTAGAGGCGGGACAGGCATATTTATTTCAGCTACTAGTAACTTGAGATATGAGCGTTTAGCGGTGGATCAATTCTGTGTAGAGATCCATTTTGAGTGTACGGCAGTTTGGCTTTCCGACCTAAACAACTCATAATAACTCTTTATCACTCTCCAGCTGGTGATCCTAGTATATTTTTAGATAATCTGGAGCAGCTGTTAATTTATTTGGGTCGCTTCAAGGCTTATATAGTTATAGGTGGCGATGTTAACGCTAAATTTGATGTCACTATGAACTCGCCTTCAGTTAAGTTGAAAATTGTTCTGTCTCAGTTTAACTGTCACTACGTCAACAATCAGCCCACTAGGAATAACAACTGCTTGGATAATATTTTCACAGATATTGATACATCCGCTTATGTGTACAAAGTTGTATACCCTGACATAGCAGATCATGAGGGTGTCGAGATGGAAATAAAATGTAATTGTTTGCTGGATGTTGCGCCCAAAGTAACTCCTACAGTCAAACTTGTTAGAAACACTTCTGTAAATAGTATTTTATATTTTAAATTTTGCTTAAGTGAAATAAATTGGCTAGAACTTCTCAAGTGCAAAACAATGACAGCAGAAACCATGTTTGACCAGTTCTTCAATAAGTTTTTGGAAATATTCAACGATTGTTGCCCCTTGAAGTATGTAAAAGCTAAAGCTCATACCGTGAAGAAATGGTCCACCAAATCACATCTTGCGTGGTATACTCAGGAGCTGGAAATTTTAAAGAAAAGGGTGATGGGTTACCGAACAGTTTTCCAAGCTACTGGAAGCGAACAGGCTCTTAGGGCCTATAAGGAGATCAGAGGTCTGTACAGGAAATTAGTAAATCAAGCCAAACTGGAAGCCAATGTTAACTTCATTGAGTCTGCGAGCAACCCTTGTCGGGCAGCCTGGTCTCTTATACAAAAGAAGACATCCCCAGCCGTAAACGAGGCAGCAAACATTTCCGCTGATGAGTACAACAACTTCTTCATCGAGTCAGTTCGCGGTACCAAGGCAGCGGCATCACAACCTGTTGCGACTTCAAGCCACTATCTGCGGAATATGGTTCAACCTCAGCAGCAACTTCGTTGGGAGTCTGTGTCCGAAGAAATCTTGTTGTGTACAGTGAATAAAATGAAATGCACCAAAAGCAAAGATGTGTATGGCCTGTCAAGTTATATTTTGAAAATGGTGATTAGTGAAATATTGCCGCCTCTTACGCTGTGCATAAATGCTTGCCTTAAAGAGGGTGTGTTTCCCACTTCACAGAAAGTGTCTAGAGTTGTGCCAGTGTTCAAGAAAAATGACAAAAACCAGGTCTGTAACTACCGTCCTGTATCTCTTGTACCTTGTATTGGTAAAATTGTAGAACATGTTGTACATAGTCAATTGTGTACCTTTTTAAGTAAGAATGATATCTTTTCAAACTCACAATTTGGTTTCCGTAAAAACAGATCCACAGTTGATGCCCTTGAGTCATTGATTTCAAAAATATTACAGGCTTTCAAAGGCAGGCGCATTGCTCTGATCACAGCTTGTGATCTGAGTAAGGCGTTTGACTGTATTGACCACCAGATTCTTTTGGAGAAACTAAATTATTATGGTGTTTGTGGTCACCAATTAGATTTCTTTAAATCATACTTGCTTGGAAGGTCACAATATGTAGATATTGGTAAGGATCAATCCAATAAAATTGAGATAAAGGAAGGTGTGCCTCAGGGATCTATATTAGGCCCAACCTTATTTCTTTTGATCATTAATGACTTGCCAAATAATATTAGTCGATCCTTTACTGCTATGTTTGCGGACGACACTACTTTTTTAAGCATTGACAGTGATGTAAATAGTCTTTCATTAGTAGTAGAAAACACCATGAAGCAAGCATTAGATTGATTTGCAGCCAATAGTTTGACACTGAATGAGGACAAAACCCAGAATCTGTTATGTAGCTTAAAAGATAATGTAGGACTAGGACATATTGAATCCAACACAGAAATTAAAATATTAGGATTAACAGTAGATAATAAGTTAACTTCCTCATAATAGTCCTCAAATAGAATCAATGTGTACAAAGTTAGCCAAAGTAATTTACTTGCTCAATAGTCTTTCTTCCATGTTACCATTAGAATATTTACGTATAGCTTATTTTGCCTTTTTTCATTCTGTGATATGTTATGGTATTCTCCTGTGGGGCAACAGCAGTCATGTAAATAATATTTTATTGCTTCAAAAGAAAGCCATTAGGATTGTTACCAAATCTCTAGTCAAAGCTCATTACAAACCCCTCTTTGTAAATAGCAAAATTTTAACTGTGATAAACCTGTTTATACTTGTTTGTGTTGTAAATGTAAAAAATAACTCTAATTTAGTTTCTGTACATAGTGATGTTCACAATCATGACACTCGTAACCAGTCTAAGGCAGTAATCCCACATTGTAGATTAAGTAAGAGTTTAAATAGTTACAATGTTGTTGGCCTCAAGTTGTACAATAAGCTTCATATTGAATCCAAGTCCTTGATACTTGATATTTAAGATTAGACTTCATAAATGGTTAATTGCTAACGCTAACCCTTTTTATGATATAAAAGATTTTTTAAACTTTGACAGAACTAGAATTTGACTAGGCCTACTTGTTATAAATTATTTTTGGTCTTGTATATATTATTTTGGGCTTACGTTTCTCGTATTAAATGTTTTAATAGCCTAACTTATTGCTACAAATTGACTATGCCTATCACATTTTTGTAATGTTTAATGGCAATAAAGAGCTTATGACTTATGACTTATTGGACGATTTTACATTTGTATTTAAAATTATATTTCAGTATCCTTGAAAACGCTGTTTCAGAAGGGGAAGGACAGGAAAGACCTGATGAGTTGCCCGTTGCTACACAAAACTATTTGCCCTATTTGTTGACATTGAACAAGTTTGATTCTAAAAAAATCATTTATGTTCAAAATTCTATAATTTTCAGTACTGTTCACACACATTTTGATTACATGATGAAATATTTTTCACGATGTTTAGTTTGATTTTAGTAACGTATTAATTAATTCTTTTTTAACCTCTTAACCTTTTGTTTTAACATGAAAATATGTGTTACAGCTTTACAATAGTGAACATAACAGAACTCCTCTCCGAGATGTTGCCAATATGGACGAGTCCTCAAGAGATGACAGGTAAACTTTTTTCCCCATCTTCTTTGATTGATCAGTCTTGATGAAGGGATTGAATGGATTAAAAAAGGTCAAATAAAAACAAAGAGTTGGAAGTAGGAAAAACAATGAAATAAAAAAATAAATATATGACAAGAATAAAAGTTTTCATAAAGAGATGGAAGTCCCAAGATAAACAGAAGAGTTCGGAGCTGCTGATTGCGATGGAAAGCCAACTGATGATCTACCAAAATAAATTATATTTTAAGATTAACACTTCATAAATTAAGATTTGTATTTATAAATGAAAAAAGATTTTATGATAACACATAACTAGTTTTCTAGGATGACTACTGAAGCAAAATTATTTTTATATATATTTTTTGGGTATTATTTTTTAATTAAATTATTGCTACAAACAACGACTTGTTTGTTTTTTTTAATGCTTAAAATGGGAATGACTTTGACTTATTTGATTTTTTCATTTAAAATATAATTCAGTATTTGAAAAATTCTGTTAACGCAGAAAGACCTGATTTTGGGGCAAAAAAACTATTTGCCCTATTTGACATTGTTTTTAACAATTTGATCTTGTAAATCAGTTTTCACACACATTTTTGATTACAATGAAATTTTTCACGATGAGTTTATTTTAGTAACATAATTTCATTTTTTCACATTTTTTTAACATGAAATATTTTACAAAAATTTAACCTATGTTTTTTACCATAAAGAAGAACTAAACTTTTTCCCGATCTTGAATCTGATGAGATGGTAAAGGTAATAAAACAAAAAAAGTAACAGAAACCTAATTGAAAAATCAACAACAACCTTATAAGTAATTAACAGATGTTGAATCAACTATAAATAAACGGTATCAGTGGACTGACATACTTTCTTCCTTAAAAAGTCAAATATAAAAAATACAACATTTAATAAAACTACATTTATGCTGTGTTATTAATTTAAGAGTCTGCAGTACCTAGAGTCTGAGTTGGTTTCAGCATTCACTCCCCAAGGCGACAACACTAACTAGGGTTTTGTTGTTTCCGGTACTACGCGATATAGTAGATCTCCTGCCCAAATTCAAACAAAGAACAGGGGTTGGAGCGGTAACGAGTAAGAGAGCGAATGTTTTCTTCTCTCTCGCCCCCTGTCACTGTGACTCGACAAGGGGTGGGGGAGGACGACCTCGACTCAGGGACTCGGTGAGCCTCTGCGGCTGGCTTTGGAAATTCAGTTCAGGGCTCAGGCAGCGTTGACAGAGCTAGCCGGGGCTGAGAACCCCTACAAAGTCGTACAGCACATTTCTTTGCGGAATAGTTGAAATTTGGTATTTGGTGAAAATTGGTATCGTGTATGTTAGAAAGAACCTATATGGATTATTTCTGCATGTTGTATAACTTCATTATTTATAAATACTATATATGCTCTACAGCGTGTATAATCATATATAATAACAATGGAACAGCACATTTCTTTGCGGAATAGTTGAAATTTGGTGAAAATTGGTATCGTGTATGTTAGAAAGAACCTACATGGATTATTTCTGCATGTTGTATAACTTCATTATTTATAAATATATATGCTCTACAGCGTGTATATTTATAAATAATAACAATGGAATAAAAATCACAAACTATATTGACAGCAAAATTTACTGTACTACTGAAAAAAGCTAATATTAACTAGGGGTGTGCGATGCAGCAAAAAAATTTCGATTCGATACAACGATGCGATACAAAGAATTCCGATACGAATCGATGCGATTCGATTCGATACAACACGACAAACACACAACACAATTTCCTGTAAAACAGAAATCATATAACAGAAGATAATAAAATACCCCCGTCGCAGCAGACCTGCGTACTCAGCAAATTTCCAAATCAATAATATAATAATAATAATATATGACAAGTTTGGTCAAAATCTGTCGATAAACATGAGAATTTTTGCCTATTCTCCATAAGATTAAAATGGGAAAGAGTGAGTAGGTTTGCTGCTGTGAGGAACACTGAAAGTAGCCATTTATACCATCAAAAATTTTATTTTTAACATTTATACCAACTTTCATCAACATCTGTCCATAAATATAGGAGTTTGCCTAATCTCCATATGATTAACATGGGAAAAGAGTATGCAGGTTTGCTGCCATGATAAACACATAAACTATGATTTTAAGCATAAATGGATAGATCTCAAGCAGATGAAGCTAAATATCAAGTTTTATCCAAAAATATTAGATAATAAGTAAAAAATTAATTTTTTTAAATCCTCCATAAGATTAACATTGGAGCCTCAAAAATACAACGTACTGTGTTTAGATTTTTTTTATATCTCGGTAACCGTTGAAGATAGAGAAAAACTTTAAGGAACTTTATTGTGTAGTTTTTTAAGCTGATTCCAATGGTGAAATATAAAATTAAAAATTTTTAAAAATTACATGTGAAAAACGCAAAAACCATTTTGGGGTACAAAACCCCCCAAACTACCTGTTCCCATTGACCGATATGTCTGGTTTACGAACTCGTCCGAGCATTTGTAGGCATACACGTCTCTACCAAATTTGGTCTTGATCGGACCAGTTTTACGAGAGTTATCGTGTTCACAGACACATATATATAAATTTTAACGACTATTGTTTTTGGACTCTGGGCACCTAAAGAAGAAAAAATAACATGGTCCCGGGCTTAAGTCTCACCATGAGACCTACGGTAATAGCTTCTTCCCTATGGGAAATTCGCTAAAAGATAATAAATAACTTAGTCAGTCCAAAGTTCAAAGCTGTAATTTATTACATCTGACCACTGATAATATAGATAATTAGAGGTGTGCGGATATCCGAAAAGTCGGATCGGTTTCGGATAGGTTTCGGAATGCAAAACAAGTATCCGAAAAAGTCCGATAAATATCCGAACTTTCGGATAGAATGTATAAAATGAGGTTAAAACCGAAAGATAAATGCTAAACTTTCCGTTTGAAATACGTCAGCGGTACGGATCAACAGAAATGTTTAAGCAGACGACGAAATAGCGCAATTCACAACCCATTGGAATGTAAGAACGTCTTTGGGCGGTCCGAGGATACTGTATGATAATTCAATTCTTCAAGTACGTATTTAAGTTACCCATTAAGTTCAACACGATATTGCAATTTGAAATACAATGCATAGCGTCATCGATAGTTGCACCGAATATCAGATTGGAGTTTGATATTATTTCGCATAAAATATGATTTTGGCTACGAAAAACCCTGAATTGTGGTTAAATATTTGGTAACAAAGCTCAACCATCATAATAGCTCTGGTATTTGCAGCAAAAATATATACTATTTTATTTTGATCGTCTACGTAATTTGATCGTCTGATTGAATTAAACTTGAAATATTTTGACATAACGGACTATTTTTTGTTATCACATTCTCGAGTTCTCCAGGTTTGAGCAATACGAAAAAGTGTTGTCAAATTTATATTTGGCCTATTTCGTCTTTCAGTGTTTACATAACCAACAAATTTTCCACTCGTATTCATTCTACATTTTCTCTTTGTTGAATGATTTTACGCGTCATTAGTTTTTAAATGGAACATTTTAGATCATTTTAAGATGAATAATTAACTAGAATACGACAAGGTACCATAATTTCACGGGTTTACATTAGTTCTGCCCGATACTCCAACTCTGCGCAGAGCCCTTTGTCCAATAGTCAGCGGTAGAGATGGGCGTTATTTAACATAACAGGTTAAGTAACAGTGTTATCGACACAGTGACGTTATAACGGCAACGAAGTTACCGAGACTCCCTGTTATTCTCAATTTTATTTAATGATTCAACTATTTTATTTATTAAAATGACAAACACGAATCGCCATAAACAAAGAACCAAGATTTGACAGACGACGTTAGCTCGTTGCCATTGGCTAACTGCGTATCGCTTTGTCCAGATGGTTATTCAATAACGTTGATCTAAACTGTTATCCACTATCGTTCGTTGCGAGTTAAACATTGCTAACGAACATTTTGAATTTACCAATGCAAAATAGAACGTATGCTGGAAAAATTTTGTAAGAAATAGAACTTCCTAATTGAGGACCTGAGTTTGACGTGTAATTCCAAAATATGTTGTTCAAAGTAAATTTTTCATCTAAAGTTATACCAAGGTATTTAAATTTGCTCACTTTTTCCCAATGATTGGCAATTACAAGTGGTAAGATCACAGGTTGTACAATCGAATTTTGGAGAAGGGATTTCAAAACTAACAAAATCAAAATTAATATACTTTGACTTGCTAATATAACACTGACTTGCATTTTATTTTTTATGCACCAACTTCTTAACACCAACAAATCATTTGTAGCTATTATAAAAAGTATTATAGTATTGTAAAATTTAAGTTTTAGTAAGTCATCGATGAAAATGAGAAATAACACAGCAGAGGCCGAAAATGAGAAATAACACAGCAGAGGCCACCGAGCCTTGCGGTACACCAGCTTCTACAATACGAAAATTACTAAAACTGTTATTTATTTTTACCTGGTGTTTCCTTACAACTAAAATACTTCGAAACCATTTTAACGATATACCTCGTATTCCTATAGAATCTAGATTGTCTAAAAGTATTTCATGGTTGACAAGATCAAAAGCTTTTTTGAAATTGATAAATAAATCCGTTGATTTTAATTTAGAATTTGGGTTATTGTATATTTGTTCTGTTACGGTAGGTAGCACATCTTCTGTAGATTTACCTTTTTTGAAACCAAATTGAGTGTTACTTAATATGCTGAAATCATTAAAATATTTTTCAAGTCTAACTACCATAATCTTTTCAATTAGTTTAGAAAAAACCGATAGTAAGCTTATTGGTTCAGGTTGTCGAGCTTAATTGAACCTTTCTTTTTAAATATCGGAACAACTGAACTTTGTTTTAATTTGTCGGGAAAAATCCTTCAAAAAGCTAAGATTATATAAATTAAAACAGGTGCAAGTTCATCAATTACATGTTTCAGCATGTTTGTATTGATCCTATCAAAACCAGAGGAATTTTTATTTTTTTACAATGCGTTTAACTTCATTTTCAGTAGTAGGAATAATAAAAAAATGAGTGAGGGAAGTTGCGCAACTGAGGAAGCGACATTACTACAGTTCCAGTACAGGTAACTGGCCGGTCAGTCTGTACTGTTATAAGATGTTCGTTTATCTCCTCAGCGATAGTGAGTGGGTCAGTTACGGTGGTCCCATTAAGTAATTCAATCTGGTTGACATTATTTTTTGTTGTACATCCAGTCAATTCATTTATGATTTTCCACTGTTGAGATGAGTCACGATTGCAATTTTCTGATAATCTGGAATTTTTTGTGGAATTAATTTCTAATTTTAAATTATTACAAAATTTATCGAAATATTTTTTTAAAGCCGTATGGCCTTCTTTTAAGTATAATAAATAACTTTTTCCTTCTATTAAATTTATTTAAAATATCCATATATTATAAATAAATTTAATAGAAGGAAAAAGTTATCCATGGGCTCAATGATTTGGCTTTTAACAATTTACTACCACAACTAACTATTTTGCTGTTACTCTCAATATAATAATGTAACATCTCTTGAAACTGATTAAAACAACTATTTACATCTTTTTCCAATTAGATAGAATTCCAACTAGCTTTACTAAAAATGTCTTTTAATGTGTCATAATCTAGTATATGCTTATCAATAATACGACTGTTACATGAATTATCTCTCTCAATAGTTACATTTGGACAATATTCATACTATAACCCTAGTACACAATGATCAGTGATACGATGGTCAAAAATTGTGCTTTTGAAGTAATTAATATTCCTAAAACGTATAAAAATATGGTCTATTCAAGACTCTGATAAAGCTGTGAATCTAGTAGGAGAATTTAGAATTGACAAAAAACCTTTATTATTTTAATAAACTGATGTATTTTTGTGATATTGGATCATTACGCAATATGTTAATATTTGTGTCTCCTATGAAGACAACATTACTACTTATGCTACTAATGTGTTGTGTTAACTCTAAAATAAAACTGTTTTCTGAAAACTCCTGCAACCTATAAAGACAAAACAACTTAGAGTATAAACTATTTATTTTAATATTAATCAATAAAACACCGGCTGTTGAAAAGGTAAGGGAAATTTCACTACACTTAATTGAACCATCTACATAACATAAAATGCCACCTGCTCTATAACTGTTAATTACATTTAGCAAATAAATTGTCACCAGGGATATTATAAAGATCAATTTCATCAGACTTTATCCAGATTTCACTAAGAATTATAAACTCTATCCTATGGTTTAAACTAGTTAGTTCTAAAAGAAAATTATTTAAGTTTTTCCTGATACTCCTAATATTTGTATGATTGAAACTATAATGTACTTTATTATTAGGAGTGCTAAAAAAGCTACTTGAAAAATTATTCATAGATTATTTGAGCAATCAGAGAGCATTTAGAAAATATAATCAGACTATTGTAAATACCAGTAAAATATAAATTAAACAAATATGATGTAAACAAAATACATTATGATTCTTATTTATTCAGAGAACATTTCAAGATTTTTTTATGTTTGCCTACTTAAGGTTATACAACTTATCAACATCGTTTTATGTAGCTTGCAATAAGCCTGTCTGGAGTTTTAGCTCACTCCAGACAGGTGCTGCAATGCACCTTGCTTGGTACAAATCTTTTGAACAGTAGTTCACTCTTTTCCCACCAATCAGTTTGGCAACAAATTGACGTGAGGTAATATTTTTATATTTATCAAACATATTATGTTTTCAATAATAATTTTAATTTAATTATTCCAGGATACAAGAATTTTTATTAGTTGTAATTGAACACAAGAGAAGCAGCGTCGGGTGCCCTTGGAGAATGGAACAAATAAAAATACTGCACTTGACCTTTTTTAATGGCCCTGCCCTCAAAGGGGACCTTTCCTGCGCGACACACGCCAAGCGTGATTTTTCAAACTTTGATTTATTAATTTTAATTTAAATCAAATAAAATATTGATATTGCACTAATAAATCTAAACTAAATTTTCCATTTCCAATTGAAACAAATAAATTATTGATAACTAAGACAATGTCATTTTTACTACACTAATGGTCACATTACGGCTTCAAAACTGCACATGTTGCACTTAAAATTAAATCCACTTCTTAATCCACGTCAGAATTTGTTTCTGAAAACCATATTTTCCATCAAAAATCCAAATTTGTTTTCCGTGCCCACTAATCTTGGTCACTTCCTAAAAAAAACATTAAATATCACAATTCTTCTTCCTACCAATGTGCTCCCCTCAAGCCTACCTCGCTTGATTGTGTCACTACCTCACACTCAGTGGATGTCACAACCGGTTCGAATACTTCTTTAATTTTTCCTAGTCCAAGACTTTTAATTACACGCCATTCGTACAGAAACTACCCACAACAATGCAATCTACGTTTCAATACTTTATTTTTCTAATTCACTATTTTTAATATGTAATATAAAAAACGTTTAGTAGAATAAAACAAACTCTAATTTTCAATCAGAACTTTTACGCCTATGAGTAAAAACTCAAAAGTTCTAATATTGAAAAATTTATACTCACTATTATTACTATTATAAGTACTAAAGAAATTTTTTGTTCCTTTTGATGAGTACTATCACCCCTCGAAGTTTGTCCCATACTTTAATGAACACTCTGTATATGGTTACCTCTAGCTAGCCTGTCTAACGTTGCTTTGATATTTCATTGTCTTTAATTGCAATATATAGCCCTTAGGGATATGATGATGGACAGTTGAGGTATTATTTATAAAAATATTATTTTACAGGTGACAATAACATTGAGTGTAACCATAGCTAAATATTAATACCTATGAAATTATCTTATCATAATGTTACTTATGACTTATGAATGGGAAAGTCTTGGATCTCCAGTTATTGAAACTTAATGACACATAGTGACACATGACACATAAAACGTAGTAAAACATTAAAATATTGAATATTCCTGGTAATTTTAAATCAATAGATACAATAAAGACTGTTGGTAAAATGAACAAGATAACTAAATAATTTCTTAAATGTATTATTTGTCCTTAGATGTATATTTGTATAAAATTGCCCTATACTGTTGAAGTAGTGAATAAAATCACTAGTGCAGACAATCAAAACCAATGTGAATCATAATTTTGTCTTAAAAAATTATGTTAGAAATCAATTATAGAATCAATTATGACGAAAGAGCAATCTTCGCAGTCAAATTGCAGATGAGCATTTTAAAGGTTTTAATAGGTGAAAACATATTTTATGTGGGATGATAACTGGCTTCTGACCAATTTGGTGTTTTTCTAATTTGTTTTATTGCCAGGTTTGAGTCTGGCTGCTTGTGTCATGAGTTCAATTTCCGGTCCGTGTACACCCATACTCTTCCTGACGGACAACATGAGGCTTCCACTCACCATGAATCATGGGTCACCGTAGACTATATATTCTATAGGTTAGTTATTTGTATGAATAACATTTTCACAAATTTATATTTAGTACCGGCAGACCGAGCTTTGATCGGATACAGTAGAACCGCGGTATAACGATTTTTTTCAAATCCCCTTGAAACTTCCATAACACTCCATGTTAAAGTTAATCCTTTATAACGTATGAATTTGGCTTATAACCCCAATGTAACGAATTTTGCAACTTTGGAATGGATCAACAAACCCTAATTATACGAATTTCTTAGATGAAAGCCTCTATATAACGAAGATAGCTCCTGTATAACAAATCCACCACCTTTCCATCCCCGCTGTAACAAATTTCGCAAACATTAATATCCATGTCATATCCCGGTATGAATTAGGAAAAAGTCTCGACCAGAAATCTCGAGCATGAAGGTTAAATTTATACGATTTGTGCGATTTGTTTAATTTATACTAGTTTTATCTACTTCCTGTATTTTAGTAAATAGTAATTCTGTTGTGGTATCTAATACTGTTCATTTGGAGTGTTTCAATGAATAAATAATTCATTTTACTTGTGTAATTTAGTTTTAATTCCCATTTTATATGTATGAATACAAAAATAAACATTGGGTGAATACATACAGTAATGTACTATATTTTATTTTGTAATTCGTAATATAGAGGCTGGAAGCCGACCCGTTCGTTACACAGAGGTTAATATTGAACCCCTTTGTAACGAATTGTGACTGTATTTAACCTCGATTTAAAAAACTTCGGTATAGTGAAAGTCCCGGTATAACTTTCTTATAACTTTTCTTTTGGTCCCTTGAGATTCGTTATACTGGAGTTCTACTGTAGAATAAATCTTGTGTTCAATAAGATAATTAGCTACATTAAAACACATTTTATTATATACTCAATGTAAACTAAGTTATATGGTTTAAATAAAAGTGTGTTAGTATACCTTAATAAATACATGTTTTACATATCAACTTCCATGTCAATCAGGTTGTTTGATAGCATTTGAGGAACATTAGATTTATTATTAAAAACTTTGTTCTATACTTCATTGCGGGTGTGAGTAGGATTTTTTGCAGTAAAATGACTGTCAGGCTTTATTCTTAAAAATTTAACACCATAAACATTTGTAAAAGATAAACCAAACTAAATTTAACTATACTTTATAACGTTTTCTATCAAATTAAACTGTGGCAAAGTCAATTTGCTTGTGTTTTCTATCCATAAATAAAGATAATTTAAAATGTTTCTTTCAAAGTAATCTAAAAAAAAATCATTGTTTACTATGTTGAAGTACAAGAGGAGGAGAGGAGGAAGAAAAATTGACCAATAAATAAATCAAAAATACACTGATACCAAATTTTTATCCTATTCTTAAATCTATATAAATTTTTATTATCTTCAATTTTTAGTTTTATATTTCAAATAGGAAATTGTACATAAACATGTTTATATAGGCCTATGCTTTTGCTTTCAGTTTACGCTATTTTTACATCAATCGTATAACTACTGTGATTTTCAGTTATTGGTGATTCCTTTCTCGCCGATTACCCCATTTACCCCAATGCATTTTGTTCTACCATTTGGTTATGATTTTATTTTCAGTTCACCAAAGACGAGAGAGGAAGAATCCTTACACCTGTTGTCGAAGCTGAGGTTGCCGACCCAGGACGAATGTGACAGGTTCCTGCGACACCTGCCCAACTTTGCGTTCGGCTCTGACCATCTTCCTCTTGTCGCTAAGTTCCTCCTTCAGTTGCAACGTAAGATTTATATAAATATTACCTTTTAACTTTGTTTACATAATTGGTTTTATGATATTAACTGGTAGAGGTGTGCGGATAGTGAATTATTTTTTTCGGATCGGATAGCTCAGATTCGGATCGGATAGTTAGGGTTCGGATCGGATAGTTTTCGGATTCGGATACTCGCAATAAAAAAGTGAAATCAGACTTATCTAAGAATAAATTAGGAAAAAATCAATAAAATGTTACCTATCAAAATTATTAAATGGTACATAAAAAATCATAAATTCTTTATAGGATGAACAACAAAACTAAAATTTTTACTTCACTGCATTTAAAATTAATAATAATAATAAGCTTATTACATCAATAAATACAAATTTACAAAATAACAATTACCAGTAACAAATTTTAATATGGCGTAATTCACAAATTAAATCAACAGAAACCTTATAATTCGCCATTAAATGACATCAACTTTCTACTAATTCATCAATTCATTCTACTAATAATCAACTAATTCTCAATTTTATTTCACGATTCAATTATTTTATTTATTACAATGATAAAAACAAATCACCATTAACAAAGAATTAAGATTTGACGGACGCTGTTGGCTCGATGCCATCGGCTATCTGCGTATCGGCAAGGGCAGTGACAATTGACAGAGCTATCAAACAAAGGCCTGTGCGCAGGCGTAGAGTTGGAATATTTGGCAGATAAAATACCCCGATGGGCTGAATAACAATATTGAAACCTGTGAAATTATGGTACCTCGTCGTAATCTAGTTAGTTATTCATCTTAAAATTATCTAAAAATGTAAAACTAATAACGCTTAAATTCATTTAACAAAGATAAAATGTAGATTGAAAACAAGTGGAAAATTTGTTGGTTATGTGAACACCGAAAGACGAAATAGGCCAAATGTAAATTGGGCAACACTTTATCGTATTGCTCAAACCCGGAGTAGTTGAGAATGCAATAACTAAACAATTGATCGTCTACGTAGACGATCAGAATGAAGTAGTATTATTTTTGCCGGAAACCCCGTCGCAAAACGAGCTATTATGATGGTTTGTTACCAGTAACATTAAATCAACAATTCAAGTTTTTTCGTAGCCGAAATGAAATTTTATATGGAACAATATCAAACCGCAATCTGATACTCGGTGCAACTATCGATGACGCTATGCTTTGTATTTCAAAATGCAATATCGTGTTGAACTTACGGTTACTTAAATGCGTAGTTGAAGAATCGAATAATCATACCGCCCAATGACGTTCTTACATTCCGATTGGATATGAATTGCGTAATTTCGTCATCTGCGGTCGACATTGGTCATTCGAATCGCTATAAGTGTATCGCGTCTACCAGTCAACGACACTGTTTTGATGAAAGACTACTTAATTTCGTCGTCTTATCAAGGTTTAAGCAAAAATTATTCCAGCTTCGCGGGTATTAACTCGACGAAAATCTCGTTGTTTTTGTTCAAATTGCTGTATTATACAGTCTATCCGAAAATTCGGATATTTATCGGATCGGATCGGATATCTTAAATACATTCGGATCGGTTTCGGATATCCGATCCGATCCGAATCCGAACCGAATTTTCGGATATCCGCACACCTCTATTAACTGGTATATATACCTCTTTAATGCTTCAGATTAGTAAATAGATCAACTTCATGGATTTTTCTTTAAGCATTGGATGTAAATACTCATTCTTATCAAGTATCGCGTCTACCAGTCAACGACACTGTTTTGATGAAAGACTACTTAATTTCGTCGTCTTATCAAGGTTTAAGCAAAAATTATTCCAGCTTCGCGGGTATTAACTCGACGAAAATCTCGTTGTTTTTGTTCAAATTGCTGTATTATACAGTCTATCCGAAAATTCGGATATTTATCGGATCGGATCGGATATCTTAAATACATTCGGATCGGTTTCGGATATCCGATCCGATCCGAATCCGAACCGAATTTTCGGATATCCGCACACCTCTATTAACTGGTATATATACCTCTTTAATGCTTCAGATTAGTAAATAGATCAACTTCATGGATTTTTCTTTAAGCATTGGATGTAAATACTCATTCTTATCAAATTTAACTATTGCCAGGTGATTGTCAGGAACATAATATTCAACAAAACACAAACATAAAAAATATACCCTTTGCAGCAGAGATGTAGATAGGTACATGTAGTATGTAGATAGGTATAGAAAGCAAATTTCCTTTTATTTAGAAATTACTTGTTATTGTTATGATAAAACTATTCTTAATAATAGCTCAATTTACTTAATTTACTAAATTATCTACATACTTATTTTCCGTAAAAATAACATTGAAAAAGTATACATAACAATAACATTGAAGTAGAGTTGTAGGTTTGCTAATACAGTAGACTCCCGATTATCTGAAGTAATTGGGACCGAGGCCACCTCGGATACAGGAAAAGCTCAGAGTAAGTACATGTTAAGTACTTATTTATTATCAAGAAATACATTAAATTCACAATGGGACACACATACCTAGGAACAATTAAAACAGATTTCATTTTTTATCAACAGTCACATCACCAATTCCTAACTCGGCAGCCACCTTTTTAATCGATTCACTCTTGTCTAAACGTTTTAAAGCGTTAAACTTAATCTTAAGAGAGACCACAATTCTGTTACGTTTTTCAATCATAACCAAACACTATTCACCAAATACAACACAACATAAACACTCAAGCACAATATTCCAAGTTGATGTACTGTAACTTCACCTTTAGCAAGTGCAATACTGAAAAAATAAGGTAAAATACACCTGCCAATCAAGACAGATTTAGACCCACCGGAAACGATGTTTAAGAATTCTTTAGGAATTCTTAGAATTCAAATGCTCAAACTAGCAAGAGCCAGTAGAGAAGCATTACACTACCTATCAACAGCAATCTTTTTAAAATATTGCACATGCTACAAATAAAATCCAGTTCTTGTCTTAGTTATCACACTTTTATGAGTTTGATTTTATTTTTATGTTTTGCGGACTAGCTCGGTTAACCTGGTGGCTCAATTAACTGGGCCTCAGATAAATGGCAGTCTACTGTATTAGAAACCAAAGAATTTAGATTTTTCAATATCTATTTATAAACCTTTACTAGAAGAAGCTGTATATCAAGTTTAATCATAATATTACAAACAACGAGAAGTTAAATCAGTTTGATTTCCTTCCCCTCAAATTAACCAAAAAATCAACGTAGGCCTAGCGAGGATCGTGGGAATGGTTCTGCCTTAACCCATTCCTGACCATGAGAGGCCTGAGGTTCCCCTGTCTGAATTAAAATCGAGCCTTTTTCACTGTGACTGTGAGTCACTATCAGTTTAATAAATTCAACAGTAACTTCATAAATGAGTTTTGAATTCTTTACGTTGTTTACTGTTTATATATTTACTATTAGCCAAAAATAACTATACGGCACTATCACATTATTACTATACTTTTTGATCAGTTTCAAAGGGTAGGCCTAGAAACAAGACTTATATTTTTCAAATGATTCCTTTTTTTCACTTTAAATACTTGGCGGTTTACATGCATTAATAAAAGTTACTGACAAAATCTTTAAAAAAATTATTGTTTACATCACTTAGTACAATTGCTGAACAATAATGCTATTTGAAAACGAGATAATACAATTTGCTGTCAACATGGAACATCAGACACTAGGGAAAAATTATAAATACGATTTTAAGAGGAAGCCAACTTTATCTATCAGATAAGAAATGAACTAGCACCCCTAACAGGGGAAAAACAACCACAAAGAATTAGAAGCAAGCAAAGCACACTGTTGGTCATTTGGCTACCAGTAGTGGAGGCCCAGTTTTTACAATCAGCACTACGGTAATAGCTCTTTTTCCTATAGGAAATTCGTTTAAACTAGTGAATAAATGTAAACTTGGCCAGATGTTTGTTCCCAGGACAGTGTGTTGGCGTATACAGCGGAACTGGACTAGACAGGCATTATTTTTCAGCACTTGCATCTTTTTAATCTCTATCTTCCTTCCTTATCTGTGGCCAGTTTCGAACTGATCTACTTTATATTACTCAGTTTCCTTAGTCTTCTCATAAAATATTTCACCCTGTTCCTGAATTTGTACAAATTCCTATACAATTTTTTTCTTACCTTTTAGGGCAAGCATTGAATAATGTTTTATTTAAAAATTAATAATTTTCATGTTGATCCAATGGTTCTTTGCCTTAAGATGCGGCAGGAGTCAGTCCAGGCGCTCACACGCTTGACATGGGATGGGTTTAATTATCTTTTATTTGCTCGTAAAGGAAATTTATTAAAAACAAAATACCAAATACAAAGTATTTTATAGGTCCTTATCAACATATTCATGTGTTAAACTAGCAAAACTAAGGTTTAGAAATATTTTATTTGTCAACGCCAAAGTGAGTTAACAGTTCACACACTTAAAAAAAATTATTATAGCTAAGAGCAAATCAAATACAAAAGGTTATTCAATACATTTTATTTATGAATATGTGAAGTTTATGTAGGTCCAAAGTTTGATATTTTCCACTGATAAACAAAAATAATACAACAGAATTAGTTTCGTTAAATCCTTATGGGTTTTTAATTTTCTAATTTAAAAAAAATAAAATATTTCTAAACCTTAGTTTTGCTAGTTTAACTCATGAATATGTTGATAAGGACCTATGAAATACTTTGTATTTGGTATTTTGTTTTTAATAAATTTCCTTTACGAGCAAATTAAAGATAATTGAACCCATCCCATGTCAAGTGTGTGAGCGCCTGGACTGACTCCTGCCGCCTCTTAAAATAAATTCAGTATTATTATCAGAGTTTAAACAGCTTTTATAATAAAATGTTTTTAATAGATCCTGGTGGACAGCCTAGTACAAATAAGTACTCCCCATCATCACCTACATGTAGTGAATTGTCTGGTGGGCAGCCTAGTGAAAATAAGTATTCCCCATCATCAGCAACACGTGAACTGTCAGACTCAGAAGATGACGTTGACGTAACATCAACAGCATCTCCACACTCCCTGCAGCCACAGCCATCAGAGACAAGAGTTTTGTCTGATGTCAGGTCTGCCAGGAAGTACAGTAGGCAGTTCCTGTTAACCTGCGCGGCTTCTCCCTTCTCCCTAGTATCACCCGTCAACTGGAACCAGATCATTAAGGAATGTCCCATGATAGCCAAAAAGGTAAATTTTAATTAACTGTTGTGATTAAAGAGCTTAAAGTAGTAGGTGTTGAATAGTGATTTTTCTTGTTGTTGAATTAAAAGTTACAGTACAAAAAAACTTTTTTTGTGCTGAATTATTTCTCATTTATGCAATTCTTAAAAACGTTCAGTATACCCTATAGTAGTTCATGAAACCATTCATTATTTAATATAGAGGTTGTTAAAATACCATAATATTATTCCTTATATCTTTAGATAATTAATTCATATAAAATTTGTGTTGGGGACAACCATTTAATTATCCTTCCCCAGAAAACCATTATTATTATATGATATAATATTTATTCATCTCCTTAATTAATTCCTACCATAATATTTCTCATTTAACAAATTACCAAAAAATCATATTTAGCCTATCTATAAATCAAATTAATATCAATCAACACACATTTCATCAATTTATTTTTCTATATATATGTAATGTAAGAAAATTTCAATACACCAAAATTTAACACAACATACAGTATTCCAAAATTAGTCCTTTAGGCCCTAAATAAAGTAACCAGTGAACATGTGATACAACTATGTGCCCCCAACAAAGCATGAGGTACAACACCAAGAAGAAAGAGCGAGTTCAACCAGGCTTAGAAGAGGAAGGACATGTTGCTGCTTTCCCAGGTTTAACAATTAAATGTAATATAAAAGGACATAGTTCCTTAGGGAAGCACTCCCCAGTATTAAATTAATTTAAAAAGAAGAGGCTCACCTTTAAATTTGTTCATTTCCCTTTTTATTATTTGCATTACAAGATACCTAACATGTGAATTGTGAGCTGATACCTAAGTATATGTGGTAAAATCCTCCATCTTGATTTTCAAATAAAGACTAAAGACTCCTAATTACCCAAACATAAATTCAGGATCTTACTCTATTATTACTGTCAAATATCAAATTGAAACTTTCATAACTATTTTAACTTTCCTTTTCAAATTTTTACTAAAGTCAACCTATTATATAAATTCAGTGCAGATTGGGCTTACCTTAAATACAATCCAAAAATCAGATTACCATTATAAGTTAAACTCAACCAATTAGACATCATTTGGACAATTATTTATATTAGTAAAACATTAATTAATAAAACATAAGTCCATAAATAAAGGAGTTTGCCTATTCTCCATTTGAATAACATGGGAAAACAGCATGCAGGTTTGCTGCCATGATAAACTATGATTTTTAAGCATAAATGGATGAACCTCGACCACATGAAGCTAAATATAAGTTTTATCCAAAAATATTGGTTAATAAGTGAAATATTAATTTTTCCTTATCCTCCATAAGATTTACATTGGATCCCCAAAATACAAGGTACTGTGTTTAGATTTTTTTAATATCTCGGTAACCATTGGAGATAGAGAAAAACTTTAAGGAACTCAATTGTGTAGTTTTTTAAGTTGATTTTAATAGTGAAAGATAAAATTTAAAAAATTTTTTAATTACATGTAAAAAATGCAAAAAAACCATTTTTTAAGTATAAAACCCTCCCAAACTACCCATTCCCATTGACCAATATGTCTGGTTTACGAACTCGTCTAACAGTGGCGTAGATATGGGGGGGGATAAGGGGGATATATCCCCCTCCATAGCGACCACGTTTACTAATAATTTCAAAACAAAAATATCCTGAAATACCGCTACGCAATAACAAACAAAAGAAAAAAGCAGTTCGTTGATGTTACTGTATGTTGTATGTCGAAATACAGTATATGCAATGAGCGATATTTCCCGACTGGTCTCCCGGTCATCCCTCCTACCATCAAGATCGCTTAGCTGCAAAATCTTATAACTTATACTGTAGGTCTAACCTAAACTGTTAAGATCTTGACGTTAGTGATGTATGACGTCTTATGTCATATATTTTCCGTACCCTCTGCGTTTTGTGTGTCGGCGTTCGTGTTTTTTGTCTGCTTTTCACTTGTTTCATTATAAAATAGCGTAAACTCGTAAAAAAAGTAATGTAAATCGCATCTAAAATAAACCTCCAAAATGATTAATTAGAGTCACGGTGACTTTGTTCGTGTCAAGACAGTACTAGATTATTGTGGTAGTATTGGTAATGGTATGAAAAAAGTGTTTGTACGGCCCACCCAGAGACAGCTAGAATATATTGTCTTTAGTTAAAATTGGACATCCAATAAGTAATAAAGCATTAAAAAATATCTATTCCATATAAATTAAATTATCAATGATATAAGGAAAAAATTTAATATTGTGAAAATGTTAACGGTGTTATAAATAAACCTTTTAACTACATTTCATAGTTATTTCGTCTGTTTGAAACAAATGAAGTTAGGGATCTTTGACAAAAAAATTGTATCATGATTAATTTTTTCCACGTAGCCGATTTAGAAATTTATGAACATTAAAATAAAACACTAACAGAAAATCTAATGAAATTTTCAGTATAGGCCTATTAGAATGCACTACTAAACGAACTTTGATATCATTTTCGATTAACCTGAGAAATTTCCATCTCGATTTGGACAAAACGCCCTCCGTCGCAGTGTAGAAACTGCCCTAGACTACTTCACACTAAGTCCAAGATGGCAGCGGAGGTATTGCATGATATTTATATGGTAATTAACTCATCGAAATGTCCCTTTTGTAACCTACAGTGCATACTCTAGAATAGGTTTTCACTCGGAGGGGGGTTTATATCCCCTCCCATGAAAAAACTGTATCTACGCCACTGTCGTCTAAACAAATGTAGGAATACACTTCTCTAAAATGGTCCTGATGAGACCATTTTTACGAGAGTTATGGTGTTCACAGACACACACACACACACATATATATATATCATTTTAACGACTATTGTTTTTGGCCTCTGGGCTCCTAAAGACAAAATACCCCCGTCGCAGCAGACCTGCATACTCAGCGAATTTCCAAATCAAAAATATAATAATAATAATATATGACAAGTTTGGTCAAAATCTGTCGATAAACATGAGAATTATTTGCCTATTCTCCATAAGATTAAAATGGGAAAGAGTGAGTAGGTTTGCTGCTGTGAGGAACACTGAAAGTATCCATTTATACCATTAAAAATTTTATTTTTAACATTTATACCAACTTTCATCAACATCTGTCCATAAATAAAGAAGTTTGCCTAATCTCCATATGATTAACATGGGAAAAGAATATGCAGGTTTGCTGCCATGATAAACACATATACTATGCTTTTTTAGCACAAATGTATGGATCTCAACCACATGAAGCTAAATATCAAGTTTCATCCAAAAATATTAGATAATAAGGGAACGTTTCATAGGATCCAATGTCATTCGATCCAAAACCTTAAAATAGAGAAATAAACTCTGTTTCATAGGATCCAATGTCAATCGATCCAAAAGTATAGTCAAGTTAGTAAGTAATAGTCAGTGATGTTTTTGAACAGAGTGTATTCGAAATGCAAAACCCTAAAAGAGAGAAATAAATAAACGCTGTTTCATAGGATCCAATGTCAATCGATCCAAAAGTGCTGTATTTGCGTCGGAGAAATTGAAGGAGTTTAAACGTACTGGGGTTGCTTCTTCAAGTTGAATGCGTTCAGAATTGTTCGTACCATTCACTGCTGAATTCGCTGGTGTTAATAAGTATAGTACTCGAAGTAATAACATTAAATTTGAAAAAAATAAATGAAAAACAACTCAGTTCAACCATATTGTATTTTTTTCAATTAGACACTTAAACATTTTCGTCACTAATTAGATTTGCTTACCAGTAGGTCTACTTGAGTTTACATAGTTTTTAATTAGATAAATTATATGAAATTTGTATCATTATTAAAATTTCTTACACTTTAAGGCACTGTGTGATATCAATATATTATAATTCTAAAATAGGTTTTTAATTTGTGATTTATGTATATGAACAAACATTGATTTTAATTTGACAGCAGCTGTTGGTTATTACTTTCTATTAAATTTAATACATAATCATCTAAATATATAAATCAAAGTAGTGTTAGTTATACACGCATTATAAATCGAGAACGGCTGGACCGATTTTAATGATATTTGATTTTTTGGATTCGTCTCTGCTCCGGTCATGCTTTAGGCATATTCAGTTTCCATAAATTCAATTAGTTTTCATTTTATAGCGTTTTAAATTTCTAATGTTAACCTTATGGGGACTAAGATTGTTTTCAAATGTTCTACAATAAAAACATTTGATTTCTTAAGCTACAGCTGTTGTTTTAATTTCCATTAGCAATGTGCTTTACTATCCAATGCCATCTGAAGCATTCAATAATGTAAAACTATGAAGTAAATGGGTATTGTACAAAATGAGTAGATTTATTCTCCATGTTAATAGTTTACGATTTCTGGGAATTATATTATTTTGTGCATATATTTATTTTCTGTCTAATTAAAAGTCACGTTTTTATAATTATTTCGGCTAAATTAAAAATAATTACGGTGTTTATACATATTACGTTTGTTATAATAATCAGCTGTTGTATATCTTTCCTATAAAATCCGTATTACAGTTAGGTTCTGTTTGGTTTTAGGTTGGATAGGAAAAATTGTGAATCAATCCACTCAAATTTATTTGTTTTTAAGGAATGTTATTAATATGTCTTATCGTTTCAGTATTGTTATTAACTAAGCCGCGACCCAGAATATCTAATTTTTCACAACGAAGTCGTAATGCTATTCGACTTCAGAACATGGCCAATCTGAAAGTTAACACGTATTTACGTTACGAAGTTCGCCGGGTCAGCTAGTGAAATATAAATCAAATAAAAAAATAAACTTGAAATCTTAAACAAATAAATACAAAGAAAAAGTAATTCTCAGCTTAATTACTTAGTACAAACTTACAATTAGATAATTGACATTAAATTAGAAAATATATATGTCAATATTTTGAAATTTTCCTAACTAATGCCACTGAAGTCCTAAACGAATATGAATTGATAAATGCTGGTTTGAGATTATTTAATATGCAAAGAGGGGGAGTTCATCGTAAACCTTTTTGAAAACTTTGTCTGAAATGATTTGCATTAGTTTACGTAAAAAACATCTTTGACACCGGATGCTCATAGAACATAAAATGGATTACTGGAAAGGTATACCGGCCTTGCAAGAAGGATCAGTTCTGAATGCGATTGTTTCATAAGCTAAAATGGATACTGTCATATGTTTAAATAATCAGCTGATTATTATTGTTATTTAATATTATTGTTTACATTTTTCTTAATAGTTAGTTTTGTTTTGGGAATAAAGAATTATCAATTAGTTTATGTGTATTATATATTTATAAAGATATATCAGATACAAAACTCTAATCCCCTTCAACAGTCGTCCCTCGTGAAAGATTCCAAGAACACTAGGCCGACAGGAAGTTACCCAGCCTTACTACCCTATTTGAAAATGAGAAATACTTTAGTTTGTCTCTTCTTATTGGTGAGTGAGGATCTGGAGAGTGTAGTTGTGATTTTAGTGTACTCTATTGAAATGGAGCAGGTTAGGGAAATTGAAGGTTTGCGCGACAATACTTCGTACTACCATCGCGATGATGGGTTTTTTTATTTAGCCAGTGACAGTTCCTCGTCCGTGGTTTATTTAAAATGTAAAGACTGGAAGTTTCTGCAGTGTCCAGGCAGAGCTAAAATGCCTTTAAATGTGGAAGGCCGGTCCAGAGATAATTTTGTCTTAACAAAGGACCATAATCATGGACCAGATTTTACCAGAAATACTGGGTCATAAACCTGTATACAGTCCGACTTCAAACAAGAAATATTTTGTGGTACAGAAGAAAGTCTAATAAACGTACTTGCTCAGCATTTATTACAAATAATAAAATTTTATATATTATTAGAAAGACAATGACGTTATATTTTGTGCACATTATTGTTTAAAGTTATTATTTTGAAATACTTGACTGTGGTTTTCCAAAATAGAACACTTACTTATTATTACTTGTTGCAATACTATACTTATTAACGCCGTTCACTTCTGAATTCACCAGCGAATTCAGCAGTGAATGGTACGAACAATTCTGAATGCCTTCAACTTGAAGAAGCAACCCCAGTACGTTTAAACTCCTTCAATTTCTCCGACGCAAATACAGCACTTTTGGATCGATTGACGTTGGATCCTATGAAACAGCGTTTATTTATTTCTCTCTTTTAGGGTTTTGCATTTCGAATACACTCTGTTCAAAAACATCACTGACTATTACTTACTAACTTGACTATACTTTTGGATCGATTGACATTGGATCCTATGAAACAGAGTTTATTTCTCTATTTTAAGGTTTTGGATCGAATGACATTGGACCCTATGAAAGGGACCCGATAATAAGTGAAAAATTAATTTTTCCTAATCCTCCATAAGATTAACATTGGAGCCTCAAAATACAACGTACTGTGTTTAGATTGTTTTATATCTCGGTAACCATTGAAGATAGAGAAAAATTTTAAGGAACTTAATTGTGTAGTTTTTTAAGCTGATTCCAATGGTGAAATATAAAATTAGAAATTTTTAAAAATTACATATGAAAAACACAAAAAAACCCCATTTTGGGGTACAAAACCCCCCCAAACTACCCGTTCCCATTGACCGATATGTCTGGTTTACGAACTCGTCCGAGCATTTGTAGGAATACACGTCTCTACCAAATTTGGTCTTGATCGGACCATTTTTACGAGAGTTATCGTGTTCACAGACACATATATATACATATATATATAAAAATTTTAACGACTATTGTTTTTGGTCTCTGGGCACCTAAAAAAGAAAAAATAACATGGTCTCGGGCTTAACTCTTGCCATGAGACCTACGGTAATATCTTCTTCCCTATAGGAAATTCGCTAAAAAACATGGTCTCAGGCTTAAGTCTTACCATGAAACCTACGGTAATAGCTTCTTCCCCATAGGAAATTCGCTAAAAATGTACAAAATAAGACTTTACAATTTATCAAGCATATTTTCATATTTATTGTGACATACCTGCAAAGAACAATCCAAAATAAAATAAATTTTTAAGAGTAAAGCAGCATTACTTATATCAATATTTTTGGATTAAACTTGGTATTTACCTTCACGTGGTTGAGATCTATCCATTTCTGATTAAAAATCATAGTTAATGTATTTATCATGGCAGCTAACCTGCATACTCTTTTCCCATGTTAATCATATAGAGAATAGGCAAACTCCTTTATTTATGGACAGATGTTTATGGTAACTTGGTATAAATGGTCAAAATAAAATTGTTTATGCTAGAAATGCCCCTCACAGCAGCAAACCTGCATACTCTTTCCCATGTTAATCTTATGGAGAATAGGCAAATAACTCTCATATTTATTGACAAATGCTGATAAAACTTGTCAATTGTCATATATTATTATTATTGTATTATTTATTTAGAAATTCGCTGAGTACGCAGGTCTGCTGCGACGGGGGTATTTCCATTGTAACTGTAAAAATAAGTTGGTTCGTAAATGGCTTAAGGGGGTTTTCATATTCTACATTGAAATGAATTGCATAATTAACACTCTATTGAAGTTAGTCAGGATATGAAATAATAGTCAGTCATCTTTGTAACATTGATTGTTATTTGGGTGCGATTTCTGTTGAAAAAATAATTTTAAAAAGTACAGCTTTCTAATTTTATTTTGATCTTCAAAACTCACTGGTCAAACCTTGAAATAAAGGGTTTTGAATTAACACAACACATCTAACAATTTTTCATTTGTTTGTGTTTTTGATTTTTAAGGGTATTTTACCCCTAAAATCTCCAAAAAATGTAAAATAAATATTTCTCAAAAACAGTTAATATGATTTTAATGAATATTGTATGAATTAGTCCTTTATAAGACAAACAAAATGACACCGCTCGTATTTCTCAAAACATTGTACTTTAAAGATAGAGATTCGAAAGGGCAAAGTTCAATTTTTTAAATTTTCTGGCAAAACAACAATTTTGTAAAATAATTTGACTAATCACCATCAAACCCAGCTTAAAAACTAAACCAATTAGTGTTTTGAATTGTTAGTCTATGACTAACGGTTCCAAAAAAAATTTCAATTTTATGTCCTTGGCAAACGCAGTACATTGTCTTGAGCGCTCAATGTTATTCTTATGGAGAATATTAAAAAATCACTTTCTTCCTTATTTCACAACTGACCTTTCTTCATACAATAAGAATTTTGAATAAAATATATGCACTTTTGGGACGGTTAACCCTTTGAGGCGCCTTTGAGACGAGGCGGCTAAATATAGTCGACAATGAGCAAATGCGAGAAAGACTAATCGGCTAAATATGACCGCTGAAAACCGTATGCTAGAAAGTTGCGGCGGCTAAATATAGCTGTCTCAGTTTCTTTTGATTGCATGTTTACTTCCTATCAAAATAATTTTTTTTCCAGAAAATGAATTTGTTTTGATCAAATAAATCTCTGTAGAATTCATCTTAGAAAATATGATTAAATGGTATTGACAAAAATTATAAAACTTATGTTTGATGAATTAATATTTTTCAGGAGTCTAATGGACCTACCTCGACTCAGATTAAAAAGCAATCTGAAGAACTGCCATGAACATTTTCTTAGTAGTGAATGGACTTTGTATGATGGATGTGTATAATTTTCTGTTAACCTTTTTATAGTTATTTTAATATATTTTGTAAGTATGTATATTCAATATCCTAATATCTTGCATTATTTTATATACTTTTTAGTATGGTATCACGTTTAATTTATAAAGGAAACAGCAAACAAAATAGTTAAATATTCAGAGTTCAATTAATGATTTCCACTTAAAATTGTTTTCTGAAATTTTAAACAAAAAGGCTAAATTCATTTAGGTACAGTATTGCAGATTAATTCTCCCAAAAACTGTTGAGACCAAATCCGGATGCTCCTCCTATATTTATTAAACACAACAAATCATTTTTCAAGCTCATTACCCTGTCAGGAACTGGATTAGAGACTGATGTGAACGGAGTGAGGATCTTCTTTTTATATAAATGTACCAATTAAATAAAATCATCATTTTTGTCAAAACTTAAGTAATTAACATTTAAATATCCAGTCCACCCTTGCACAACTTTAAGTAGATATTAAGACATTTTGAATTTATCAGACTAAATTAGCAGACAAGTTAAAAATTGTGTACTTAAAACGTTCGCTGCTGAAAATCAATAACAAGGATTTCATAAAATGCGGGAAAATATGTTATCATCATTTTTCACTTTAAAATGATGCCAATCCATGAATAACATTGTAATAGAGTGGTTTTAGGCAGTATTTCCGGCGTATCAGTAACGTTACATCCGGCACTCGGATCCGAGTGGGCCACTCCTGGCGCCAGTTCAGCGCCGCCGCGTCTCTTTTCGCAACACTCGCACAAACTGTCCATAAAAACTAATTTACTTCATGAAAACACCACAATACTATATTATAAAAGAGATCTCATAGTGTAAAGAAAAAAAATATAAATTTTTAACACTAAGTTTACTGTTTACCTTCCCGTTCCTGTGTTTAGTCTATGTTATCATGTTATTTTTCGAAACAACCAACCTTACACAGTCTTGGTTTCCCTGGGCACGTATTACACACATAGGTGGTTTGTTTTCAATCTGATAAAAACCTTGAGCTCCTCCACAGTCTTTCCAGGTGTGAATGGGAGAACCAGGTATGGTCCTAGGTCCGCAAAAAAACTCGACAGCGTAGCAGTTTGTTTCTGCAATGATTTTTTCCCAAATAAACAATGTCAAGAAGCAGCATAAACCAATGATTGGTGTTTTGTTAGGGGGGTTGGGACCAACAACTTCTGTTCACCGGTAAATTGGAGGTCCCGGAAGCCTGAGGTAGTTAGTAACCTTGTTGGGTTGACGTCAGCGTCATCCTTCAGGTATACCTCTGTTGTACTAGTATATAACTTTGAAAATTAGTTTTGTTTTCCAATGCCTGAGGAAAGTATATCTTATATTCCAAATGGATTTATGTATAGATGAATATTGGTTAGATGATACTGTACTATCAAGGGTTGGATTCCATCATCACAACCTGTGAACCATTCTCCTTCATATTTCAGTTTAAATCACTCAGTTTATTGTTCACAGATTTTTGTTGTTAATAATACTCTTACAGACTGTTTGAAACTTTACTTTTACATTTTCTAAGTACTTGGTACTCGTGGAAGTTCCACTTGATCAAACAAAGTTCAATAGGTCCGAATGAATAAAAAATTTATATATTTTACATTTTAAAAATATGCCATTAAAGTAATATTTGTGTAATTAGTTATAATCTTGAGTTTGGAAAATCAATTCAGATTTCTAATAATCAATTTTTGCAACTATGTGTAAAGTGCTGCACTCAAAACGTGAAGTAATTGGTTTTAACAAAATTGTTTAGTAATAGTTTTATTTCATTGAAGTTATTGATTCCATTATATTAATGAATTTTTATCAAGTTATATTTTATTGATTGATTGTATGAAATATGAGAACTTATTTTTGTAATATCTATACTGTCAAATTAAAGCAAATATTAAACAACCACCTTACATTTGTAATGGTTTTATTAAATTTTATATTATATTTTATAGTTATTCCTCATTTTGCTATAACTAATTTAGTCATTGATTATAAAAAAATAAAATTAAAACAAACTGATTTTGTGAAGTGTGAGATCTCGAAACTTTGAAGTCCATTGATTTGACTTTTTCATCAAAATAATATCATGTTCACTGAATTTTTTAATTTTACTTTTTGGTGCTTCTTGATTGCATTTTTGGCTTACAACTTGCAACTGTGAGAGAGTTTGAAATTTTCTTTAATTCACTTTGTTATTGTAAAGTGTAAAACATTCCCTTTGCTGTGAATAAATTTTGTAGTAACTGTTTATCTCTGCAGGCGTACCCATACAAATATTTGAGTGAAAGCAATTTATTTGATCCAATGGTAGCTTTAAATTAATTTCTTCTTCAATTTATTATTTTTTAACGTATTATGTGACTAAAAAGTTTTAATTTGTTTACTTGTAAATACAAATTGAGCTGTTGCTACTTAATCAGATAGGAGTTGTGTTGTATCATCAGTAAATGTATCATGAAAATGAAAAATATTCACTTCTTGTAAGTGAACTTTAAAAAAGATTCAATAAAAAAGAAAAACCATTTTCATTTTTTTTATATCCCCTCTCCATTTTTAAATAAGATAATATCAGCGGGTGTCCTCCCCATCAACCATCCTGCAAGGGAGAGACAGACAATCTATTGTCGCAGAACCGAAGCAGGTAGAGAGAATATCAACAATGTAGAGTGTGACCACAGCATCTTCCCCATCAACCATCCTGCAAGGGAGAGACAGACAATCTATCGTCACAGAACCGAAGTAGGTAGAGAGAATATCAACAATGTTGTGACCAGAGCTTTTACAGGGCAGTGTGAATGGCTGTCCAAGTCGATGGGATGTTGGATCCACAGACTGATCCCAGACATTTGACCATGGGTGGAAAAGCAGCAAGGTCGATTTCTTCGCTACCCAATTCGTATCGGGTCACAGATCTTTCCGTTCCTATCCCCATAAGATGGGCAAAATTGGCAGATGCACTTGTCTGTACTGTCCTGGCATCGCAGACATTGTATAGCATTTTTTTCTTCAAGTGTGACAGATGGATTGCACAATGATTGTCACTCTGCGGAGATCGGCATAGCAATCCATCCTGACAACATCGTCAGAGCCATGTTCCAGGGAGAGGACATCTGGAACTGCCTTAAGCATTATGTCCACTCATTTGGGTGAGAAAGGTTGATCTCGATAGGCATTAGTACTATTCACCCCAAAGAGGAAATCTTGTCGCGTATGAATCAAAGGAATGTGCAGAACAGTTCCAGGCTAGTTCTAGGAGATGAGGGGCAGAGTTTACTGGCTGCGATTAGATACCGGGTCTCTCTGCTGTGCATTAGCAAAATACTTCTTTCCCACAAAAAACTGATGCTAAAAAATGCTGAATGGAATGGGTAGGAGGGGGTGAAATTATGAGAAAAGGGTGGGCTTAGTTCCGAATCTGGTGGTGCAGCTAGTTTCTGAATGAATTATTGATAATCAATAGGGTCCATTTGGGTTACCACTATTTTTTATCAAGAGTATAACATTTTCTGTGCTGACCTATTTGACTTAAATTTTTCTTGTACCAATGATATTCAAGAATTTTTATTGTCTTTAACCACAATACATGTGTAATCGACAAAGTCCTTAAGTTAAATATATGGATTAAAATATATATAAATAACAAATAATAAACATCCATAACAAACAATCAACAAATAATAAAAACATGTATTTAAAAAATTAATTCGCTAATCTTATTACAGACCATAAACTCATCAACAGTATAAAAAACATTATTTTTAAACCATGTTTTCATAACAATAACAAACTTTTTCAGTGAGACATGACATGCATATTCAAGCAGTTTATTAAATAGCTTAATTTTCATAAATAGATGACTGCGTTTGGTTTTTTCCAATCTAACAGAAATCATATCCAAAAGATATGTTTTCCTTATTGAATAACAATGTATTTCTTTTCTTATGGGATAGATGTTCAGGGACTATTTGACATCAATCAAACAGCTATATACATATAAATTTGGAAGGGTCATTATTTTTAATTCATAAAACAGGGGGACACAAGAATCTCTGTCTGATTTATTCTTAATTGCCCTTAAAGCCTTTTTTGCCATTTAAATGCAGTTTTAGCACTAGAGGAGTTACCCCACAGAGTTATTCCATATTTCAAGTGTGAATGAAAGAATGCATAATAAGCATTTAACAACATGTCTTCAGTTACACACTTTCTTAGTTTTCTTAGGAGAAAAATAACTCTAGCTAATTTTTTACATAAATTATGAACATGACAGTCCCAACTTAATCTACTGTCTAGGTATATACCCAATAATATAACAGGCTTAACATCTTTATAAATATTTGAATTAGAGAAAATATAATTTGTTCAGTCTTTTGGTCATTAACAATAAGAAAATTAGATTGAAACCATTTTAATGAAATCTGCAATGCTTGTCTCTCTAGTCCTATCAGTTCATCTAATTCATTGATATGATTAATAAGGGTTGTGTCATCTGCATATAGGATTGATGAGCATGGTACATTAAAAGACCAAGGACGGATCCTTGTAGAACCCCAATTCTTACATTTCTTTTCTCAGACATATCATTACCTTGAATAACCATTTGGATTCTGTCACTTAAATACGATTCTATTAGCCTAAGTTCCTTATCTCTAATTCCATATCTAAACAACTTTTTTAGTAGTAGGTCATTTATACAATCAAATGCCTTTGACAAGTCAATTAATAGTGCAGATGATAGCAGTTTATTCTCAAAGTTATTTAACACTTTCTTAACTAAATCTTTATACACCTAATATTTGTTTATACACCTTTAAAACTAAGCCTAACAAATACAGAAAATCATCCAAATGGAAAACCCCTAAAACTATCTTTGGCACCACTGTAATATTATCAGGCCTAAAATAGTTAACATTGTGTAATTAGTGGAATCCCATCTGTTTGGTTAAAACGTTTATGATTTGCTAAGTGAGTTCCTTAGGTTCAAGTTTTATTTCTCAATAAGAACATTCCAGTTTTCTGTCACATTAAAAACCATCAAAATTTTTATTTAGAAACAATGTTGGGCTATGTCCCCATGACCCCTGACCCTCTTTTATAATGTCCCTTGGGAGTAATTGTTTTTGAATTTGTATCAGTTTTAATTTTTATTCTTAAAATTAAACTCAAAGACTTATCTCCAGATTATTGGGTGGTCAACTATGCCCCAACTTCCCACTCTCTCTCTGTCTTTGACAACATGCCTCTTTCATTAGTGTAAATCTAGCCAACCCCTTCCTTCCAAGGGTAAAAGGCGTACTGATACATTTAAATTATTGTTAATTAATATTTTACTGTTTACAAAATGACAAAACACGAGTGTCTACAACATGACAAAGTAAGAGCTTGGTAAAGGAAACATTAACGTAATAGGGGTAGGCATCGGGAGAAAACTTAAAATCGACCATTCCACTATTTCAAACTAATAATTCTATCACTAATTTCGATCCAGGAGTTCAATTTGTAAAAATGAACTTTCTTTCTTCTTCTTCTCGAACTGTCAAATTTTAGTGTTCAGAGCTGTTGACATTCAAGTAATTTTATGTTTTCATTCTATGAAAATGTAAACATTGAAACTTAGGACATTTCAATAATTTTGTGATAATTTATATGTATTTAAAATACGAAGTATAGGTATCTATTTAATTCACTGATTACACTAATGCCAAACCCTCAAGGCATTATTAACTACCATTAATAACTTAACTCAACCACAACTAGGGGTTATGGTATATATATATGAATGTATGTATTAGGGGTCTGCGGTGCACCGAAAAAAATAGGTATGGTACGGTTCCAAGCATGTACCGAACTTCGGTACAGTACAATAATTTTTTCGGTTCAAGTTCGGTACGGTACAAATTAGTAAAAATTAAGTCACTATCCAGTCTAGGTTGCCATCAAATATATCTATGGAACATCTCCTGGCGAAAACATTGGATAAAACCCGACCGTTAAAGGCTTTATACTCTACAAGTAATATAGAATTACAACACCGCCCAGATGTACGGCAAATACTGACTGGTGACTATTGACTAAACGTAAGACTGGCAGTGGCTCATAGCGTGTTGGTGAATGATAAATAAAACAACTCAGTCACAAGGACTTCAGGCAACCAGCCGTCTCCCTGCCGGCTCTAAATTATTGTGTATTCGCAGCTTATTACCGTATCCACTATAACAGCTTACGCGATCAGGGAACCGTTCCTCCTTTTGACGCAACAAAATGGTCATACCAATATGAAGCTCGTATTTGTCGTGTTTCAATTAGTAATGGGATTACCTGTGATTTTTCAATCACAGTGAAAACCTTTTAAACTGAGATTCGTGTTTTTTTCAAGTGATTCTTTTTGCTCTGACAGCCTGTTGACGATGTTATCATAAGGGCAGTGACCTTGGCGGGGATGTACGTTCCGTGACATGCCATTTCTTCTAGTTGGGCCTGTGCTAAAAATAAATCACTCTCCCCCTACCCCCACCTTTACTGGGATGTGTATCGCGTCTGTCTACTATGTGTCTAGTTTAGTGAGCGTTTACCTCCTGGTAAGTGCGTATTGCTAACAACCGACGTGGCTTGGAATTACGTTCATGTGAAGAATTTCTTCACTTCAACAGTTAAAGATAACAGATTTGACCCTTGAAAAATAAGTTTATGTGATTAATTTTTTTTTAATTTCCAGCTATTTCTTTTTTTGATTTCCTGAGAACGTGTTCAGATTTGAGGGGTTCAACTGTAATATTAAACTATTAACCACTTTTACGGAACATCTCCTGGCGAAAACATTGGATAAAACCCGACCGTTAAAGGCTTTATACTCTACAAGTAATATAGAATTACAACACCGCCCAGATGTACGGCAAATACTGACTGGTGACTAAACGTAAGACTGGCTCATAGCGTGTTGGTGAATGATAAATAAAACAACTCAGTCACCAGGACTTCAGGCAACCAGCCGTCTCCCTGCCGGCTCTAAATTATTGTGTATTCGCAGCTTATTACCGTATCCACTATAACAGCTTACGCGATCAGGGAACCGTTCCTCCTTTTGACGCAACAAAATGGTCATACCAATATGAAGCTCGTATTTGTCGTGTTTCAATTAGTAATGGGATTACCTGTGATTTTTCAATCACAGTGAAAACCTTTTAAACTGAGATTCGTGTTTTTTTCAAGTGATTCTTTTTGCTCTGACAGCCTGTTGACGATGTTATCATAAGGGCAGTGACCTTGGCGGGGATGTACGTTCCGTGACATGCCATTTCTTCTAGTTGGGCCTGTGCTAAAAATAAATCACTCTCCCCCTACCCCCACCTTTACTGGGATGTGTATCGCGTCTGTCTACTATGTGTCTAGTTTAGTGAGCGTTTACCTCCTGGTAAGTGCGTATTGCTAACAACCGACGTGGCTTGGAATTACGTTCATGTGAAGAATTTCTTCACTTCAACAGTTAAAGATAACAGATTTGACCCTTGAAAAATAAGTTTATGTGATTAATTTTTTTTTAATTTCCAGCTATTTCTTTTTTTGATTTCCTGAGAACGTGTTCAGATTTGAGGGGTTCAACTGTAATATTAAACTATTAACCACTTTATACTAAAATAACTATTTTAGTCTAAAGAGACCTTTGACATTTTATGAAAGTGTTTGATTTAATTTGAACAATGATTGTGATTGGTTGAATTAAAAGTAATAAACCAGGACAATATAAAACATAGGTCTAATGAACTCTTGTCTAAGGATATTGACTCAATATATTTTCTGTATTTTTTGTTCTGCAATAAAATACATTATAGGTTTTTATTTTGTTTGTTCATCCTTAGTTTCATATAGACTTGAGAAGATTATTTCCCCTTATTAATTAGTTACAACATAAATTATATACAGTAGAACTCCAATTATCCAAATTAGGGGACCGGGGAATTAATGGGGACCGGGACCCATTCGGATAATCAAATATTCGGATAATCGGAGGTTTTTTTAAAAATTACCATTAGAGAGAAAAAAACTACGTTTTGATATTGCACTATTTTTTTTTTATTGAATTAAATGTAAGAAACATGATATATTCACATGTTTTGAATATAAATAAAATGTACGTACAAGTTTAGAAATAAAAATCATTGTTTTTTAAACATCTCCGTCAATGTAAGCTGTTTTGCTGTTTTCATCCGTTTTCGGGCAGCCAGGTCACGCATTCGCTTGATGGTGAGCAGTTGCAAGTGGTCACACTCCAGCTTCGCGGGGGGAAGAATAATAGCGCACTTAGACTTTTTTGGACAAATTTTTTTCAGAAAGTGATTCGGATAATCGGCGATTCGGATAGTCGGAGTTCGGATAATTGGAGTTCTACTGTATATGTTTAATGTGATATGTTTTTTAAAGAATGGATTAAAAAAATCATATTACAGTTTAAAAATTACTACAGTAAAATATTTCTTCTGATATTGTATATCTTTTTTTAACTCTTTTCTCTATGTTTTCACTAATTAAGTTCTGGAAAAAACTTATGAATAAAAGAATGAGCTCGGTCAATGTTATTTATTATGTCAATGTCAATTATTGTCGTGTACCGTACCGTACCGAATTTGTACAGAGAACCGAGGTACAATAATTTGTACCGTACCGACCTCATAATTTCCTGTACCGCAGATCCCTAATATGTATATAAAATGAAGATTTTATTTCAACATTTCCTACATGTACAATATATACATCACTATAAATAAAAATGAATGTATGTATGTTCTTTATGTGTTGCCAAACTACGCATCCGATCGCCATGAAATTTGAGGAAGTTGCTTTATTTGTGTCCGGGAAGGTTTTAACGAAAAATGGTTTTTGAACACTCCATAAGTTTTCATTTTATAGTGTTTTAAATGTCTAATCCAATACTATAATACGAGCAAGGTTTGTATAAAAATATTTTGCACACAGATCTCAAAAACGACTCAAACGTTTTTCTTTAAATTTTGGAAATTACTAATTTCCGATTAGAAAATATACCTATGTATAAATTATGTTTTAATTTTTTTGTTAGGAGGGTTGAGTACCCTCAAACGCCACCCTCATGTGCCCCCTCTGAGAATAGGTACTGGATCTGCCCCTGATGGGGAGTAAGTTTGATTACAAATGTTCTACAATCAAAACATATGATTTCTTAAGCTACAGCTGTTTGGTTTACTTTCCATTAGCAATATGATTATGATTATTATGATATGATCCAATGCCATCTGAAGTCACATATATATATGTTGGCCAAATAAAAAAAAATTACAATGTTTATACAGTACATTTTTTTTATAAAGTTTTATTTCCGGATCAACGTTACAAAAACATTATGCACAGAAGCAGTAACAGAGAAAAATAATAACTTTGGCGGGTTCGCTCTGTTCAGAGACACCCTGAGATTACTAATGTTAACAAGTTAACAGAATAATGAATAATTAATAATAAAATGGAAAATAAACATAATAAACAGAAAAAATTAATTGTTCTGTGATAGAAATCAATCAAGGAAGATCTTCCAGGTTGGTAGCATCCTGAGGAAGCCTGGGTTTTAACCGCCAGTACAAGGTTGGCTCTCCGATGGCAAAGGTAACAGCTCCAGGAACAAGATGAAGTTTGGATATGAATTTTAATGTAGTATTCTTCATGAATTTTTCTATGCTGGACAAGCCAAATTCTTTGTGTAGCTGTGTGTTTTGAATGTACCATGGGCAATTCGAACCAATCCTCAAAATCTTATTTTGGAAAATTTGAATTTTATTAAGTTTACTTTTTGATATACATATTCCCCAAACTGGACAGGCATATGTTATCAAAGGTCTCAGAATTATTTTATATATAAGCAGAGTACATTTTGACTTCAATGATGATTTTCTGTTTACTAAGGGGAATAAAATAGAAAGGCGAGCATAAGCTTGGCTCAATTTTGAGTTAATATTTAAGTTCGAATTTAGTTTTGTGTCCAATGAAACGCCCAAATATTTCACGCCTTGATCATTTGGATTCCATGAAATAGCAGTATTTTCAATATTTATGCTTGGGGGTGTATTAAATTTTCTAAGAGAGAAAATCTTGGTTTCACATTTCGCTGGATTCAGATAAAACCTCCATTTTTTAAACCAGTTGTTTAACGTTGAAACACTTGTCTGCAATGAGTTTACTGCATGATTAAGGTCGTATACAGTACATATTACATTTATTTTAATAATCAGCTGTTGTATATCTTTCCTATAAAATCCGTGTTACAGTTAGGTTTGGTTTGTGTTTAGGTTGATAAGAACATTTTGAATCAATCCACTCAGATTTATTTGCTTTTGGGAATTTTATTAATATTTCGTCTTATTGTTTCAGTATTATTATTAAATAGCCCTTGGCCTAGAATATCTAATCTTTCACAACGAAGCCGTAATGCTATGCGATTTCAGAACATGGTAAATCTTAAAGTTAACACATATTTACTGTAGGGCGTTATGAAGTTCGCCGGCTCAACTAGTATGTCATAAAACAACTTTCAATTCTCTATATATAAAAATAAATGCAGGTATGTGTGTATGTATGTATGTATGTCCTTTATGCGTTGCCAAACTACTCAACCGATCGCCATGAAATTTTAGGAAGTTGTTCTCTATGTGTCCGGGAAGGTTTTAGCAAAAAAAATTTCAAAAACTCCATAACTTTATATTTTATGGTGTTTTCAATGTATAATGATAACCCTATGGTGAGTAAGTTTGTTTACAAATTGTCTACAATCAAAACATTTGATTTCTTAAGCTACAGCTGATTGGTTTACTTTCCACTAGCAATTTGCTTTACTATCTATCTATCTGAAATCCATCAATAGTCCAGGAAATGAAGCTCGAAAAAAGGTAAAACCTCGCAATTTTTTTGTCCTGCATGGATTGACTTGAAATTTTAACTGAAGGTAGGTGATAGCCCAAGGTTCAAAATCTATATTGAACCGAAGGGCGCTAAAGCCTTGGGGGTGGTTGCCACCCCATCTCGGGGGTGGGAATTTTTTGTCACATTTCAACCACAGGAATCGATTGAAAAAGTGATTCTAAGCAAAAAATGTTCTATACATTTTTTTTGTAAAATCAATATTCTCGAAGTTATTCGCGATTGAAAGTAACACTTTTTAGAGGAAAAAATTGACGTTTTTGATCGTTTTTTTGCGGATAACTCAAAAATTATACATTTTATAAAAAAAATTGTTGAAAACAAAATTGTAGCTATTAAAAAACAAACTAAACGCTTATTTTATAATTTTTCTACGACCAATAGGAACCGAGATACGACCTATCCATAATTAGGTTTTATTTTCAAATGCAAAGACTGATAGATTCAAAGTCAAATACCGGAAAAATAATGCTTTTTTCATAGAAAATTCATAGAATGTTTTTTGGAGAGCATATTTAGACCTTTCTTTAAAAAAAAAAGGTCTGTAGCATCAAAATTGACTGAGTTATGACAAAAATAAGGTCAATACCAAGTTTTTTATAAAAAAAATCGGTAAAAACAACCCCCTAACTACCCCCCTAATCAAAATTGGTCTTTACCCTCATGCAATTCTCTTTGTATATGTATGATTAATATGTCTAAGAAGTTTAACCAACTTAAAATTTATAGTTTTCGAAAAATCAAGGCTTAAAGTCAAAAGTGATTTTTCACATTTTTGTATTTTTTACCCTTTCATTCAAAATAACTCCGAAAATATTAGAGGTACAAGCAAAGTTAAAAAATATATACGAATAACTTCGAGAATATTGATTTTACAAAAAAATGTATAGAACATTTTTTGCTTAGAATCACTTTTTCAATCGATTCCTGTGGTTGATATGTGACAAAAATTCCCACCCCCGAGATGGGGTGGCAACCACCCCAAAGGTTTTAGCGCCCTTCGGTTCAATATAGATTTTGATCCTTGGGCTATTACCTATCTTCTGTTAAAATTTCAAGTCAATCCATGCAGGACGAAAAAATTGTGAGGTGAAATGCTTCATTTCCTGGACTACAAGCCATCTGAATCATTCATTAATGTAAAACTATGAAGTAAATATGTGCTGTAAAAAATGATCTCAGAAAATAGTGGATGATTTAAAATAACATTTTTTTATTCATGACATAATCATATTTCTTTCATTTACAAACTAATCATAACAAAAAATTTCAGGATAATTTGTTTTTCCAAAAATATTGTACAATTATTTAAGCAAATCACTAAAGTAATGATTATTTCTCAATACAGTAAAAATAAATATGGATTGTAAATTTTCTTTTAGCTTGTGCATCAATCTTGCAGTAACTCTGCGGGGACGTCCTTGGCATAAGGAAAGCTAGCTTGAGTCCCTTGTTTCATTATCGAGAGAGCAGCAATGTGACATGATACGCAAATTTTTCTTCCCACAGTCCAATGTGAGCGGTAAGCTAGCAGGTAGGCTAGTGATCCTATAAAAACGTCACCTGCTCCCTGAAATAGAAAAATTCAAATTCTGTTATTGAAATGCATTAATGTAAATGTTGGAAAAACCAAACACATGAAAAACAGTGAGTATTTTACTGTAAGCATTAATAGTAGAGTGAATATGTTTCAAAATTTGCGACGAGATACCAACCATCTAAAGTTCTTCAAATTAATCATGGCTATGCATATCACCACCTAGCCCGCTTATGTCCAACAAAAAAACATTTGGTATAGATAGTAAGAGTTAGGAGGCCCCAGCATATCTGACTGATTTTTTCTGTGGAATATTGTGCACTGTGCAGCCAAAAATTAAGGATGGAAAAGAGAGAATATGGACAGTCAATCTATTTCTAAAAGAAGTAAAAATAACTCCAAAACCAATGCAGATCCGTGCATTAAGAGAAAGATCACTATAAGAGCAAACTCCAGCTCGACAAACCCCCAGCCCACTGGCCCAACAGAAAACCTCAGGAAATCCTCAACATTTCATTTAAGGGTATATGTCCAGGTACATTACATTCTCGAGCCATAAAACACCTAGAATATATCAATGTCTCTACAGGGCATCACCATTTCCCCAGGGCATCCCTCTTAGATGGACAGTCATAAGACAAAACCCCAAGAGTTATAGTCAGACTAGGTGTTTAGACTCATTTGGAGTCAAGCAGCCACAAAAGGCAAGAAGGAATCAAAGTTATGGGGAGGCCCACCACATTGGTCTTAGCCAAGCTTACCAGCAATATGACAGCTTCTAGTTTGATGTACTCAATTACAATCTCTGAAAAAATTAATCAAACTTAATAGTCTGATATAGTTTATAAAAGTTAGTTTATGTCTAATAAGCTACTAGTTTAAATTATGGTATCAATGAAATAATAGCTATAATATTTGTAGCTAAACTTAACAAGGTAAAAGGTATTTTCATACCATTTCAATAAAGTAAACAATATTATTTACTCTTTACTACTTGCTGATTACATTACTTACTTGTTAAGGTTAATATTGTTAAATCTTAAAGTTTAGCATGGGAAAATGTGTTATCCATAAAATTGATATAGCTTATTGTATTCCCAATATTTCAATGACATTACAAGAGATTAAAAAAATAAAAAAAAAAAAATTTTTATTGAACGTTGGTCCAAACATGAGAATTTTTTATACAGTAAGCATTTATAAAGAGTGAGTATTTTGCTGCTGTGAGGAACACTGAAAGTAGCCATTTATACCATCAAAAATTGTATTTTTAACATTTATACCAACTTTCATCAACATCTGTCCATAAATAAAGGAGTTTGCCTAATCTCCATATGATTAACATGGGAAAAGAGTATGCAGTTTGCTGCCATGATAAACACATAAACTATGATTTTTTAGCACAAATGTATGGATCTCAACCACATGAAGCTAAATATCAAGTTTCATCCAAAAATATTAGATAATAAGTGAAAAATTAATTTTTTTTTAATCCTCCATAAGATTAACATTGGAGCCTCAAAAATACAACGTACTGTGTTTAGATTTTTTATATCTCGGTAACCGTTGAAGATAGAGAAAAACTTTAAGGAACTTAATTGTGTAGTTTTTTAAGCTGATTCCAATGGTGAAATATAAAATTAGAAATTTTTAAAAATTACATGTGAAAAACGCAAAAAACCCCATTTTGGGGTACAAAACCCCCCCAAACTACCCGATCCCATTGACCGATATGTCTGGTTTACGAACTCGTCCGAGCATTTGTAGGAATACACGTCTCTACCAAATTTGGTCTCGATCGGACCATTTTTACGAGAGTTATCGTGTTCACAGACACATAATATATACATATATATATATATACATATATATATATATATAAAAAATTTTTAACTCATTGTTTTTGGTCTCTACCTAAAGAAGAAAAAATAACAAGTTTCTGCAATCTTGCCATAATACAAATAGCTTACATTTAATAAAAAAATCAATAAATACTCAAAACTACTGTTTTGGTATTGCACTTGGTATTGAAGAAGCTATTACCGTAGGTCTCATGGAGAGACTTAAGCCCGGGACCATGTTATTTTTTCTTCTTTAGGTGCCCAGAGTCCAAAAACAATAGTCGTTAAAATTTATATATATATGTATATATATATATATATATATATATATATATATATGTGTCTGTGAACACGATAACTCTCGTAAAAATGGTCCAATCAAGACCAAATTTGGTAGAAACGTGTATTCCTACAAGTGCTCGGACGAGTTCGTAAACCAGACATATCGGTCAATGGGAATGGGTAGTTCGGGGGGGTTTTGTACCCCAAAATGGAGTTTTTTGCGTTTTTCACATGTAATTTTTAAAAATTTCTAATTTTATATTTCACCATTAGAATCAGCTTAAAAAACTACACACTTAAGTACCTTAAAGTCTTTCTCTATCTCCAACGGTTACCGAGATATTAAAAAATCTAAACACAGTACGTTGTATTGTGGGGCTCCAATGTTAATCTTACGGAGGATAAGGAAAAATTAATATTTCCCATATTAATGAATATTTTTGGATAAAACTTGATATTTAGCTTCATGTGGTTGAGATCTATCCATTTATGCTAAAAAAATCATAGTTTATGTGTTTATCATGGCAGCAAACCTGCATACTCTTTTCCCATAATAATCATATAGGGAATAGGGAAACTCCTTTATTTATGGACAGATGTTGATGAAAGTTGGTATAAATGTTAAGATAAAAATTATTTATGGTAGAAATGCCTAATTTCAGTGTTCCTCACAGCAGCAAACCTGCACACTCTTTGCCATGTTAATCTTATGGAGAATAGGCAAATAATTCTCATGTTTATGGACAGATTTTTTTAAAACTTGTCATATATTATTTTTATATTATTGGTTTGGAAATTCGCTGAGTACGCAGGTCTGCTGCGACGGGGGTGTTGTATAATTATAACCACATTTGGCAAAATAATAATGAATGCTGAAAATTAGTTAAACTTTAACATACTTAGTACATTTAAAAGTTAAAACCATTTTAGAAATAAACTAGAATACGGTTAAAATTAGCCAAGCTGTGCCAAAGTCATAAATTAGCCAAAATCTAAGTACCGGTAGGCCTATTTTTTTTAAATATAGTTTTTTTAAGATTGTCAAAATATCAACAATAACAGTAAGTATCTTAATTTTTAACAATTAACCTTCATCCGCTCGCATGGCAACAATTTACTGTTGCATTTTTTTCAATTTGAAAATTTTTTTACTCAATTATATTTATTAAAGGTGGGTATTTAAACACTGGATATCAAAAATTATGTTTAAAAGATTTTTTCAACTTATAACATTTATTAACTTACAAGAGATTATGATATAAAAGCAAAATACATTATTTTAAGAAGTACATTTTTGTAAATTTATGGATTGATTTTGTGTTTAACCCTAGAAGTGGCAAGCTTTTTACTCTTAACTGTAACATAAATATAATTACTAATATCTTCTTGAAATATCAAAGTTTAAACAAAAAAAGCTTAAAACATGCCCCCCCCCCTAATAACCACTAACCACAAAAGCAAAACAGGTGTCCACTGCAATCCCAATTAAGCCTACAAATGCCGTCAACTTCCACCCAAGCCGGTCACCGTTTATTTAAGGTGGGCCCTCCCGCCACTGTACCACACATTTGCAAGCCAAATTGGGATTGCTCATGGTCGGGATTCGAACCCTAGCACTTCCGAATGGCTAGAACGTTACGCTCGTCAGCGCAGCGCTCTAGCCGATTAGGCCACATGTGCATAGGAGTTGAAAGCGCTTACTTGGTTATAAGACCTGCCCGGTGGCCGGCTAGTGTACTACGAAAGCAGTTTCGGTTGTTTGCCCCCAGATGGCAACACGGTCACGTAGGCGATAGTGTCTAACAAATTCACTAAACTGACCACAGATGCCTCCACCTGCCAATTCTTATTGAATATGTAAATGCGTCGTAAATTACGACTTTGCCATTTCTAGGGTTAAGTCCACTTTATACCAACATTTTCTTCCAATTTTTCGTCATAGTGACCTTAGCAAACATATTTTCCCAGTCGAGTACACTTGCAATTTATGACACGGAGAAATGATGGCCACGTCTGAGACCGAAATAGTAACAAAAAAAGAACAAAATTCTATCTCTTTGTCGTAGTGGTAGAGGGTGAGGAATACATCCAAGGCTGAAGCTTCTGATGACCTTGACTGGCCTAATGCACACTAAAACTTAAAATGGCAGCAATCTGCCGCCTACCTGAGCGGATGAAGGTTAATTATACAACACTTGCCCAGGCTTACAGCTAGTATCACTTCACTTTTAACATAAAAAACAAAACATAATTTAACCCTAGAAGTGGCAAGCTTTTTACTCTTAACTGTAACATAAAAATAATTACTAATATCTTCATGAAATATCAAAGTTTAAACAAAAAAAGCTTAAAACATGTCCCCCCCCCCCTTATAACCACTAACCGCAAAAGCAAAACAGGTGTCCACTGCAATCCCAATTAAGCCTACAAATGCCGTCAACTTCCACCCAAGCCGGTCACCGTTTATTTAAGGTGGGCCCTCCACTCCGCTAAACCACACATTTGCAAGCCGAATTGGGATTGCTCATGGTCGGGATTCGAACCCTAGCACTTCCGAATGGCTAGAACGTTACGCTCGTCAGCGCAGCGCTTTAGCCACCACGGCCATCCAGTGCCTAGGAAAAGAAAGCGCTTACTTGGTTATAGACCTGCCCGGTGGCAGGTTCGTGTACTAAAAGAGCAGTTTCGGTTGTTGGCCCCCAGAGGGAAACACGGTCGCGTAGGCGATAGTGTCTAACAAGTACAATAAGCTGACGACAGATGCCTCCACCTGCCAATTCTTATTGAATATGTAAATGCGTCGTAAATTACGACTTTGCCATTTCTAGGGTTAAGGCCTACATACATTTTTTTTTAATCTGAAATGTTTTTGATAACTCAAGACGATTTGCAATAAATAGAACTCGTTGGGACTGGGTTTTCACTTTTTTTACTACTTACTATTTTTATGCAAGATTGGTAATAGAGCATGATAAATGTGTCAAATACTGATCTGAAATTACAATGAATAAAAATTCTCCTTGGTTCAACATACCACAGTATCCACTGGTTGTGAAACAGGCTTCCCTTTTTCATGTCTGACGGTATCATCTTGCTTAGATGCATATATGGCACCTTCAGCACCCATAGTTATGATCACTGTATTACACCCATAGGATAACAACTTCTTGAGGGCGATTTCTGCTTCAAGGATCGTTGATGTAGCTAATCCTGTCATCAGTTCTGCCTAGAAGCATACAGTATTGTTATAGTTTTTATCTGGACAGATACTCAACATGATCATTCTACTCTGAGTGATTTTAATTTATTTTTTCTCTCATTAACATAAAATGTTTCGAGTTAATCAATAACTAACATGGGAACGGAGAAACATTGAACAGTAAGCTTCAAAAAATATCAGGTACTATTTCAGATAGAATTGACATTTTTGAAAGTAAAATAATTTTAAAATGTAATGCGATATTCAACACAAATATTTTACAAGTAAGCTTAAAGCAGAAGATAAATACCCCACTCGCAGCAGACCTGCGTACTCAGCAAATTCCCAAAGCAATAATATAATAATAATTATATCAAGTATTATCAATATCTGTTGATAAATATGAGAATTATTTACCTATCCTCCATAAGATTAACATTGGAGCCCTAAAATACAACTTACTGTGTTAAGATTTTTGACTTTTGATGCAGGAACATATGCAGAGTTTATTTTTTATATTGCTATTAATAAAAATGTACTAAACATTTAAAGTTAGTTAACTAATCATAATCATCAGAGTGTATTTTTTTTGAATAATGTATGAATAAATTTTGTATTTTTTCAGCAAGTATATAAATACCCCTGTCGCAGCAGACCTCCATACTCAGCAAATTTCCAAATCAATAATATAATAATAATAATAATATACGACAGGTTTGGTCACAATCTGTCGATAAATATGAGAATTCTCCATAGGATTAACATGGGAAAGAGTGTGCAGGTTTGCTGCTGCAAGGAACACTGAGAGTAGGTATTTATACCATAAAAAAATTTTATTTTTAACATTTATACCAACTTTCATCAACATCTGTCCATAAATAAAGGAGTTTGTCTATTCTCCATTTGATTAACATGGGAAAACAGTATGCAGGTTTGCTGCCATGATAAATGCATGAACTATGATTTTTAAGCATAAATGATTGAACCTCGACTACATGAAGCTAAATATAAGTTTTATCCAAAAATATTGGTTAATAAGTGAAATATTAATTTTTCCTTATGGTGGGTTTTCCTAGCTCCGCATTTTGTGCAGAGCGCACTACGTGATGTGCAGTCCGCATTGCGGGGCCTACTCAACAACACTGAATCAGATGGCGCCATTTTCCTACATCCCTCCGCTGTGCGCAGTGCGCTCTGCGCACAAAAAAATCAAAACATATAATTCATGAAGTTACTGTTAATTCTTTCACGCTAGTAGTGACGTGCAGTCGTAGTGAACGAGGATTTTTGTTCAGCCCGGGTGGCCTCAGGCGTCGACCGTTCTGCCCGACGGGAATGGGTTAAATATTAAATAAAATATTCATACAATATTGGGCCTGTCTGGGAGGGTGTAAAGACTACTGTTTTGAAGAGTAGCTATGCTCATAGGCTATATTGAACAGCTGTTACAGAACTGTTTATTAATAAAATACAAAAATTCCAAGAAAAATTAAATTCACCTCTGATTGGTTTACACAGAGAATGTCAGTATACTCGTAGATTTCATTGTTCAATGATTCAACAGCAGGTGCTGCATTAACTATCGTCAAACCTGGAACAACCGCCTTAACTATATACTACAGTTAAAAAACAAGCCAAATTAAACTAGATCATATCCAGCACGCTGGCGTGAGTAGAGCGAATTTCATAGAACTTATATTAGTCCCATCATAGAAATCGAATAGTACTGAGTTTGCAGGTTTGCTGCAATAAGGGTTGTTTTACATGGTAATGTTCTAATATTAAGGCTGTTCACTAAGTAAAAACACATACAACATTTTATTAAATTATGTCAATAACCAAGCAAGTTATAACAATTTATCTATTCTCTGTAAGATTTACATGGTCAATAAATATATAGGTTTGTTGCCATAAGAAACATTAAATTTGGGGTTTTCATGGATGTATTGATACAACTTGACTAGATCTTGACTTGACTTAGATACCAAATTTTGGAAGGATATTTGAGTAAAATAAGTGAGCTGTTGATTTTTGGCTTTTCTCCTTAAGATTAACAGTACCTCGTGACCGAGCTTTGCTCGTATAGAATAAGACATGTATTATAAAAATTAAAAAGAAAAATTAAAACACATTTAGTACTCAATGAAAACATTTATGTGGTTTAAATAAAACTGATTTAATACACCATAATTAATATAGCACTGAACAAAAAGTATTGCCCCTGATGGGGGTGGAACTCGTGACCTTCGTATTACAAGGCCAACGCGCTATCACTGGACTACGGCGTCTGCCAAATGAGCGGTGCCATTTAAGGTCTTTTAGCTAACCTCAATTTTTTTAGCTGATCATTTACTGTTTAATTATCCACACAGTTATTATTAGCCTGTGATCAATTGATTTAGTTAGAAACGGAATGAGGATTGAAAAGCAAAAGAGAAATTTAATTTACACCTATTAAATGGTTTGTTACAGTGACTCCAAGCAATACAATGAATACGTTTTCTATCAAAACACGGAAGATTTTGGAAATACTCTTTCCTACTTTTGTTTCGCACAGTTATGTTACCCTTAAGTTTTTACAAATTGTTTCGTAACCTGATAATTTTGCATTTATTACCTACATAAAATAAATATTTATGAAAAACCTCTATTCACATATTGTTTCCCACCATCTTCAATCAAGAACTGTCAAACAGTTATAAACAAATGATTTGGTTTGTATTGTTTACATTTGATTCTCCATAAGTGTAATGTTAAATTTTTAGATTTTAAACTTAATATTACAATAAAACCAGAACATTATACATAGGACATTAGACCTATTTAGAACCTATTTTCTACTCGGAAATTAGTTATTTCCATAATTTAAAGAAATTCCTTAGAGCCGTTTTCGAGATCCGTGTGCAAATATATATATACAAACCTTGCTTGTATTATAGTATTGGATTGCACAATGTATTTACCATTCTGAATATTTGAGTGACCAATTGACCAAGAGGCGAGGCGTTCTGAAGAGGTGAATGAAGCAACACCATTAAAAGTGCTGAACAAGAAGCTTTAATTTAAGCAACTTCTTGCTTTAATTTAACCAAAGAATTTAAATATTTACGAGTAACAATAGTTAGTAATAATAGGGAAGAAAATGAAATTCTTAATAGAATAAAAACAGCTGACAGGTGCTATTGGGGGGTTGAACAAACTGCTGAGCAGCAAACTACTAAGCAAGACGACAAAAATCAGAATTTATAAGACCGTATTACAACCAATAATTCTGTACGGCTGTGAAGCTTGGTCACTTACAAAATCTTCAGAAAAAAAGCTTATAACTTTTGAAAATAAAGTTCTAGGAAAAATATTTGGACCTATTTATGAAGCAGGAGTTTGGAGAATCAGGAAAAATAGAGAGCTAAAAGAGAGCTATCATGAGCCGGACACAGTTGCGTTAATAAAAAGCAAGCGCCTAAGGTGGCTGGGCCACATATTGAGAAGAGACAACTCCAGCTTGATAAAACAGGTTTACAACGGCAGGCCCGATGGTAAAAGACCTCTTGGAAGACCGAGACTGCGGTGGAGAGATCAAGTGTTAAAGGACACAAGATTTTTGGGAGCACAGTGGAATTGGCAGAAGATAGAGAAGAATGGAGGCGAGTCGTTGGCGAGGCTAAAAACCATCTTGGGTTTACATGGCCACAGGAGTAAGAGTAAGTAATTGACCAAGAGTCATGATTCAAGATACTAATTTGTGAGTTTTTTAAGCTAAATCCAATAGTAAAAAGGAAAATTCAAGTATATGGATATAATATCCATTTACATATGGTTTGATTTGAATTCATGTTTTAATTTCTTAAGCCTAAAAAAATTTTGAAAGTATATTTGCAAAGTTGAACGACGGTCGATTTTAGGCCTTGCGCCTCTTAGTGTAGTGAAAGTTGACACCCCTGTCTAGGGTTAAGTACTGTAACACTGTTTTCTGACTAATGTAATATTAATTCTATTGTACCTTTTTCTTCCGCGTCTACCTCCCCAGCCTCCTCTCCCACCTTTTAACTCACCGTTTTAACAGACCGTTTAGCCACAGCTGGGAAGGATTATCTATGGTTTTGATTTCATTTGGCAGGGAATTCTAGAGACGGCAAGCTGTGACTGTAAAGGATTGGTTGAGGATTGTTGTTTTGTGTCGGGGGATAAGCAGTGTTGACGAGCCCGAACTGGTATGTCTTGGTCTTCATTTAAGAATTCAAAATTGTTTACCAAATAGTATGGAATCCCACAATTAATCACGGAGTGGGTTATTTTGATGATTCGCATCTGTCTTTGTTAAGATAATTTTAAGAGTGAAGAATTAATATAATAAGGAGTGACACGATCATATTTATGAAGATTGAACAAGAATCATATAGACCTACAGTAATTTTGAGTTCTTTAAAATTTTATTTCCAAAGCTGTCATTAATTACTGAGATGCAGTAGTTGAAGTGAGGAAAGACAAGTGATTTGATCAGAAGTAGTTTGATGTGAAAAGGCTAGAGTCTTCTTCAATGTAGCAAACAATTGTTTACCACCACATTAGTCCAGTCAAGTGTGCAAGTTATGGTCAAGCCTAAACTCTTGACCTTGTCAGAGTGCGGTAAAAATGTCCTGTCGACAGTTAATTTTCGGACCTGTGCTTAGTCTATTCTGTTAAGTAATTGTGAATCATTGGTTGAGTTTTGTCCGGGTTTAGTTGGAGTCCATTTTTGGCTGCCCAGTGCACAATTCTCTCTATGTCATCATTGATTTGAGTGATCGTTTCATTCAATTTGCTGACTCTGAAGTGAGCATAGATTTGGTGGTCATCAGCGTATGAATGAAACTTCTGTAAAACTGAAGTGAAATCGTTTGTGTAAATTGTAAATAGCAGAGGACCCAATATTGAGCCTAGCAGTAAACCACATGTAACATTTTTCCAGTCCGAAGTCACTCCGTCATGACACACACATTGCTTACAGCTCTGAAAATACCTTATCCTTACCTTATTGAAGTATTCAAGAAGCCTATCACTTTTAACCTTGCAAGAAGAAATGTCGAAAGCTTTACTGAAATCAAATAGTGTTAGAACACAACACTGGCTACCTTTGATCCATAGCCATTCGGATATCGTCAGTGATTTTTAACACAATTGCAACGTAGTGCTCCGGGTACATGGGTGCTTCTTTAAATGGCGGAAGTGTACCTTGCTAAGTACATTACTAAAACATGCAGTGCGCTCGACCAGGTACACTCACTGTGTTTTCTAACACCGTTGATGACAACATGGTTGCACTAAATGTAGCTGAAACGTGTTTCCGCCCCTAGCAGAAGACTTTTAGTAAGTGTGTACCCTATCGGGTACACGTTTGCATACATTTGAGACCTAAAAAAATTTAAAAACACAATTATTAAAACACACTTAATAAAAATGTATAAAAATATAATGAATTATAATTTAGGACAAAAAAATGATAACAAAGTACTTTTATCATTAAAACAAAGTGAAATTTTTAAAAACTCTAAGTACGGATTTTGGTGATTTTATATATATTGGCTTCACCAAATAAAAAAGTCAGCGTTTTCACTTAAGTCGCGAACGTGTTAAGAGGGCTGTTTCTGTGCTATGGGGACATCTAAATTCAGATTTAATTGGTAGGGGTTTAGAATAAAGTTTTCTTTGAGAAAATTGGTTATTTATGAATGAACTGTCCTTTCGAGAGCTTTGGAAAGTGCAGGATGAATACTGATTGGTCGGTAATCTTGAAGCAGTGACAGGGATGAGATTTTGTTTAAGGGCTTTGTTAAACGATAGAAATATTTAAAGACCTAGGTATAACAACTGAAGTTAAAAGCATACCCATTTAGTGGATAGGTCATTTTGTCTTGGAAGAGATGATGGCGCAACTACAAGAAATGTGTTAAAAATACTCCAGAAGGCAGAAAACCTCCAGATAGAAACTTAGATGGGGGGATTAGGTGCGACGGGCCATGAGTAGGCTGGGCAGAAATGAAGAGCATGTGCAAGACAGAAACGATTGGAGGTAACTTGTAGGCCAATGTGTGGGCAAGGCTACGTACCATCTCAGGTACCGTATCAGTGACCACTGCAGTAAGTAAGTGATAGTAGTAGTGATAGTAAGTAAGTTGGATATAATATTTAGGAGAATCAGTTTGAGTCCTCTTATTCTTCCTCCACCCATCACCATCAATTGACCAACATTTGAATCATTCGCTATAACCTACTAAGTTCAAACTTTCTCCTGCGTCAATCCTGTTTTTTTATCATACCATTTAAAATACATTATCTAAATTAATGAATGATTTACCAATTTAATGTCTTTACTCACCTTCTGGGTTGGTTTTCTTACACATCTTGAGTGCATGCAAAGTAGTGTCTAAGGGAGTCTCAAACTGGAAAACAATCACTTTGGCCTTGCTTAAAACTTCTGAAGCTTCTTCAACTGATTTTTTACTGAGATAACTGTTAGCTCCAGCTACAATAATTATTTGATTGTCCCCTAAAATAAGAATTGAGAGCAATATAACCAGTGGTGTAGTGCTAAAAAAAGCTGTGCCGGAGCCCCTACCTTCCCAGGAAGGCCCAGTAACGGCCTTCCCAGGAAGGCCGTTACTCTTTGGGGGGGGTAATGGGTAGTCAAAGTCTGCAAGTTCCTCAGGAAGGACATTGCGTGGTCAAACGCGAGGAGTTGTGTACAATGAATCTATTTAAATAAGAATTACATCAACCGAAGTTTAATTTTGCTAAAGTGACGATGTTTTTAGGTTAGGGTTAATGTAAAACGCCTAAAATTGCCTCGATATTGCGTGTTGATAATGAAATGATGCGAGCCACTCGCTTACATACCACGCTCTATAAAAAGGCAAAGTACAAGTATACAAATCTGAGTTTCGGCTGCACGAGCTGTGCCGGAGCGGTGCTCCGGACCGCTCCGGCTCCACTACACCACTGAATATAACACAAATAAAAATTATAAAGGTGTTGAATCATAATAAAGATGCCTTAACAGGGATATTTTTAAGTGATACAACTAAAAAAAACTTCATATACAGTATTATAATTAGAGATATATTGTTTTGTAATTAGTTTTTTTACTTCAGTAATATTTTCTTAAGTCCTACCATGACAAATCGTTTGAAAATCTTGATAGCATACTGCCTGGTTTTGCTTTAGTGTAGGGGTTGAAATATAGAATATTTATAAATTTTTGAAAATGTAACTAAATATCTATGAAACCCAACTATTGGCTGTATCATTAAATGTATTATGGCTAATTCATAAATATATATAAGTAGTAATATCTAATTCATGGCAATCCAACACAAGTTCTTAAAACCTCTTGAGTTCTATGACAGTATAGTACCAACTTACCATTATCACCCACTGAGATCTGAGCCACTCCACTTTGTGTTGGTTGTTGTGTAACATGTTTTGTGTTCACTCCACTCATCTCTAAGTACTTCTTGTAATCAGAGGCAAAGGCATCATTGCCTAGCTAAAGTAAATGATTGTATTAACTTCCCTGTGGGAAATGGTTAGATCATGGATATGTCTAGCCTAGAGAGAATGTTTTCAGTTCCTCTAAAAAGTTTTTTCTTATAAACATATGACATCACTTGAGTTACAAATTTAGTCTGACAGATTGCCAAAAAATCAATCCAAGATACCCAACCCTAACCCAGAATGAACTCCCTCGCCCAAACTGAACCCAGAGCTAAGACATATCCATTTGAAAATTATTAAAATATTTTAATTTTATTTGAATGAGCTCTAGTTTACTTTTTAGACAGGTACAAATCAATGTCAAAGGCTAGGAACTAGATATTATAAGAGGTTTACATTACAACAGATGCTCTTGTTCCCTTGTATTCAAGTGATATATCTTAAAATATTTTGAATATCTTCCCTTAACCAAACAAATTCCAAAAAATATAAACTGCTAAATTAATCTCTTTGCTTTGAGAACAAGATTTAAAATTTTACTAAATTGCTTGGAATAATTGTAAAAATAAATAATTATAATTTATGCTTAGCCTAGAAATCTTGCTACAGATATAGGCTTGAAATTGTATAGCCTCTCTTTGACTCTCTCCCCTTAAACATAGTATATTGAGAACGTGTTGTTTTCGTCAAAACTTTTGAATTGTGAGTGGTTATCTGTTTTGGGGTCCCCTGAATAAAAAAAGTGGGCTTTGACGTGATGTCTGTCTGTCTCTCTCTCTCTCTCTCTCTCTGTGTGTGTGTGTGTGTAGGTATGAGTGTGTATTAGTGATGATATAGCACAAAGGATCCCACTACCTAATATAATTCCACTAAAAAAGAATGACAGACAAGGCAGTTTTTTCCGGATATTTAATTTACAGCAAACCACCAATTATTTATTACTGATGCTTATTTTCATTTCTCTTGGAGCAAGTTGGGATAAAGGTATGTGAAAGATATCACATATTATAATTTTTGTTAAGTTATAATTTAACCATGTTGCAGGATATTTTAATAGGCCTATATTCATTTAAAATGTAATTTAGATACATGCTAGGTAACAATACAATATTAGGTAATAATGCCAACTAAATGAAAATATATATAATAATTAACCAACACAAGCAATAAGGGCTGTTTCAGCCCCTAATCGTGCTGCTGCTACACATTGATTAGCTCCTTTTCCACCCCAGTCCTGCTTGAAACTTGAACCATGGAGAGTTTCACCATGTTTTGGTAGCCTTGGAGCAAAGCTGTGGAAGAAGATATCATAGATAATTTACATGATTAACAAGTATAATGTGCTAAATTGTAATTTTGTAGGTTCAATAGTACTCCTCATATCTGGCCACCAGATTTTATTTAGTACTGGTAGAGTATTAAAATTTAAAACCTAATCTAGAGATCAAAATTCAGGCTTACAATTTTATACTAATTGTAAAACTGGTATTGTTTCTTTTACTACATTCAGAGCACTGGATTTTTCTGTTTTGTACAGTAGGCTTACAAGTATTTAAATGAAATATCAACAAACAAGGTTAAAACACCATGTTTACAATAAAGTAGCCTAAGTTATTTCATTACTACAGTGAAACCTCTTTAGTAAGAACTCTATAAGTCGTAATTTTCAAAATCGCCTTGAAATCTTAATTTCTTTTAGTGCTAAAAACACCTTTTTATGAGGAAGAAATACAGGCAAATCGCTCAATAATTAGTACTTTTAGTGACTAGTCTTATAAAGTCTCTATACAGCAAATAATATCCTTTGCTTAAAACTTCTACAAGACATACTTAACCTCTATAAGACGGAGTCTCCACAAGGTCTACTTCCCTTGCAAGCTGTTTTTGAAACAAGCATTGACTCAGATGCGTGTTCGGACATTAAGAATAGCGATGGTAAAAATCCTCGTTAAAAAAACCTCTTTACTACAAATACCTCCATAAGAAGATTTTCCCCCCGATCCCACGAAATTCTTTTTTTGAGGTTTTACTGTATTTATGTCATGGCTAGTAACAGTAATGTTACATTATGCTTTAGCTCATTGTTCTTGAATGCGTACTCTAGCTAACGCTAATGAGGATTCATTTATATCGCACTTACTACAGCAGTATTTTAAGAACTTCTTTTACCTCGATAGTACAAATTATCAGTCAAAAGACCTTGACATTACGACCCTCAGTTAGACACACACCTCCTCAATTAGACAATTTTTTAACCCTTAATAGGTCGCACAATTTATTTTATGTAATCGGTCTCGAGGCATACAAAGTTCCGCATACACAAATTTGGCCTATAAAGACATGTTTACTTTAACTTTTTAGTCTAAAATTGTTGTTAAGTCGGCAAACTGGACAATGGTTTTATAACTAGCAATAAATGTAGTAATTTTGATCACCCTAATTCATCTACGGACTGATCCAATCCTTCCCGTTCAATTGCATCTTCTTGAGTAGGTTCACTACTTTTACTTGCATCTTCGCTATAAGCAAACAATTGTCTTTTCAAGGTCTCTATACCAGACCTAGCAATTATTTCCTCTTCTTGAATTGATATTTTGACATTGTTGATCAAGGAAAGCTAACATTTTCGTTCTTTACTTTCTTCCATTCTAATATAAATATAGGTGATAAAAATTAAAAAAATAATTCTGTTTATGTATTGAAATAATTTCAATATAATTATTATAATAAATAACAACCACACAGCGAATCAAAACAAGACGATTTCACTTAAACTAATAACTAAAATGTTTTAAAACACTATAAGTTGACCGTGAAAATACTGACACAATAGGGCGCACGGCGTACAAAAGGCAACACGGCTTGCAAAAATGGTTAATATTGACAAAAGAATGCAGTTAACTGGTTCTCTCTCTCATGGTCTTGTAGAGAGGTAGTTAGGGGAGGATAAGGTGAGAAATGAGTGGCAAGGCTACCAAGATGCGTCTTATACAATACTAAAAGCATTTGCTGCAGAGGTTTGTACACCGCGCGACCTATTAAGGGTTAAAAATCCCCTTTGCCAATACATCCAACTAAACACAATCATGTATCTCTACTGAAAAATGTTATTGTGTGTCTGGATACACAATCAACAACAAGTTTGAAATTCAATATTTCCAAATTCAATATTTTAAATATTGATGACAGTTAAAGAACTGTTAGTTCGAAAATTGTTTATGTAGGCCTACTCTGATAGTTGTCTTTCAACTGTTACTGTACTTGGTCACTACAGAACACACTAGAGAAGTAATTAGATAATGATCATATAATGTAACACCTTAAGATAGAAGTAAAATAAACAAGTTACTACCATGTCAAGTCAATCATGCAAGATCCTACAACAGCTACTTGTACCATTGTTGTGTTTTGTTTAGAATTAATTCTCTTTCATAACAAATTTGAGAGCAGAAAAAATTAAAAAAATTGTATAATTAAATAATTGTGGCTCTTTGGACAAAGATCAACAATAACTCACACACACTAACCTTATCAGTGATGACGTTGGCAGACGACATAGATTGGAACCATTCTGTTCCCAGTTCTCAAGGTATCCAACAGAACAGTTACAAAGTTTACAAATCACAGATTATACACCATATCTTTTTATCTAGCTTATGTTTACTTTACAACTTTTTAAGATGGGACCAATTCTTTCAGGACATTATAACCTTTGAATTTAATTACCTTTAATATTTAATGGTAAAATTTATTTATGGCCTAATGTACAATTCATTATACATTCAATTCATTATACATTAACCTGAATATGAATATCTATTGGTACCTACCAACTTGACTCCTTACTCAAATTTACTATAGTTTATTTATTTCAGCACAAACTGTACTAGATAAATATATTTTCGTGTTGTTTTAAATATCTAAGGTTTCACGAAGAGTAAAATAAAACAAACTACCAGTACTTCTTTTTACCAGGGTCTTGAAGCAGTACTATTATCCGTTCCTCTCTGCAATTATTTATATTACCTCTATGCCTTAGAGGAAACACCACTATAAACGCGTAGTTATAAAAGACTAGCCAAAGTACCCGTTCTTCGCACGGGCTAAAAAGGCTGAAAGGTGTAGGCTCTACTTATACATTTAAGGTATTGTTAGTTATTTCTTCATTGTTTACAAAATGACAAAACAGGAGTGTCTACAACATTTCAAAGTAACATAATATGTCAAATATTGGGAGAGGATAAGGATTAATGTAATAGAGACAGTCGTCGGGAAAAACTTAAAATCTACCATTCCGCTATTTCAAAATAATTCACTAATTTCGATCCAGCAGTTTATCTGAAAAATCAACTTTATTTCTTCTTCTTCCCGAACTGTCAAAATATAGTGCAAACGGATGTTGTCATTGGAAAATGTAAACATTGAAACCTAGGACGGTCACGGCAGCTCTTTCTTCTTCTTCTCTTTCTTCTCGAACTGTCAAATTTTAGTATTCACAGCTGTTGACATTCAAGTAATTTTATGTTTTCATTCTCTAAAAATGTAAACATTGAAACTTAGGACGTTCACAGGGCGTAGCCCGAGAGGATTTTAAGGAAATGAGTATGCCTATGCGTTGCATGAGTTTAAGATCTACCTTTGCCTAAAATTTCAAACCGGTCGGTTCAGTATTTTTCGCATTCACTTGCCACAACAAACCCACAAACATACAGAAACCACCTCTTCTTTATAATATTACTAGCCAAAGTACCCGTTCTTCGCACGGGTAAAAAAGGCTGAGAGGTGTAGGCTCTACAGATACATTTAAGATATTGATAATTAATTCTTTATTGTTTACAAAATGACAAAACACGTGTCTAAGTATATATCTAAACATGACAAAGTAACATATGTCAAATATTGGGAGAGGATAAGCATTAACGTAATAGAGGCAGGCATCGGGAGAAAATTAAAAATCTACCATTCCAGTATTTCGAACTAATAATTCACTAATTTCGATCCAGCAGTTTATGTGTAAAAATTAACTTTTTTTCTTTTTCTTCCCGAACCGTCAAAATGTAAAGTAAACGGATGTTGACATTAAAAACTGTAAACATTGAATCCCAGGGTATTTACAGCAACCATGTCTTCTGCTTCTCGAACTGTCAAATTTTAGTGTTCACAGCTGTTGACATTCAAGTACCTAATTTTATGTTTTCATTTTCTAAAAATGTAAACATTGAAACTTAGGACGTTCACAGGGCGTAGTCCGAGAGGATTTTAAGGAAATGAGTATGCCTATGTGTTGCATGAGTTTAAGATCTGTCTTTGTGTAAAATTTCAAACTGTTTGGTTCAGTATTTTTTGCGTTCACTTGCCACAACAAACACACAAACCCACAAACAAACATACAGAAACCACCTCTTCTTTATAATATTATAGATTATAGATAGAAGAAGATAATACAGGAATAACAAGTTATTCCCCAAGAGAAGGTATGGGCAGAGAGGAACGGATTATAAGCTTTACTATTCGTACATCTATGGTATGGGGTTCATGTATCTAGTCGCTTTGCGATTTCGTCTCCTGCAGTTTTGATAATACATAATATGTTCTCAATTAGAAACTATGTCTAACAACTTTACCGAAACAATTTAATTTCAAAAATAATATTAAATATTATTGTATTCAAATTTGATCTATGGTTTTGTTCACTTTTAAGGATTACGATTGTTATTAGAAGTAAGATTATTATTGCATTTAATTTTCTTCGTTGTATATCTCATTATAGACTAACGTATCTCATTATTTTATCATTTCATATAAAAAAAGCTGTTTACTAAGAAAATGGTTCAATATTTTTATCTTTTTCGGGTGGTCAACCTGGAAATTTCAAATTCATCAGTTTGCAGATTTTAACGGTATTCCGGATGTAGCTTAGTTGGAGAAATGTCATTTCCATTTCCTGGATCTGTTTACTATGTTGTAAAGTTAAAGTTATTTTATTGATTGACATTTTATTTGATTTAGGTATTCTTTCTTGAAATAAATATGATGAGGTAATCCTACTTTGATTAATATTTTCTTAGCAATATTCTGATTTTTTTTGTATGTAAAAATTATTATTGTGTACCTATATTTAGCCTAAAGCTAGGTTTACACCATGTAGCAAAGTTATAGGCTAAAGCTCTCCAGCTATAGTGTAAATGCAGCTTTACAAACAAAAATGCATGTGCTATATATATAGCTCTGCTACATAGTGTAAACCGAGCTTTTTAAGACTTATTTTGACTGAATCACACTCATATTTTACTTTGGACCAAAACGTGACCTAAACTTACCCATAATAATAGGATATTAGGTTCTAATGGTAAGTATTTAAAGCTTAATATTTTATGATCCCAATAATAAACTTTCTAGTGTCAACAAATTATTAGGATCCATGAATATGGTGAAAAAGAAATTCAGGGATTAACATAATACATGTTCTTTTTATTTATAAGATAACCATACTGGAGAGTTCAGAACAAAACTTTCTGGCAATACTGTAACACATTAAAGATTGTGCTTTGGAAAACAGTTCTCAGGAAATTGAATATCAAAATCATTATTGGCAACAATATTCATAACGACTGTTTAAACGTATGTGAAAATTAAAAAATGCTAAGTTATTAGTATTCACATTCACTGTCTCCGTGAGCGGAGTTATAGAAACATTTACTTAAAACCAATATAAAACCACAGTAGAAATAAATCAAAATATCTGTGTAAAATAAAAAATGTAATAAAACTGTTAAGATTGGTACATTCAATACTAATACAAATTCAAAAGCTTTTAAGAGGTCTGGGGAGTAGGACATTGCCCTCCCCCATGCTCCCCCTTAACTATAAGTATAAGTTTTCCTTCAACTGATTTTCAATTCCAGGTTATTATTCATTATTCTGTACCAGGTTAATAACTTATTAACTGATCATTTTTTTATACTTACCTTTGATTTCACATTGACTAAATGTATTCTCTCCAAATTTAGGGCTCAATAAATGTATAAATAGTTATGAGAAAAATGTAAATACTTAATTATCCATTTTACTGTGTCTGCACTACCTTAATTCTGAGTTTATTGTCAACGTACCTTACTAAACACACTGGGTTATATGTCCATTTGCCAGCTGTTTGGTTTGTTTTAGTATTAAAGTTGTTTTATCTATCTTAATCGTCTTACAAAAAGAATTTATTACTATAGTAATTGACATAACTAATTGTAGTTAATCATGGAAAGAGTGGCTTGTAAATAGTAACTTTTTCATCCATATACAATTTACTGGGCATGAACAGGGATTTTTCCTACAGATCAGGAGATAAAACAATGTGCACTGTAGTGATTTATTATGACCAGGTTTAGTAGAACAGTGGCTAGTAAGTGACCACGAGGCTCTCAAAAATGTGGCTAGTAATGTTACATGGACCAGCAGTTTGGGCCTATCAAATGTTTTTCTCATATAGGCGTAGGCCTATAAATATAATATTTTAATGTTATTTTAATGTTGATGTTTTAAAACTATTTTATATTTTAAATATTTTAATTAGTTTTAGTCTTTTTCATAGATGTATTGTGACGCCATTCATATACATTGTATTTGTGTATGATGAATAAAGATATATGAACATGAACATGAGGCCTATTGTAAAACTATTTTTGAGATAAAACCAGATATATATTTAAAGTCCAATCAGTTTGTAAAAATTAATAATTCATCATTCACATATTGAATAAAATAAATAAATTTTAATCTTCCAAAGATTACTATATTTTGTTTAATTGGGAAAATTGGTTGACTATTTTTCAGAGGACGTGGGCGTGGTGATGGTACATTCAGAATCAAAGTGGAAAGAGTTGCCCGTAATCAAGGTTAGCTTTGTTAGTTTCTTTCATTGGACTTTTTATAACTGTATTGAAGTTTTGGCTAATTGAGAAGAGTATACTGTACATATTACACTCATGAATATTCACATGCTTAGCTGATGAAGAGGACATTTTTTAATAAAAATTGATGGAATTATTTACCAAAAGTAGGTGGGTTATTAATTTTTGAGATATATTCTCTCAACTGCATTACTGGCTTAGAATTTCAGGTTCAAAGGGAATAACCAGTCTATCTTAACTTGTATGATGTCTTATGGTACCAAACGATTTGTGTAAACCAATGTAACAAACAACAAAATAACTCAGAGTAAAAATAATAATTTTACAGAGCAAGATGAAGGAGGTGTGTATGAGGATGAAGTAGTTTATGTGACTGAGCGTCCACGTAGACGTGGGCGACCAAGAAAACCAGTGTCAGTAACTACTAGAATGCCACCTCAACCATTCCCTCAACGGCAGCAGCAGTGTAACGAAGTGATTTATGTAAGTGCAGCCAGAAAGAGGCCTCAGTATGCGATTCCCTCCCGAAATGCTGTTCAGCACTCCCTGGTGACAACACCTCCACGGCGATTGACCCCTCTACTTACCACACCTCGTCAGCTGTCGATTTGTGCACCTGTTTGTCCTCGGCCAGTCAGGTGTGTCGTGGCTGGTGTCTCTTCTGCGTCACAGGCAATTCTGAATGTTTCCAAGCCAGGAACTAATCTGGGAATACAGAGGATAGGAGGGGAGGTGAGATACTACCTTGAAAAAATAATTCTCCATAATAATTATTTGTAAATAGTCTATTTACTTTTTTAGTAATTATTTTGTGATAGAACTAAGTCTTTTTGGTATTAAGTTAGTAATTAACCACTTAAACCCCATGAACGTGCAGGTGTGTCCAATGCCCATCACTTTACATTTCATTTACCCCGTATATTTCATACCCGTGCCCCCTCCTTAGAACCAAATTATCCCAATCAAGCCTATAAATGGCGTCAACTTCCACACAAGCCGGTCGCCGTCTATTTAAGGTAGACCCCCTCCACTATACCACACATTTGCAAGCCAAATTAGGAATGCTTATGGTCAGGATTTGAACCCTAGCACTTCTGAAAGGCTTCGAACGTATCGCTCGTCAGCGACACGCCTTAACCAACTTGGCCACTATGCATAGTGGGAGAAAGTGCTTAAATACTTGGCTATAACACATACTCTAGCGACAAAAAATAGTAAACTCTGTGAGATAGTTCCAAGATTAGATCATTAGAGGGCAGCACGGAATGTATTTTACTAAGCTCTTGATAGATGCCACTGCCTGATTGGCTATGTTAGTTGTTGAACAGAGCTGGTTGTTTTATCAAAACATTAGATCAAAAAACTTGATAATGAATGGGTTAATCCTTTCACCGGTGTGCTAAAAATACAACATTTTTTAAAGTGCCTCATATAACGTTGTTAATAAAAAAAACTTCTTTTAATAATACAGTAATTAAAAGAAAAAATGTTTTTATACTTTTTATACTTATTTCTAATATAAACAAGTTTTTGTAAAAAATTAATTTTTTTATTTTTCACTTTTAGAGTCCTTTTTAAATTTTCAATATTAACTTACTCCTCTGGGCAAATCCAAATCGGATGTCATATATGAAATCCGCACTCCTTAAAGAGTTAAATGTAGCCAAGAGTTAATTGTCACTGGATCTTAAGGTTATTAAAAAAAAAATACTCAGTACCATACACTAATGAACAGTGATGTGAGTTAGTTAGCTAGTGAAATGGGGTCCTATCTATGTAGGTAGGTATTTTAACCCAACTATAAATAAGAAATGAGTGTAAGATGATTGTGGCACGTTCATGTAAAGTCTTCTTAATGACTAAGGCTTCCTTAGACAGAATTGTTAATTAATAGACATCCAATTAATGATTAGGATATCTTGCATTTAAAGGAAATATCAGGATGAAAAATACATTGGTTTTATTAACTAGATAGATATGTAGGACCATGCAGTTAATATTTTATACAACTATTATCCTGATTTTATAAGGTGAATGTGAGTGATGAGAGTAATGATTTTGGTGAGATAGCCTTGTTACTGTCAAAGACCAGCTGATACTTTTCCTGGAATTATTCAATATGGTATATTATTCAATAGCTCCACGAACAACGGCAGCTGTATCCTCTCAGTGTTCAGCCTACCATATTGACACTCTAGCAGTGTCTAAACTACTCACGCTACCAGCGATTCAGCTTGCAAAAGAGGGCACAACGTTCTTATAAGAATAAAGAGTTTACTGCTTTCTCAAGGAGATTGCATTGAAAATAGTATTTTTTAAAATCTTCCCAATTATTAATCTGACGTCTAATGGATGTTAAAATAACATGTTGAGTGACACAAATATTCTTCATAGACCAAGATTGACTGGCCGTCAGACCTGCAGGAGCTAGTGGGAAGCTGGGACAGTCTACCAGAGAGAAGGACTAGGGACGTGGTCAAGTGGTTCCAGACAGTCAGCACCAAGAGTCATAATCAACCCAAGATAGTCTGTGAGATCCAGGAGATGTGGTCTAGCATGGCTGAGTCCTGGGGGGAGAAGGTGGATCTGGCACTGGAATGGCTAGCCACCAGCAGAACCAGCCAGAAAGAACCAGTGAACCAGCAGAAGAGCCAAGCTCAGTCAGACGGGGAGGTTGAAACGAGTCATATCCGATCAAAATCGTCTAAGGAGGTCCCTACGCCGAGAGCTTTTTCATCATTGAATAGTGTTGGTTTGGTTCCATCGAATAGAGTTAAGGTAAGTAATTGTAGTTTCATCCTAACATGCAGATGTCTTGCTAACTTTGGCTTACTCCATTAGATGTCCTACACTTAAATATAGGATATAAAAAATAACTGTAATTATTAATTTTTAATAAATTATGTAGTTTTACATGTAACTGATTCGTGGAGCTATGTGTGTAAGTATATATATGTTGGGTGTGTGTGTGTGTGTGTGTGTGTGTGTGTGTGTGTGTGTGTGCGTGTGTGTGAGTGAGTGAGTATCCATGGGCATGCAAAAAATCTGGTAAAAGTGGTCCAATTAAAATAAAATTTGGTGCATACGTGTAAAGAAATTTGTGGGTTTAGGATCAAAATCCAGCTAAATCGTATATTTGAAGGGGGGGAGTTTGTATCCCAAAATGGGGTTAAGTATAATTTATTAAAAAATTAACTTTTATGGACACCCTTTTAACCCTTGACGTCCTGGATGAACTTTTTGTTAAACTCAGTCCTGGTTGTGGTCTCACAGACCACACCCAGGACGTTTTTTTACGTTGGAAATCATTTTATGAATCTAATACATAAATTGAAATGATAACTATAAGCATAAAACTAAATTATGTTTATTGAGTACATATAATAGATGTCTAAAATGGAAAAAACTTGTATATGGTGAAATTTGAAAAAAATATAAACATTTTCTAAAATTATAATTATTTTACACGTGATGATAAATATGACAAAATGTTTAGTTATTGGTATTTTTTCCATTCCAAAGCATGTGATGAATATTAAAAAAAAGAATGATTAAATGAATGAATAATAAAAAAAACTTAATATCAATAAAATTGAGACAGTTGCTTTACAGCTAATTTCAACTTATAGATCTATATTCGTAGCAAACGTTTGTTGTACATTTGAGGCAAACAGTTTTTTTACAACAATAGCAAGTGTAGGTAGTTTTTCATATCTTCTTCAGATCACATGTGTAGCATGTCTTTCTTTTATTCAGTCTATCAACAACCGTGTCGGTTTAGGCTCTTCTACTCCTAGTACTCAACGGATGCATACTCGAAGTTCATGCGTCAGCCTTGTATTCTGCAAACGTCGCTACAATTGTGGTTTTACCATTAAGATTTGAATTCAATTCACTTCCTAAGCATTCTCATACCAGTTTTCAAATGTCTTTCGAAATCTGAGTCCAAAACACAAGCACAAGATGATAGGCTGGGTGTGAATCCATCACATACCATCCTGGGTCCGTTCTCACAGACCGCTGATGACAAAAAAATCTATGAATATTATGACTGGAAGGCAAGTGACAGTAGGGATCGGTTTCAGTGGTGGGTAGGGACAACTACCTGGCATGGCTGGGGTCATTGTCTTTTGAAACCCTTATATTCAAATAAATAAATAACTTAAGTGGTCTGTGAGACCAGACCCCAGAACTTTAAGCGTTAATCAGCTAAAAAACTTATTGATCTGATTCTTGGCTCCATGGCAGAAGGTTACTGGGATATAGAAACTGGTAAACATAGAACGTTGTCTTTTGGAACTCCAAAGTAAAACTTAAGGTACAGTACACCACCATCTAAAAAGAATGTTTTCCCCACAATTTGCTTGTGGGGAAAGGTAAAAATTGATATATTACTTATTATTTAAAATTGTGTGACAAAATTTAGTATTTAGCTTCATAAAGTTAAGTTCTAAGCACGATGCTGAATGTTTTTTTTACTTGTGCTCACTATGAAGCTCTGCTGTTTTGAAGGTATTCATGGAGATGATGGTCTTCTGTTGTTGTTCAAGCCTTTTGGAATTAAAACTGATTAGGTTTTTCTTTTGTCCATTGTCATGTACCCTTATTTACATTAAGGGCTGTATAGTCTGCTACATCCCATATAGCAGACCAACTTTGAGATATTTATGAAACTAATTTTAATAATACCATATGGATCCTATCTATCGAAACCCTTACAAGCCTTTATTATTTATCTCAGGAAAGTGATTTTTTATGATTATGCTTCCTTGGATTGTTTTACAGTTGGCCATTACATTATAATAAGCAGTAGCCTTAATAAGTTTAAAAAGATTCCCTTTTCCAAGCAAACAATCCAGATGACTTTACCATACTGTTAAACCATCTTTGGTGGGGCTTCCCCATTTACCTGTGTCATTCCAGAATGTTTTCGTGTTTCAGGTTTTAGTGGAGGCTCAGCCTAATCCCATCCAAGACTGTGGGGGCCAGTGGTCCTCCATGACAGACAATTGAGTAGCCTCAACAAGCCTTTCTGTGATAGTCTTCATACATTTGCTGTGATTTACTGTTCCTACACTCAATTTGTTCGGTGAAAAGTAGCAATACTGTATATCATTTGAAATACTATAGGCCTATAATATATTTTTTGGCATAGATGCATGTAGTATGTTATGTTTGTCTTTTTTCTAAGCAAGATTTATAGAAAAGGCTATATTTCTCAGAATATTTTGGTTTAGTTTTTTTTTATTGTGAGTTGGACTCATTCTCTTGAATTCAATAGGCCATTTTGTTACTTGTACATCTACTGTAAGTGGTTTGTTTCTTCTTGCTCAAAAGCATAAATTAATTTAATTTGTTTTTCACCTATGTTATATAAGTTTGTCTTTATTTACAAAGTGTTTGCTGAAAAAGAAATTTTTTATTCTAGTTTGATAGATTTTTAATAGCTAGGTACTTGTTAAAGTGATTTTTTTCAAATTGAGAAATTCATTAAATAGGTACATACCCAACCTTTTGTAATAGGTACTTAATGCAATTGGGAGTGTCCTGAGGTCCAAGATGTAAGGTCAAATTTAAAATTCTTTATGAGAAGCTTATCATTGGACAGATCAAATAACACTGTCTTTCTCCCCGGAGTACATTGCCACAATATATATATATATATATAATTAGAGTTTTTTCTGTATATTGCTCAGAATTATAAATTTTTTGGTTAATTTTTATGTTTCGTGCATTAGAAAAGCCAAACCAAGTCTTATCTCAACTTGTGTCTGCCTGTCTGTGACACTCCAGGAGGCATTTTACACAGTCTTCTCAAAAAAACGGAAGAACTGATAATGATGAAACTTATTTCATGCATTCTCTACATTCCAGAGAAGGTTTATCAATGCTTGAAATTGTCCGCCGCCTCTTGAAAAGTAAATAACGAGCATTTAAAAACCCACTTTTTACGCGATATTAGTCACATTTTGCTTCAGTTTTCAATAAATAACCTACTGGTAATAATCAGCTGTCATTGTAGTTTAAAGATTTAATAGAAAGAAAAACAAACAGCTGTCGAATCAATATTAGTTAGTTTATATTGGTCATTGATTTTAAACCCATTTTGAAATCACTATATTAAAAAGTTATTTTAACATATAACTAATTATAATAATGGTATAATTGTTCTAATATATTTAATTGAAAAGTAATGCTAAATAATAAAGCTGGATATTGATTTATTTTCTTTGTATTGATTTGTTTAGGATTTCAGATTTACATTTTGGTATGATGATCTTTTTTCTTTGAACTGAATCCTACAACCCGTACAAAGGACGGGCTCACAGTCAGTCTGAATTTAAAAAAAAGAGGTCTAGGATGTAAGAGTCAACATTTTTGGTTTTTCGACAGAAGCTTGCCATACGAAATATTAAATAACAATGCCTCTCCCTTCTGAAAACAGTGGTGCAACCAAAATTGAAAATGGTTGAACCATTTACAAAATATCTTAAGGCTTACAGTAAGTTGTAGGAATGAACAAAAAACATTCATTATAAGCTTGTCATTAGAGATATCAAATAAGACTTGTCTTTCCCATCTGAAAAATTCAAATGAAAACAAACTAATTCTACATTCTAGACCTTATGGAAACTTTGAAAACGGTAAAATCTTTTTGAATTCAGATTGGTATTGTATTTAGGGGAGAAAGACTGGGTTATTTGATTTGTCGAATTACAAGCTTCACATAAGGAATTTTAATGTTGACTTATAAATCTTGGACTTCAGGAAACTCCCAATCTCATTAAGTACTACAAAGGTTAGGGCATGTACCTATTTAATGAATCCCATAATTTAAAATCACTTTAAATATCAATTGTAGAAAAAAAAAATTGTTAAACAACATTATCATGGTGTTTAACATGTAATTTAAAAATCTAGGTATTTCAAATAGGTAATTTGAGAATAATTACAAAATTATCTTTCTGTTCTCAGGACATATTTATATCAGGAAAAGTGAACACTCATCTAAATGTACTGTAAATCATACATCTGTATAACATCGTAATTTAATATAGTTCTTAAGAACATTTTGACGGAAAATTAAAATTGTTAAATATAAAAAAATTGATTAAGAGTGGTTGAAATAATTATGAATTTGTTTCAATATTTAAAAGTAGCCGATTACTAAAATTAATTTCAAACAATAACTTTATTTTATTTTCTGAAATTTTTTTCTTTTACCATACAAAATTTTCCTTTTAAGCAGTTTTTTTCCAACTGTCATGCATAAAATTTGATCTGTTGAGTAATAATAAATAGTACAAAAACTGTAACATTATTTGAAAAGTAATTAAAGCTATAATTCACTTATATAATGCTGATATCCTTATTAACAGTAACAAAAACATTTAGTTTCTACTAATTTTTTTTTACCTTCAAATTCAAAAGTAAACTTTTATTTTTACCTTCAAATTTAAGAGTAATCATGAATAAAACTTTAGTCGGATGCTAAAAATAAAAGATTGGAACAGTTAGTATGATTCTAAAATGTCCTTAAATCATTGTGTGTTGAAGTTATCAAAAAGACATTCTTTATATCTTCAGGGAGATATAGTTGAGCCATAACATAACTTAAGTGTTAAAAGTTATTAACTAAAAGTTAACCACCCAGTTAGTATTTGAATGTTCGTGTATAGTTGTTGTAAGTTTTTATGACCTGTTATAACTTTTCAATTTTATAATAAATGTTGCAGTAGTAAAAAAAGTATTAGTTATTCACTCAGTGGGGAGGACTTCATGTACGCGACATAACAATTGTGTGTGAGCCCCCTTCTTTTATGTATTCACTGTTAGGCGTTACGAATTTCACCGGGTCAGCTAGTTTTTAGTATAAAAGAATAAGAAGAGCTGTTTAGATGAACTGAAATAGATCCTTTAGACATATCCATGGTCTAACCTATTTCCACAAGGAAGTAAATACAAATGTTTTTGCTTAGAGTTAAAGCTTAGAATCTCCCATTTCCATTGACATGGCAATTAAACCTAATTCAATTCTAAATCTGGGAAAATTTATTTTGGAATGTCTTATCGTTTCAGTATTGTTATTAATTATTCTGCGACACAGGATATCTAAACTTTCACAATGAAGTCCTGAAGCTAATAGACTTCAGAACATGGCCAATCTTAAAGTTAACATGTATTTGCGGCTTTAGCCGATAAAAATAATTCTTCTTGAGTTAAATAGGTTAGCAACAATGTATTTTCAGAGAGAAAACATGGAGGAATAACAAGAAAAATGTTGTTGCACATTTGTTATCACGCACAATTGAATGGATCCCACTCAGTGGTGGTGCAGGAGGAGGCCCGTGAAGTTGAGGAGCCATGACGTACGGTCACCTACACGTCGTCGTACTTCGCTGTGATAAAAAATTCTATTACTTATTTGATGAGAATGTACCTATTTGACACCAAATAGAATATTAAGTGTTTCAAGTGCTGGCAATAATGTCTCAAACATCCATATAAGCTGGTCGGCGTTGACGGCCTGCATCGGGACACCAGCAACCGCTTTGTCCTTGAACATTTAAAACCACGTAAACTTTAATTGTTGCCGAATTGCCCTTATCTGAGCCTGCCCACGCTTGCAACCAACGTCCATTTTGAACATACCCTGAGACGCCGGCGCCTTGTCAGTGAAATGGTAAACACAAGGCCCGAAAGAGTAAAAAGTCTAGTGATTTGTTCCTGTTTTTCCAGAAACCGGGTAATTACCCAGTTTTCGGGTATATAAAGGAATACCCAACTCAACCTCCCTCTGAGGTAATAACCAAATTTTAGCGTGGCTTTTATTAGATGATGTTAGACATGTGATGATGATATTGCTTATTAAGTTTCATGAAAAAAGGTTGAGAAATAAGGAACAAATTGATTTTCTAACTCCTTAAGAATAACACTTGAGAAGAATAAGAATAACTATGCTCACTAAAATTTTTATCTTTAGGGTAGTATACACCCAGAGCACATTTGGATGTATAATTTATTTACTGATGGATTTACTGATGTATAACCAAAACTTTAGAGAAAAGGTCTCATAGGTATCGCCCCTGGCGAAATAAAAAGCCGACATCGCCAGATCATCTCCACTTTTTATTCAACAAACGAAAACTATATCACATCTCTCTCCAGTCCTGGCAGTTGCAAAAACAAAAAAAATAACATAGCTTAGTCCTGCCAGTTGCAAAAACAAAACAAAACTAAATAACATAGCTTAGATATATGCATATGTATAAAGACTTTTAATAAAAATAAATTATTAAATAAATTTAATAAAAATAAATTTTAATAAAATATAAACTCAGTATAAATTTCCCCTGGCTTCAAAAAAAATTTGAAAATTTTTTGTTTACACGACATAAAACAAAATTATAAAAACCTTCAAAAAAAATTATACTACGTATCCAAAAATGAAATTTAAAACATAGCAGAGATTTTTCGTTACCAATCCACATAATTTTCTCACAAAAATATTAAAAAATATATACAAGACATAATGTGGTATAGACCTTTACATTCTCCTGCAATTTATCCTATAGGCAACTCATATACAGATTTCCATTAGTTTCACCTAGATTCCAACAGATAGCATGGGCATGCACTCAAATAGCCTTTAGCGTAATTATACCAACTTTGAGGAGGTTATTTACAATAAATATTAAATAAAATCTTTAAAATAAAAAAAAATATTTCCTAACATAGATTGGAACCTTTATATAATTGTTTATGTCATTATATTCCATCAATATACTTATATACCTTTATGAGCAAACATATTTATAACATAGTTTTTTTTTTCGCTATCTCTTATCTGGGGATTTTCCAAGTCCAAAGCAAGTTACCGGATATTTTATCGGCAATGGTCATTTGAGTGGACAAGTTCGATGGTCAAGGTTGTGCGTCGAGTAAAATTTCGTGTGAGTGTAGTGAAAGTGTTTGTGAAATTGTGTTTTTAGTGAAAAAGTGCAGTGCGTTGAGTGTCAGTGAAACAGTATCCTTTTCAACCAATAGTCATACACCATTTATTCTAACATTTATACATTATTTTATCTCTCTTGACTTTCAAACTAAATAAGGAAAATAATAATAATAATTAATATATAATTAATATAATAGTAAAATATTAATTAATATATAATAATAAAATAATAATAATTTGCTAATCACATGTACGCTCACGTTCATCATCTGGCATTCCCTTACATTCAAGCTTTCACACGATCGTTTTGCCGTTAAAATATCCATCGTCCTTCAATTTTTCTCTAAAAATAATTTCTTTATAACCGATCTTAAAAACCATTTTACAATACAAATGCTCTATACATTTTTAAATCTACATTAAAGTACAAGTTGATAATGTTCATAATCAGGTTTGTGTATACACTTGGCTCTTGGAACACCAACAGGATATGACATATGACGAACATCACTTTTTATTTTCTCCCTCCAAATAGTTTCAAGTCGATCACGTGAACTTTTCTTACGTCTTCCAGATTGTCAATATTCTGTAGAAGCACAGTGACAGGCGTAATAAAATACAATAGAAACAGAGCCCGTTGTGGTTAAATACAACGGTCTGTAGAAAAAGGGTACCCCAATGTATTTCTTGCGGAAAACATGTTTTTTTACTTTTTCACCATAAATACTAAAAAACGTCAAACTTTCATATTTTTGGCAAATATACAGGATGAAAGCTTTCAAAAGACATATTAAATCAATGAAATTGGTCTAGTGCAACCCTAGATTTAGTTGTACAAATTTTAACAAAAAAATGTCAGACTCAATATTTTTTCAACGCAAAAATATTTGTTGTATCTTTGGTTTTTTGTACATAACTTTTAATCGGTGAGGAAATCGACCAAAGTGGATGGTGATTTTCTGAAAGAGAATTAAATTTCCAACAAATTACTAATATGCTTTCCTTGAGAAACCTCAAAAAGGCTGCCAAACATTGCCTTTAAATAAGAAATTCGTAAAATCCCATTTTCAATGTATTTCTTATGGAAAAAATGTTTTTTAACTTTTTCACCATAAATATTAAAAAACATCAAACTTTCACATTTTTTGGCAAATCTACAGTATGAAAGCTTTCTAATGACATATTAATCAATGAAATTGATCCAGTGGAACTCTAGCTTTAGTTGTACAAAGATTTTTAAGACTGAATTATTATAAGAATAGATATATATAAATTTTAACGACTATTGTTTTTGGACTCTGGACACCTAAAGACGAAAAAATAATATGGTCTCGGGCTTAAGTTTTACCATGAGACCTACGGTAATAGCTTCTTCCCTATGGGAAATTCGCTAAAAAGAAAGAACCATGTTTAACTGTCAGATTTTATTTGTTTATTTAACCACTTCCATAAATAAACAGCTGATTTTTCGATCGTCGGTGTTTACCTCCATATTAAGTTTATGGGGATAATCGCGACTTTGACCCCATTATTTTCCATGTCCACGGTGAATTTTCAAAATTTTTTTAATTGATGGCAAAACTACATGCTAAGACCTTTATAACGACACCTTGGACATGGTCATTGGTAGCACCACCGCTCCAAAACAATTATCACAAAAATAGGCCTAGTGTATTAAATATATAAGATATCCTGTAGGGACCAGTATATTTTAGGGCTAATTTCTTGCTAAATTTATTTATTTTTGAACTCAAATAATGCGTCTTCATAAGTACAATTTGGGAGGTGAGGGGTTAGCGAGAGCGCCCCAGGCAGAAGTGTATGCCTCACGCTTGCGTGAGGGGACTCTGCAAGACCGCTGTGAAGTGGCCTGTCCGTCTATCGGCTGGCCCACTGTGTGCTATGCGCACAGCCTACACGGGTGCCTCTGTTTTGCTAAAGGCAGCGGATCTAGACCCGGCGGTCGATAAAGTGCTCGTGAACTGGGTTGCAGCGGTTTCACATACCGACCATGGGGCGTAGTGTAGGTGTACACAGATCGGCCCGGGTTGGTTTAGCAGTGGGCGAGATGTAGGTGTACGTTAGACCGGCCACCGTACTGCTTCTGTAACAGGTATGTGTGCAGCTGTTACAGTACCGTGCCGGAGACAAGGAGAGGTGCAACCTTGAACGGGTCCAGCATGGATAGTGACATCGTCATACTGCTAACTTGTGATGTTTTTAGGTTAGAAAATGGCTGATGATAAACAAACGGATCTACCCCAGGTGGGTCGCTGCTCCGGCAGTCAATCTCACTCCTCTTCGGAGGACATGCCCGCGGATTCTGGGGAGGGCAAATCTCAGCTATCAACTAACGTTGTCGTTATGTCACAGGAGATGGAGACAGGGTCGGGTGAGTTGAACACGTTCGCGCAGAGCTCACTCACCGTGAGGTCCCCGCCTGGAAAGATGGTTCCTCCGACAAAGGAGGAAAAACTGGAGGATGTTTCTGTGTCTGTCCAGGTTCTTCTTGAGACACCCTCTCAGTCTGGTGAGTCAGGGGCTGCAGCTGTGCTGGCGCCCGGCTCTAGTGCTGAGGTGTTGCCCAAGACTAAGGCAGTTGAACAACCGCATCCAGCGGAGAGAAGACGCCTTCTGAAGGAAAAGAAGAAGGCGACTGGTGAGTGGCTTCCGCCAGCTGAGTGGAGGAAGGTAACGAAGCGCTCCAAGCGCAAAAGACAATCTGGTGGAGTGCCACAAGGGGAGGGTACTAACTCGGGAGTTTCTCCCAGAGGACCCCAAGAGGCAGAAGCCCAGCGAGACCCCTCCGGGACCATCAACTTCTGGTGAGACCTTCAAGGATTTGCTGACCACCAGGAAGTTGGCGATTGTTCCAGCGGCATATCCTGACGATAAGCTCACGGACGAAGAATGCTGTTTGTTACAGGCCAAGCTCGGCGATCTCATGATCGACGATGATTCAGAGGTCGGAACTCTGCAGATTTCGAGGACCTTTCAGGAGAAAGGAGCAGTGGTTGCAGTCTGCTGTAACGACGTGACCTGCGACTGACTGAAGGGTAAGGCGGCCTCTCTTGCTGTACGCGAGGGGGTTGAGATGTTGGTTGGAGAGTACAAAGACCTCCTCCGATCTGTCAAGGTAATCTTGAGAATAGACAAACTGTTTCCCAAGGTAGAGCACTTAGATCCGAAGAGGGTCTTCGTGGGTCTGCAGAAACAGAACCCAGGTGTTATCACCAAAGACTGGCGGATCGTCAATAGGAGGCAGGAAGATGAATTTCAGACTCTTGTCCTCGTGATTGACGAGGCCAGTGCACTTGTGCTGAGTAAACAGGGGTGGAAGGCCTTCCTGGCTGCAACAAAGGTTTCCTTTAGGGTGCTTTCGGGGTCCAACTCTGGCTCAGCTCAAGACATTGACAAAGGTAATTCAGGTAAACCTCCAACACAGTAAGGCTGCCTCGGCAGTCTTCTGTGAATATTCAGTCAAACATGCTGTTAATTACGCCCTAATTCAAGAGCCTTGGGTAAGGGGCGACAAAATCTCAGGTTTGGGGTCCTCTAGGGGACAGTTATTCTCGGCCTGCACTAATACCCCAAGGGCTTGCGTCTGGGTCAAAAATGGACTCAGATGCGAGCCACTGTGGGAATTCTGCTCTAGGGATCAGGCGGTGGTGAGGACCAACTGTAGATCTACCGGCAGACCTCTGATCTTCGCGTCAGTTTACATGCCCGGGGACACACCGCGAGCTCCGCCGCACGAGCTTGCTCTTCTGGTGGAGTATGCGAGGGAATCCGGGTCGCAACTGGTGGTGGGATGCGACTCTAACGCCCACAACAGAGTCTGGGGGTGTAAGAAGACCAACACCAGAGGTGAGTCACTATTAGATTTTATTGTATCTAGTGGTCTCCTCATATCGAATGTTGGTTCAGAGCCAACGTTTGTAAGTCGCGTAGGTAGCTCTATTATTGATCTTACGCTATATTCAGAGGGGTTGGAGGGTAAGATTCTCAACTGGAGGGTCTCTACCGAACCCTCACTTTCTGATCACAGGCATATCCTCTTAGAAGTAGGGGACTTTCTGCCTGAAAAGGTTTCGTTTAGGAACCCGAGGCGAGCCAATTGGGACCTCTTCTCTGCTTCTCTTAGAGCTGGACTAGAAGGCTGGTCTCCTAGAGTTTGGGACTGCCAGGATCTTGATCATGTGGCGGTCCGTCTCGGGGAGACGATAGTCTCCGCCTTTGATGGGTGTTGTCCGCTCTCGGAGGGCAGGGGAGGGAGAGTGAATTGGTGGACCTCTGAACTGACCAACATGAGAAGGAAGGTCAGAGCAAACTTCAGCAAAGCTAAGCGTAGTAAAAATTGGGACCGCTATCATAGCTTGTTGACAGAATATAATCTCGCAGTCAGGAGAGCCAAGAGACTCTCCTGGAGAAACTTTTGCACCAATCTGGAAGTTGTTAAGGATACCTCTAGGTTGTTCAAACTCCTTGCTAAGGACAACTCCTCTTGCCTTGGAACTCTAGTGGAACCTGACGGTAAGATATTACACAACCTCCATGAAGTCTTGGATTTCATGGCCAGAACGCATTTTCCAGGGTGCGTTGTTCTCGACCAATCTGAGGGACTGGACACAACGAATGCTTCCCATCGCGCCTCTATTACCCGGTGGATGGAGGCGGGGCGCATCGTGACGTTCAGCAGGATCAGGTGGGCTATTAATTCACTCAGTCCGTTTAAGTCACCAGGCCCTGATGGCATCAGACCTGTCTGTCTACAGAAAGGGATTGAGGAAATTCTGCCTTTGCTGTATAAGCTCTTCAGAGCCAGTCTGGCTCTGGGCTGGGTGCCAGCGGTGTGGAGTCGCTCTAGAGTGGTTTTCATTCCGAAGCCCGGCAAGGCAAGGTACACGGACCCAAAGTCATTCCGTCCTATCTCTCTGTCTTCATTCCTGTTGAAGACTCTAGAAAAGTTGATCCTAAGGTATGTATGGGATGGTGCTCTCAGGCATCACCCACTACATAGGAACCAGCACGCCTACATTCCTGGTAAGTCATGTGAATCTGCCCTCCATCACCTTGTAGGCAGGATAGAGAAGACACTGGAGGATGGAGAGATAGCACTGGGTGCTTTTCTGGACATCCAAGGGGCCTTCGACAACACCTCCATGAATGCGGTGGTGAATGCCGCTAGGGCCCATGGGCTTAGCGGAGTTATATGCGGCTGGACCGAGGCATTACTGAGCAACAGGAAAGTGGTTCTTTCACTTCAAGGTGAGGAATTAGTCGCTCTGACCACAAGAGGTTGCCCTCAGGGGGGGGGGTTCTCTCCCCCCCTGCTGTGGAATCTCGTAGCTGATGATCTCATCAGGCGTCTCAATGATTCTGGTGTCCTAGCTTTGGGCTACGCTGATGACATTGCAATTCTGGTTATTTGTAAGTTCACCAACACGATCAGAGAACTTATGAACAGAGCACTGGACCTGGTGGGGGACTGGTGCAAGGAGGTGGGTCTTGCCATCAACCCCTCCAAGGTAGTGGCGGTGCCATTCACAAGAAGGAGGAACCTGCTCGGGCTGGGACCTTTGAATCTGCAGGGCACAGAGGTAAATCTGCAGAACGAGGCCAAGTACTTGGGTGTAGTACTTGATAAGACACTGAGGTGGGAACCGCAGCTGCAAAGGGTGATTGATCGAGGTAAGTGGTCACTCATGACTTGCAGACGAATGGTTGGCACTACATGGGGACTGCATCCTAGGCTTTTGCACTGGTTGTATGTTGCTGTGGTGAGACCGGCCATGACCTATGGTTCACTAGTCTGGTGGCCAAAGACTAACTTCGGTGCAACAGTGCGGGGGCTTGCGGCGGTCCAGAGGTTGGCTTGCCTCATGATTTCTGGGGCCCTGGGGAGTTCCTGCCCTGGAGCATCCTTGGATTGTATGCTCAATATCCTGCCCATAGATGTCTACATCAGAATGGTTGCTAGGACATGTGCATATCGCCTCCGATGTGAGAATCTCTGGATGACTTTCAATGTACCCTCGGTAGGTCACACCAGAATTGAGCAGGTAGTCAGAAGTGAGGCCCTTTGACATTGACATGCCTTCTGATCACCTTCACACTAGATACGCCTTCGGTAAGTCATTTTCAGTGGTGATTCCACCAAGGATTGACTGGCAAGATGGCGGCAGACCTCTTCATCCCTGCGAGTCAGAATGGTACACGGATGGCTCTAAGGGAAGTAAGGGAACTGGAGCTGAAATACTGGGGGTGCAAGATAAGGTAAAGCTCTGCGTTCCCATGGGGGATCTCCCCACAGTGTTCCAGGCAGAAGTGGCAGCCATTATGGAATGTGCTCTGTTCAATCTCAACAGAGGTGTCAGGAATAAGAACATTACCATTTTCTCAGATAGTCAAGCCACCCTCAAGGCTCTGGACTCCTGTACCTTCGACTCCAAGTTAGTGTGGGAATGCCGCAACGCGGTGTCTTCTCTTGGCAGTCACAACAACGTTACCCTTTGCTGGGTCCCAGGACACTCAGGTATTATCGGCAATGAAATAGCTGATCGTCTGGCGAATGATGGCGCTTTGATCCCATTCGTGGGTCCACAATCCTTCTGCGGCATCTCCAGGGCGCATGTGGATCGAGAGATCAACACGTGGGCACGTGAGTGTCACCGCAGGAGATGAGCGGAGCTGCCCCTACTGAGAGTAAGTAAACTGTCTCTCAGCTCTCCCTCTTCAAGGATTGCTGAGGATCTTCTACAGTTAGGTAGGTCCGAACTCAGACTCATTGTAGGTCTCATCACGGGACATGGACATATGAGGAAACATCTTGCTCGACTCTTCCCCGGAGATCCAATCTGCAGGAAGTGTGGGCAGTCCGAGGAGACTGCTGATCATCTGCTGTATGACTGCCAAATCAATAACATAATAATAATAATAATATATGACTAGTTTGATCATTATCTATCAATAAATATATTAGTATTATTTTCGTACTCTCCATAGATTAACATGGGAAAGAGTGTGCAGGTTTGCTGCTGTGAGGAACGCTGAAAGTAGGTGTTTCTAGCGTAAACAATTAATTTTTTGAGCATTTATATCAACTTTCATCAACATCTGTCCATAAATAAAGGAGTTTGCCTATTCACTATATGATTAATATGGGAAAAGAGTATACAGGTTTGCTGCCATGATAAACACATAAACTATGATTTTTAAGCATAAATGGATAGGCCAATCTACCAGTTTTGCTATTGTATTCTTGTGATATTAATTTACTATGACGTTGTCAATGCATTCTTTGTAATGTTTAACAGGACAATAAAGTTCTTGATTCTTGATTCTATATATATAAATTTTAACGACTATTGTTTTTGGACTCTGGGCACCTAAAGAAGAAAAAATAACATGGTCCCGGGCTTAAGTCTCACCATGAGACCTACGGTAATAGCTTCTTCCCTATGGGAAATTCGCTAAAATTACAAATTTCTCAAAATGCGCTCCACTTGTTGGGATCTATAAATCTATGCTAAAAATATCATAATTTATGTGTTCCTCACAGCAGCAATCCTGCATACTCTTTCCCATGTTAATCTTAAGGAGAATAGGAAACTCCTTTATTTATGATAAAACTAGGTATAGGGTCAAAATAAAAATAGTTTATGGTAAAAATGCCTACTTTCAGTGTTCCTCAAAGCTGCACCCCTGCATACACTTTACCATGTTAATGTTACGGAGAATAGGCAAAATACTCTATTTATTAACAGGTATTGATTGATCAATCTTGTCATATACTTGTTCTATTATTGCCATTGTTGGCAATATGTTAATTACTAAGTTAAATCATATGGTCTTGTTTATGTTTACATTTTGGTTTTGAGTTATACTTAGTTTGTTATGATTATTAAACTCTGTTCAGATTAAATTAATCTATTTTCATATACTTGAGTTATTAACAGCCATATTATTTGAGGTAGAAATTCGCTTAGTACGCAGGTTGCTGCGACGGGGATATTTTATATATATATGTGTGTGTGTGTGTGTGTGTGTGTGTGTGTGTGCGTGTCTGTCTGTGAACATGATAACTCTCTTAAAAATGGTCCGATCAAGACCGAATTTGGTGGAGACGTTTCCTACATTTGCTCGGATGAGTTCTTCATCCAGACATATTGTTGAATCGGAACGGGTAGTTTGAGGGAGTTTTGTCCTAAAAAAGTGGGTTTTTACGTTTTTTATATGTAATTAAAAAAATTTTAAAGTTTAGTTAAATGAACAAGCTTTAATGTCCGAAACATTGTATTAAAAGTTGAAATACCCCCATTGCAGCAGACCAGCGTACTCAGTGAACTTCCATATAAATAACAGTACCTGGTGACCGAGCTTTGCTCGTTTAGAATAATACATGTATTATAAAAATTAAAACACATTTATTACTCAATGAAAACCTTTATGTGGTTTAAATAAAACCGATTTAATACACCATAATTAATATAGCACTGAACAAAATGAATTGCCCCTAACGGGGCTAGAACACGCGACCTTCGTGTTACGAAGCCTATATGTTACCACTGTACCACGGCGTCTGCCAAAGGAGCGACGCCGGTTAAGGTATTTTAGCCAACCTCAATTGTTTTAGGCGATCATTTACTGTTTAACTATCCATACAGTTATTATTAGCCTGTGACCAACTGATTTTGATATTAACGGAATGAGGATTGAAAAGCAAAAGAGAAATTTAATTTACACATATTAATTGGTTTGTTACAGTGGCTTCAAGCAATACAACAAATACTTTTTCTATCAAAACACAGACAATTTTGGAAATACTCTTTCCTGCTTTTATTTCGCACAGTTATGTTACCCTTAAGTTTTTACAAATTGTTTAGTAACCTGATAATTTTACATTTATAAAATTAACAATTAGTTGGACTTTTCCAACGCGTCTTGTGTTTAGAATCTACACAACGTTTCGAGAGTTGGATAAACTACTCCCGTTTTCAAGTGCCTAACAATATTTACATTTGTACAAACAAAAGGTTATTTCTACGTATAAAAAAGAAACCGGTCAAAAAAACACAACAAAAAATATAACTATGGAAAAAAATTATAAACAAAACACTATACTTAGCCTATTCTGTACATTCGGAAAATTGCACACGAACGACACTAGCACTCCGCCTCCGAGCTAGCGGACGTAAAAATAAGTAGGACCGCACGACACGAAGGCCAGACCACTACTGACCCCCACCCGTCAAACCGGTCGTTACTTTCACCTCGTGTCCGCTAGGGGCGCTGGCAGCCCAGCGTCGTCCGGCTGCAGCTGAAAACAAATTAGCTGAAAACAAATTAGCACACGGAAAAAACAATTGTATACAAAAATTCGGGGCCACCAACGTTACACTTCGCCTCCATGCTAGTATCGAATGTACAGAATAGGCTAAGTATAGTGTTTTGTTTATAATTTTTTTCCATAGTTATATTTTTTGTTGTGTTTTTTTGACCGGTTTCTTTTTTATACGTAGAAATAACCTTTTGTTTGTACAAATGTAAATATTGTTAGGCACTTGAAAACGGGAGTAGTTTATCCAACTCTCGAAACGTTGTGTAGATTCTAAACACAAGACGCGTTGGAAAAGTCCAACTAATTGTTAATTTTATAATTAATAACCAACGCCATTATGAATTTTCAAAACTCAATTTTACATTTATTACATACATACAATATATATTTATGAAAAACCTCTGTTCACATATTGTTCCCCGCAGTCTTCAATCAAGAACTGTCAAACGGTTATAAACAGCTGTTTTGGATTGTATTGTTTACATTTGATTCTCCATAAGCGTAATGTTAAGTTTTTAGATTTTAAACTTAATTTTACAAGAAAACACGAATTTTCCTGGACATTAGACCTATCTAGAACTTATTTTCTACTCAGAAATTAGTTATTTCCAAAATTTAAAGAAAATCCCTAGTGCCGTTTTCGAGATCCGTGTGCAAATATATATATATATATATATATATAGTACCTGGTGACCGAGCTTTGCTCGTATAGAATAAGACATGTATTATAAAAATTAATTAGAAAAATTAAAACACATTTATTACTCATTTATTTATTTATTTATGTTTATCAATTATTTATGTGGTTGAAATAAAACCGATTTAATGCACCATAATTAATATAGCACTGAACAAAAAGTATCGCCCCTGGTGGGAAGGAACTCGCGGCCTATAGTTCTTGAGGCCGACACGCTACAACTCGGCTACGACGTTAGTCAATTGAGCGATGCCGTTTAACGTCTTTTAGCCAAAGCCGATCATTTACTGTTTAATTATCCATACCGTTATTATTAGCCTGTGATCAACTGATTTTGTTATAAACGGAATGGGGATTGAAAAGCAAAAGAGAAATTGAATTTACATCAATTAATTGGTTTGTTACAGTTGCTTCAAGCAATACAACGAATACGTTTTCTATCAAAACACGGAAGATTTTGGAAATACTTTTTTCTGCCTTTATTTCGCACAGCTATGTTATCCTTAAGTTTTTACAAATTGTTTAGTAACCTGATAATTTTGCATTTATTTAATTCATAAAATAAAAATATTAATGCATAATCTCTATATTGATCCCCGCAGTCTTCAATCAAGAACTGTCAAACGGTTATAAACAGCTGTTTTGGTTTGTATTGTTTACATTTGATTCTCCATAAGCGTAATGTTAAATTTTTGGATTTTAAACTTAATATTACAGTAAAACACGAATTTTTCTGGATATTAGACCTATCTAGAACTTATTTTCCACTCGGAAATTAGTTATTTCCAAAATTTAAAGAAATTCCTCGGTGCCGTTTTTGAGATCCGTGTGCAAAAAAAAATATATATATGTATATATATATATATATCCAATACTATAATACGAGCAAGGTTTGTATATATGCCGTTTTCGAGATCCGTGTGCAAATATATATATATATATATATATATATATATATATATATATATATATAGTACCTGGTGACCGAGCTTTGCTCGTATAGAATAAGACATGTATTATAAAAATTAATTAGAAAAATTAAAACACATTTATTACTCATTTATTTATTTATTTATGTTTATCAATTATTTATGTGGTTGAAATAAAACCGATTTAATGCACCATAATTAATATAGCACTGAACAAAAAGTATCGCCCCTGGTGGGAAGGAACTCGCGGCCTATAGTTCTTGAGGCCGACACGCTACAACTCGGCTACGACGTTAGTCAATTGAGCGATGCCGTTTAACGTATTTTAGCCAAAGCCGATCATTTACTGTTTAATTATCCATACCGTTATTATTAGCCTGTGATCAACTGATTTTGTTATAAACGGAATGGGGATTGAAAAGCAAAAGAGAAATTTAATTTACATCAATTAATTGGTTTGTTACAGTTGCTTCAAGCAATACAACGAATACGTTTTCTATCAAAACACGGAAGATTTTGGAAATACTTTTTTCTGCTTTTATTTCGCACAGCTATGTTATCCTTAAGTTTTTACAAATTGTTTAGTAACCTGATAATTTTGCATTTATTTAATTCATAAAATAAATATTAATGCATAATCTCTATATTGATCCCCGCAGTCTTCAATCAAGAACTGTCAAACGGTTATAAACAGCTGTTTTGGTTTGTATTGTTTACATTTGATTCTCCATAAGCGTAATGTTAAATTTTTGGATTTTAAACTTAATATTACAGTAAAACACGAATTTTTCTGGATATTAGACCTATCTAGAACTTATTTTCTACTCGGAAATTAGTTATTTCCAAAATTTAAAGAAATTCCTCGGTGCCGTTTTTGAGATCCGTGTGCAAAAAAAAAATATATATATTGATTGATCAATCTTGTCATATATTTATATTATTATTGTCATATTATTGAGGTGGGAATTTGCTGAGTAAGCAGGTCTGCTGCAACGGGGGTATTTAGTTTTATCTTGACAAAACAATTGAGAGGGTTACTAATCAGAGTTAGAGATTAAATTTTCTTTAACCAATTGATTTACTAGTAATTGATTGAATAGTGTAATACTAAAACTTAACTTTAACAAATAGATGATGGATGATACATCAATCACTAAAATTTAAAATTCTAATGAAATTTCCAGAAAAAAATTGGAATATATGTGTTTAACATACAACTAGAATTTTGAGACCATGGTTATTTATTTTCAAAGTGTGAGGACCAGTTTGAAGGAGGTATGTAAAAATCGTTTGTTCATAACAGTGAATAATGAATTTTAATTTTAATAGATTCTCTCATAGAATAACGTTAAATTTTAATAGTAATGGATTTCTTTGTTTTCTGTGAAAGCGTATACAGAACACCTGGTATTACAGTACGACAGGCAGAAACTGAGATAAAGTTTCCTTATGTACAAAATGTGAAAATAATAAAAAATCTTAATTGGAAGACAAAACTTTATTTTATTTATATAGTTGAAAAAATCAATCAAAATATTAATGGCAAAGGCCCAAAGTGGCTCCCACACGCATTGTCCGGAAGCAGTGATAAATGATGGTCGCGGGTGACCAATGGATGGACATTAGTCACGCGTGAGGGAGCATTGAGCATTCCGCTTTCTGACTGCGCAGACATGTTTGGTGGCAAGAATGTATTTATAATATTCTGGAAATATTCATGAGTGACTGTTGTATAGTGAGGAAGTTGTAAATATTCATATGATAAATCATGTATAGTTTCATTTGGCTGACTAATATGTGTTTTTTATATACATAGTTGGCAATATATATGTTTGTACTGGGCAATTTTTAAAAGTTAATTTTCGGCTTGAAAACAATCTTCAGTTGATGAAACACACATATATATATATATATATATTGATCAATCTTGTCATATATTTATATTATTATTGTCATATTATTGAGGTGGGAATTTGCTGAGTAAGCAGGTCTGCTGCAACGGGGGTATTTAGTTTTATCTTGACAAAACAATTGAGAGGGTTACTAATCAGAGTTAGAGATTAAATTTTCTTTAACCAATTGATTTACTAGTAATTGATTGAATAGTGTAATACTAAAACTTAACTTTAACAAATAGATGATGGATGATACATCAATCACTAAAATTTAAAATTCTAATGAAATTTCCAGAAAAAAATTGGAATATATGTGTTTAACATACAACTAGAATTTTGAGACCATGGTTATTTATTTATAAAGTGTGAGGACCAGTTTGAAGGAGGTATGTAAAAATCGTTTGTTCATAACAGTGAATAATGAATTTTAATTTTAATAGATTCTCTCATAGAATAACGTTAAATTTTAATAGTAATGGATTTCTTTGTTTTCTGTGAAAGCGTATACAGAACACCTGGTATTACAGTACGACAGGCAGAAACTGAGATAAAGTTTCCTTATGTACAAAATGTGAAAATAATAAAAAATCTTAATTGGAAGACAAAACTTTATTTTATTTATATAGTTGAAAAAATCAATCAAAATATTAATGGCAAAGGCCCAAAGTGGCTCCCACACGCATTGTCCGGAAGCAGTGATAAATGATGGTCGCGGGTGACCAATGGATGGACATTAGTCACGCGTGAGGGAGCATTGAGCATTCCGCTTTCTGACTGCGCAGACATGTTTGGTGGCAAGAATGTATTTATAATATTCTGGAAATATTCATGAGTGACTGTTGTATAGTGAGGAAGTTGTAAATATTCATATGATAAATCATGTATAGTTTCATTTGGCTGACTAATATGTGTTTTTTATATACATAGTTGGCAATATATATGTTTGTACTGGGCAATTTTTAAAAGTTAATTTTCGGCTTGAAAACAATCTTCAGTTGATGAAACACACATGCTATTTGTACACCCTTCTTGATTTAATTATATATAGTTTGATTAATAATTATCCAAATATATTTACAAGAAACTGTTTGGAATACACAAGAAAAAATAAATTGTCGTGAGGATTAGAAATAACAACATATCAGAAAGATTATTTTTCAATGAAAATGTAGGCTTAAGCTTATAGATACCAATGCTGTCTGAAGTTTGGTATTTTTACCAGTTCAGTTCTTGTTTTTTCTTCGGTGTTGGTTAGACTATTAATACATATTTTGAATTGTTAAAGAACTTAAATTTAAATAATAGGCCTCACGACGTTAACTTTTTAAAATCCAATCAAATTTTACTGCAGTCAGAATCCTGTAGCATCACAAACAAATTCGCCACAATACCACTAATTTACACATTAAATTACATTTTCTAATGCCAATCTACTCAGATCTTAAGCCAAGTTATGAATGAGAAATGTGTCAATGATTTTGGTAAGTTATTATAGTCTTGTTACTAACTAAGGCTGACTGTTTCTCAGTTAGGACTGTTGATTAATAGCCCAAAACCCCAAAAACATCTAAGGGATACCTTAACGTAGGATCGGAACCATAATTATTTTGCAACTAAATTACTAACTGGTCTAATTATGAGAATGACCTTTGCGAATGACCATACATACATTCTATAGTATGTAAGCTTCCTGGATAAAAATGCATAATTATTTCCCAATGTCAATCAATGTAATAAAAAAGGTCCCTAACATTGACTCCGCAATTAAGTTATGAATAGATTAATCGACCTCAGTTAATTAATTCACTGTGGTCGTTATCCTTATTAATTCATTTACTGGCCAGTCACCCTGTGACCCTCTCCGCCCCCTGGTGCTGGTTTCACTGGAGGCGGTCTGCTGTCTTTAATCACAGAGAACACCCGGGCTGACTGCTCTAAAGGAAGGAGAAGTCAGATTCTTGCATAAGCTTAACAGGTTATGGGAATGAAAATTTGACTTCAGTTAGGAGGTTAATGCATCATACAAAAAAGTCATTTGTAATAATTGATTTAATTATTACAAATTTCAGTTGTAATATAGTTATAAGAATTTTTTTCAGAAAGGGCGACAAGTATTTTCATATAGACTTCAAGTGATATTTCCCTTTATAAAACTGATTTTTCACAATATACTTGCCAACATTACTTGAGGAGTTTTTTTATAGATTTACTTACATATATACGGGGTGTCACAAAAACTAGTGATGGACTATACAGGACCTGATTCTACATAAAAAATAAGTCAAAAATATTGAGTAAGACTTTTTTGATTTCTGCTTGGTTGAGGCATAATCCACCATTTTTTGTAGTATATTTATTATTTTAAAAAATCCTTTGACTGGGACAGTGGGGACGTCACGTACTTGGAGCTACTTAGAGGTCACAAATTGTGGATAGTTGTGAGTGATGTTCGGTGGGTGTAGTGTTCTCTTGTGTGGATTAACGTCCGCACAGTTGATTACTACGTTAATCCGCGAAGACCATCCTAATAATTATAAATTTGTAATTTAGAGGCTGTGGTTCGGATTCCTCGTTAAACTGTAGGTCCATCAATTGCCATCATTGCTGTTGGGCTATTAATTAACAGTCCTGTCTAAGGAACATGTCAGCCTTAGTCAGTAATAAGACTACAAGATCGCGCCACAATCATTTTACACACAAACCACATTCATACTTCGTTTAAAATACCTACCTTGTAGTATGGTAGCCATTTCGATAATCTAATCTAACCTTTGAGACATTTTTACGAAACTAGGCAAAAGTATTTAGCACTTAAGTAAGAAACATTTAAAATTATTTGTTACCTTCCAAATTAAAAGATAGCAGCCATTTGAATTTGTCATCATCAAATTTTACGAAAATTGTTACCTAAATAAAATTTTTGGTAGAAACCAAATTTTTAGTATTTACAATAAAAAATCCAACAAAACATGAATTAATATAATTGGAATTAATAAATAGGCAGTGTTAATTTTAATGATTTATACTGAAATTAATTTATTACATGACATACATACATTATTACATTACATTTGAATTTAAAATGAGTATTTAAAGAAATGTTATATTTTTATTACCTTAAATTAAATTTTCTTTTTGAGAATTGAAGATGGATGTCAGAGGATAAAAGAAATGCCTGGATTGGTAGGAGTGTTGATGGGACGACGATTACGGCAGTGCATGGTCGCTACATGTGATGTTTCCTCTTCATTCCATTGTTTAAAGAACAATTAATTTAATTGTTTTTTTATTTTAAATGTAATATAATAGTTTATTCAAACATTTTTTACAGTTACAATTACAATTTTACAATTATTATATACATTATTAATAATGTAATGTAATAATCATGTAATATTGTTTATGTGACACCTTTTTTATATATTTATGTATTTATATACAGGATGTTTATATAAGGTGGGGACAAACTTCGAGAGGTGATAGTACTCATCAAAATAAATAAAAAAATTTCCTATTATATTACACTATTACACAAAAAGGCAGAACAAAGTTCCTGTAGAACGCCAGCCATGTGGCTTTTTGTGCACCCCTGTTGATTGAATGTCTCACGGACCTTCCAAGTTTAAAAACCTGATGTCGTCTTCCGACCAGCTCCTCCCGGGAAGGTGACAACCCCTCTCCATGACGCCGAGAGTGGCAGCTCTCATCCCGGCAAGCCCGGTGCAGTCGTTCAGCAGATGATCAGCAGTCTCCTCGGACTGTCCACACTTCCTGCATGTTGGGTCTCCAGAAAAGAGTCCCATACGAGCAAGATGTTTCCTCATATTTCCGTGTCCCGTGATGAGACCTACAATGAGTCTGACCTACCTAACTGTAGAAGATCCTCTGGGATCCTCGAAGAGGGAGAACTGAGAGACAGTTTACTTACTCTCAGGAGGGGAAGCTCCGCCCATCTTCTGCGGTGTCACTCACGTGCCCATGTGTTGATCTCTCGATCCACATGCGCCCTGGAGATGCCACAGAAGGGTTGTGGGCCCACGAATGGGATCAAAGCGCCATTGTTCGCCAGACGATCAGCTATTTCATTGCCCATAATACCTGAGTGTCCTCGGACCCAGCAAAGGCGTAACGTTGTTATGACTGTGAAGAGAAGACGCCGTTTTGCGGCATTCCCATACTATCTTGGAGTCGAAGGTACAGGAGTACAGAGCCTTGAGAGTGGCTTGACTATCTGAGAAATTGGTAATGTTCTTGTTCCTGACACCTCTGTTGAGATTGAACAGAGCACATTCCATAATGGCTGCCACTTCTGCCTGGAACACTGTAGGGAAATCCCCCATGGGAACGCAGAGCTTTACCTTATCTTGCACCCCCAGTATCCCAGCTCCAGTTCCTTTACTTCCCTTAGAGCCATCCGTGTACCATTCTGCCTCAGAGGGGATGAAGAGAGGTTTGCCGCCATCTCGCCAATCAATCCTTGGTGGAATCACCACTGAAAAAGACTTACCGAAGGCGTATCTAGTGTGAAGATGGTCAGAAGACATGTCTAGGACCTCACATCTGACTACCTGCTCAATTCTGGTGTGACCTACCATCGGTAGGTCACCAATTGACTTTCAATGTACCCTCGGTAGCCTACCGAGGGTACATTGAAAGTCATCCAGAGATTCTCACATCGGAGGCGATATGCACATTTCCTTGCACCGTTCTGATATAACACCTATGGGCAGGATATTGAGCATACAGTCCAAGGATACTCCAGGGCAGGAACTCATGGCCCCAGAAATCATGAGGCAAGCCAACCTCTAGACCGCTGCAAGCCCCCGCACCGCTGCACCAAAGTTCGTCTTTGGCCACTAAACAAGTGAACCATAGGTCATGGCCGGGCCAACCATTCGTCTGCAAGTCATGAGTGACCACTTACCTCGGTCAATCACCTTTGCAGCTGCGGTTCCCACCTCAGTGTCTTATCAAGTATCACACCCAAGTACTTGACGTCGTCCTGCAGATTTACCTCTGTGCCATGCAGATTCAAAGGTCCCTGCCCAAGCAGGTTCCTCCTTCTTGTGAATGGCACCGCCACTACCTTGGAGGGGTTGATGGCAAGACCCACCTCCTTGCACCAGTCTCCCAACAGGTGCAGTGCTCCGTTCATAAGTTCTCTGTTGTTTTATTGGATACTTTACATAGAAATCATACAAGAGCTTAAATAATATTGGGCAGGTTACACAAAAGGCCAAGTGACAAGACAATGAAATAAATCACTGACTGTGGCTTAGAACCACTTGTTTGTTATTAGGTAACAGACTTCCTATTCATAGGTAAGAGAATCTGTAGAGAGAGACAATCTGTTCATAATTCACTACCCTTCTGTTTTCCGATTTTTAGAATGAAAATAAACTACTAGTAGGCTACAAGAAACATTAATACTGTATCATCAATACATAATAAACTTCATGTCAGTGGCTGACAAATATTAAGTAAACTTATAAAAATTGCAATCATTAATAAAACTATTAGGCCTACATTATTTATTACTTATTAAAGTAGCATTTAACTAATTTATTGTTTCATAGTCTTATAAATTTCTTTCACACCCCCTTTACTACAAATTGAAAACTTTTTGGGGATGTACCCATCTCAACCTCTACCCCCTGGGGTAAAACAAATTTATTTTAGGCCTATGGGTTTTATAGGGTGATTGAACTTTAACCATAACAATAATTTTAATCAAAATGGTAGGATGAAATCAAATTTTAGTGTAAGTGTAAGCATATAGTTTTTACCGAAGACAGTATAAATTTAACTGTTCCATATTTGTCATGGTATTTTACATATATTTTTTAAACAGTTTTAGATGGTTTTAATTGTAATAGTCAAAATCTTTTATAACTTTATTTTTTGTTAAAATAGGAAAAAGCATACAATGTATTTTCCGCGTCATATGTCATAAGACACGAAATTCCTGTAGGCCTACCAAAAGATGTAGGCCTACTGTAAGATGAAACCATTTACACAAGTGAAGAATTATTAGAATAAGGATGAATGTATTTTTATTTAAAAACTATTTTTTTGTAATTCATACAACCACATGTTATTATATTGTATGTTTATAGCTTGTATCGGTACATATTTAAGAACATATGTATTACAAGTCTGTAATCACCGGGTGTCCACAAACGATTCATCAGGTTTTAGTTGCTTATATTTAATTGATTTTTACGCTGACACTATTCAGGGAAACGTGGGTTGGTTGAAAGAACAGTTCTTTAAGTTTTATAATCACGTGTTTAACACTAGCTTTTATCACTTTTAAGGTTTTGTTGTTTAGTTTTAAATATGGATACAGTTGAAGAAAACACATTCCATGTTTTAAAATACGACTAAAATTTATTATTGATAACTGTTAAGGTGAGTTCTGTAAGCATTTCAGAAGGAATGGCTCCTACACACCAGAGGATCCTGCGTTGATATTGCCAATGCAGAGCCACAATAAAGTGTCTTCAGTCCGCCAGCAGATGCTGACTAACGTCTGGACTAATCTGCAGCTTCGCTTGCGATAATGGTTTTTAGGCCTACATTGAACATCTATATGAGTTCAAATGGAACTTTTAGATTTTTTCTTTCAATGGTGTAGTTCATTACAGTATTTGTTTAACCACAACGAACCTACTCATTCATTTGCAGTTATAGGTACAAAATATGTCAGAGTTCCAATTGCACAGTTATAGATGTAAAAGTTTAAACTGGAATTAGTAATGGACAGCAACCAGTAATTATTATCTTTTTGTTGGGCCTACCTACAGCGACCGTTTTATATATAAATCGTAGTGGACAACACAATATTGAAATCCTTTCCATTATTCTTTTGGGCCGATTCTTACATTACATTATAAGCCCAGTCATCAGCTGGGGAAGACCCGTGTGGATTACGTCACAGCATGACGCGCGACGCCGACAGTCCAGAGACGACCGGCATAATAACCAGACCGGTCCCCTGACCTTTAGACCGGTGGTTATTTATGTTAACTACAGCTCGCGTTTTCACTCTGGTAGCTCCAAATGCTGGAGGTTGGAGAAATTGGTCGCAAAGGTCAAAATGACCGCTGCGCCTCTTCCGCGGGCCGGGGACCGAGCTTGGAAGGCGAAGCGCTAGAAATGGCTGATAAATGGGGCGCCGTAAAACCGGCTGCGGCAAATAAGAGACCGGAGGGCTGGAGTGGAGCGTGTGTTGGTTTATGAGCCACAACCATAACTTAGATTAGTTCCTTCCTGGGGTACACGTAATTTGAGGGGGAAGGGGAAAACGTATTCGTCACGTCATAATAAACGGTACCAGTGAACTGACACATACTTTCTCCCTTAAGTAAGTTCAAGAAAGACAATCTGTAATAAAACTATCATGTTCCTCAAAGTTCATCTAAATAAATACCATTTAATAATTTATTGTTTCAAAAATAATCATCCCATTTCTGAAAATAAAAACAAGAGAGACAAAGTTAAATTAATTGTTCGAATTGTATGGGGGGAAACAACCCCCCTCCCGGTATACCAAGCTTTTTGAGTTGGTTCTGTTGGGTGATTTGACTTTACACTTCATACCAAGTTTCATGGAAAACGGTTAAAAAATAAGGAAGTAATTGATATTTTAATATTCTCCATAAGAATAACATTGGACGCTTTCAGACAACGTACTGTGTTTCTCATGGACAGTAAATTTAACTTTTCTCTGGAACCGTTAGTTGTAGACAAATAATTCAAAATAATAATTTGTTTAGTTTTTTAAGCAGGTTTTAGTGGTGATAGTCAAATTATACTTTACTTTTATTGTTTTCGCTGAAAATTTAAAAATTTGATTTTTCTGACATTTAAAAGCCCATAACTTTTGAACCATCATTTTTACAAACATTCGGGTGGTGTCAAATTATTTAGTACTCTGTGCACTATAAACTGTGTAATTATAATCAAAATCGTTAGAGCCGTTTTTGAGAAATATGGATTTTTCACGTTTTTAAGGGTTTTAGGGGTGAACTACCCTTAAAAATAAAAAATTCAAAAAAATGGAAAAAAACGCCTGGAGGTACCGTGAATATATACATACATGCCAAATTTAATCTAAATCGGACCAACGGGATAGGGGTAGGGGTAGGCATTGTATACATCCAGACACACGCACACACACACACACACACACACACACACACACACACACACACGCACACACACATACACACACACACACACACAGAGAGACACACGGACAGACAGACATCACCTCCAAACCCACTTTTTTGGATTAAGGGGACCCCAAAACGGATATATCCACCCTCAACTCAAATTCGAAAATTTTGACGAAAACAAAATTTCTTTCTCCATATACTATGTATAAGGGGAGAAAGTAATAAACGGTACCAGTGGACTGACACATACTTTCTCCCTTAAGTAAATTGAAAAAAGACAATCTGTAATAAAACTATTGTGTTGTACAAAGTTAATCCAAATATCATTTAATAATTTAGCAATAGTGAATATGTTACTTGATTTACGTCTTTTTACGATTTGTCATATTATAATTTACAAGTCGGTTAGTCTAATATTTTGAAAATAAAAATTAAGATGAAAATTTATTTTCAAGTGAATATGAATTAATTTTTATTTGGTTGTACATCCAAAAAATCATTTTTACCTAGGATAAATAATGTGTGATCCGTTTGAAAAAATTGTATTATTGGACTGACACTATTGTTTCAAAAATAATCATCAAATTTCTTAAACTAGCATAACACCAAGAGAAAATAAGCTAAATTAATTGTTAGAATTTTGACAATAAAATTTCTATTTTATGGGTAATGAGGTGGGCACTCAAAAAAACGTACTGCGTTTAACATCATTAAATTATTTTCTCCTAAATCGTTAGACAAATATTGATTTTACTAATTTGTTTTTTTTTTTTAAGGGTTTTAATGACTAAAAATTATTTTATAAATTGTTGATTCAAAAAAAAAAAAAAATTCTTAATACTTTAAACTTTTAATGAAAACTACAGGTAGGTATTTTAACAAGTATGATGATAATGAATGTAGAATGATTGTGGCGCGAACTGTAGTCTTGACACAACACACCAGACAGGACTGAAAATACCCAACAGCCGATGGCAACTAATGGACCAAAAGTTTAACGTGGAATCCGAACCACGACCTCTGAATTACGAATTGGTCTAATTATGAGGATGGTCTTTGTGGATTAACGTAGTATTCAATAGTGCGGACGAAATAAAAGAGAACAAATCGATCATCGTAAATATCCACATCGTGATCAATTATTTACAGGACGTCGCCACCGTATCCTTTGTATCCTTTTGTTTTGTCCTTTTCGACTTTTGTAGTCTGTAATTTTAATTTTTCATTTTACTTCTTTTTGTTATAAATACAAAAAAATCAAAAAAAAAAAAATGAAAATAATATTTTTAATTGTGAATATGAATAAATTTTTTTTTGTTTCTAATCACAAAAAAAAAACAGATTTTACTACACCTAGAATTTAATAGTGTATTAATATTAAAAATATTAATGACCATACTTTTTTTTACTAAAAAATAAAAATAAAAATAATTCTCGCAAAATTTTGTAAGAGAAAATTTTAAAACCTATTGTTTTTAAATATTTTATTTTCTAATAACACCAAAAAAAACTTTAGTATTTTAAAATTTTTCCACAAAAAACTGATTACCAAGATAAAATACGTCTAACAGACTGCATATTGCGAATTAAATTAAATTTAAATAATGTAATAAATTATTATATGTGAAGTTTTATCTATCTGTGTTTTTTTAGCTATTTTATTTTAAAAGATTAAATGGAAAAATATGCATTATTTAAAGGAAATGAAAAAAATTTCTAATAAACAATTTTAACTAAACCAATATTAATTTTAAACATATTGTAAAATAAAGGACTTGTTATTTTCCATATGATAAGGAAAAATGATTTTTCCAATGTAGAGTATGCAGGTTACTTACATGATAAAAACATAAACAGTTTAAACATAAATGTATGGATCCAACCACATGAAGCTAAATACAGTTTTTATCCAAACATATTGATTGATTAAGTGTATTCAATTTTTCCTTAATCCTCCACAGATTAACATTACCCAAAAATCACAACTGTAATTAATAAACGGACCGTTAGATAAAAAGACTTAAGGAATCCAAATAATTGTGTAGTTTTTGTTTTGTCCTTTTAATGCTTTTTTCTGTAATAACTCCAGTTTTCATTTTTTGTTTTTAAATAGATCTTTAAATCAAAAATAAAAAAAAAAAAATTTTAGAGATTGATTTTACCGAATTTCAAATTTGTAAAAAAGTGGACAATTTTTTTCTTTCATTACCTATAACTATTTAATCACAACAAAACCTCTGTTATTTTAGCCCTAAACAGAGTATAACAAAACAACCAAAACTATACAGATATTTTTATTTAGATACGTGTTCCTAAAGTAAAAAAACAGTTTAAAAACTTCAAACAGGTTATAGTTCTACAAAGATGTCCGACATTTGTAACACCACAATTTGGTAACTTTAAATTTTTCAAATTTAAATATTACAGTTTTTTATTTCATTTTTTGAATCAGCTCAAAAAACATTTTTTTCTTAAAAAATTACCCGAAAAAATACCTGTTTACTCATATCAGTAACACTAGGGTTTTCCAAATAATAAATTTAATAGATTATATTATTATTTGAAGTTTTATCAATATCTGTTGATAAATAAAATAACACTATTCTTTTCATTATACATGGGAAGTTTGATAAGAAGCCTCAATAAAAACACACAAACAATTTTTTTTAAACAAACAATTTATATAAATATTTCCATAACATCTGTCCATAAATAAAGAGTCTACAACCATAGAAAGAAAATATAATTTTATAAATAAATTAAACATATCAAGTACGACAGCAACCCAAAAACTTGTAATTTAAAACATTCATTTGTATATCTTGAATAATAGAAATAATTACAAACAATAAATGAGTTAAAAAATTTTTAATATATCGTAACCCAAACGAAAAAACTTAAAAATAAATTTAATTAATTGTGTAGTTTTTTAAGCTGATTTCATGGTTGAAGATAAAATTGAAAAACTTTTTAAATCTATAATATAAAAATGAATCGCAAAATGTGTTGGTAAGCGCATAACTCAACAACGCCTGGACCAATTTGGCCAATTCTTTTTTTAAGATGTTCGTTGAAGTCCAAGGATGGTTCTTACGGCGAGAAAAAATCGAATAATTGCCGGAAACCCCTAAAAATAGCTCTTTTAAAAAGGATCCCATAAACTATGGAACCAGAAATTTGTTTACATTATAAATATTTTCTTTTCACAGCTGATTGGTATACTATATCTGTTAGTTGAAGATATACATGACAGATTGAAACACTTGCATTTGTTTATGTTTTTTTTTATTTTGTTTGTATTTGTTTTTTTGGTTATGCGAGTGACTAAACAGTTTAAACTTTTAACTGTGACTTCTTATTGCACATTTTGATACTTTGTTACGTTATTTTAGTTTATAATGGTATGGACTTTTGCACGCACTTTCCCTACACTAGTTGAAGATATACACGACAGATTGAAGCACTTGCATTTGTTTATGTTTTTTTTTTAATTTTGTTTGTATTTGTTTTTTTTGGTTATGCGAGTGACTAAACAGTTTACATTTTTAACTGTGACTTCTTATTGCACATTTTGATACTTTGTTACGTTATTTTAGTTTATAATGGTATGGACTTTTGCACGCACTTTCCCTACACTGCCATTAACTCTATTCTAATTCGGCTAAGGACTGCCGACAACAACCACGGGGGCCTGGGAAAGCCCCAGCTAGCAAAGCTATGATTGGAGAGGCAAATTAATGAGTAGTAAAATAATTTGGTTTTGTTTACATTTTTGTTTTAAGGTTATGCGAGTGACTAAACAGTTTAACTGTACATTTTAACTGTATACACTTTTACTTGGTCAGATGATCTGTATTTCTTATTATTGATTTTAACCTTATTGCCTCGGTAGTTAAACGATTTGGGGAAACGTGAAAATAAATTGATAATAAATAATTTATTTTGCAGAATACTTTTTATGGCATGCCTCCTAAAGAAGCCAATATTGGTAGAAGAACCAAAAACGCTCGATATATTTCAGCACTTAGAGCTGCTGAAACATCTGGAGAAACAGAAGCACGCTTGGAAGCTGTCCGAATAAGGGCATCGTCTTCAAGAGCTGTCGAGCCCCCTACAAAGCGGGAAGCACGACTTGAAGATCTGCGAGAACGACCTTCGATCTCAAGATGTGCGGAAACACTTGCAGAACGAGATGCTCGACTTGAAGACCAGCGAATACGAGTTTCGACATCAAGAGCTACAGAAACACCTACAGAGCGAGAAGCACGACTCGGAGACCTGCGTGGACGAGCTTCGTCGTCAAGAACTACAGAAACACCTGCAGAGCGAGAAACACGACTTGGAGACCTGCGTGGACGAGCTTCGTCGTCAAGAGCTACAGAAACACCTGCAGAGCGAGAAGCACGACTTGGAGACCTGCGTGGACGAGCTTCGTCGTCAAGAGCTACAGAAACACCTGCAGAGCGAGAAGCACGACTCGGAGACCTGCGTGGACGAGCTTCGACGTCAAGAGCTACAGAAACACCTGCAGAGCGAGAAGCACGACTCGGAGACCTGCGTGGACGAGCTTCGACGTCAAGATCTACAGAAACAGCGAAATGCTCGACGTGACTTTGAACGTATAAATTTTTCTACAAATGTTTTTATTACTTTATTTTGGTATATTAATGAAAAATTAAAGGCGAGGCAACGTCCGCCGGGTTAAACGGGTTAAGGGCATATTCAGTTTCGATAAATTCAATTAGTTTCTATTTTATAGCGATTAAATTTCTAATTTTACCTTATGGGAAATAAGTTTGTTTACAAATTATCTACAATCAAAACATTTGATTTCCAAAGCTACAGCTGTTGTTTTACTTTCCTTTAGATGCTTTACTATCCAATGCCATATGAATCATTCATTAATGTAAAACTATGAAGTAAATGTGCAGTGTACAAAATGAACAGATTAATTCACCACGTTAACAGTTTACAGATTTTGGGGACTATGTATTTATATTTTTTTATTTTCTGTCACTTATAAAACACATATAATTATGTCGGCCCAATAAAAAATAATTACGGTGTTTAATGTTTATACATATTACGTTTGTTATAATAATCAGTTGTTGTATATTCTGTTCTATCTTTCCTATAAAAGCTGTATTACATTTAGGTTTTGTTTGGTTTTAGGTTGGATTAGAAAAATTGTGAATCAATCCACTCAGATTTGTTTTATGGTAATGTTAATAATAAGTCTTATTGTTTCAGTATTGTTATTAACTATGCCGCAACCCAGAATATATAATTTTTGACAACGAAGTCGTAATGCTATTCGACTACAGAACATGGCCAATCTGAAAGTTAACACGTATTTACTGTTAGGCGTTACGAAGTTCGCCGGGTCAGCTAGTTACATATGAAAAACGAAAAAAAAACAATTTTTGAGTACAATACCACCCCCAAACTACCCGCTCCGATTGACCGATATATCTGGTTTACGAACTCGTCCGAGCAAATGTAGGAATACACGTCTCTACCGAATATGGTGTAGATCGGACCATTTTTACGAGAGCTATCGTGTTCATAGACACACACACACACACACACACACACACACACACACACACACACACACACACACACACACACACACACACACACACACACACACACACACACATACACACACACACGTATATATATATATATATAAATTTTAACGACTATTTTTTTGCCTCTGGGCACCTAAACACGAAAAAATAACATGGTCCCGGGCTTAACTCTTGCCATGAGACCTACGATAATAGCTTCTTTGTTATGGGAAATTCACTATAACTAAACACAGTACGTTTTATTTTGGTGCTCATTTGTTAATATTATAGTGGATAAGAAAAAATAATATTTCACTTATTAATCCACATTTTGGGATGATACTTGGTATTTATTACATAGTTTGTGTTTATAATGGCAGCTAGCCTACATCCTCTTTTCCCTTATTTATTATTATAAATTATAAGTATATATATATGTATATATATATATATATATATATATACAGGGTGTTTATTAAAGTTGGGAACAAACTTTGAGGGGTGATAGTACTCATCAAAATAAACAAAAAATTTCTTATAAACATATGTCGAAAAATCCTTTGTTTAGCCGCTAGCCGCCATTTTGTATTTTATACAAAAAACGATATATATAAAGAACTATTTAAGATACAGAAACCAAACCTTGCACACATATTTATTGGCCAAAGAGAAAAGTATTCTCAAAGTTTCATTAAGTTTGCTTTTATATTTTCAAAATGGCGGCGGTTCTTAAAGATAATGGTTTTTTTACTATGTAAATTAAAATATTTTTAAGCGCCATAATTTTGAAAATATAAAAGCAAACCTAATGATAATTTGAGAATATTTTTTTCTTTAGCCATTAAATATGTGTGCGAAGTTTGGTTTCTGTATCTTAAATAATTATTTATATATAACGTTTTTTGTATAAAATACAAAATGGCGGCTAGCGGCTGAACGAAGGATTTTTCGACATATGTTTATAAGAAATTTTTTGTTTATTTTGATGAGTACTATCACCCCTCGAAGTTTGTCCCCAACTTTAATGAACACCCTGTATATATATATTAGACAAACCCTTTATTATGGACAGATTTCGATAAAACTTGGTATATTGTCAAAATAAAAACTGTTTATGGTAAAAATGCCTACTTTAAGTGTTCCTCACTACAGCAGCAAATCTGCATACTCTTTCCCATGTTAATCATACAGAGTCAAATAGTCAAGTAGTAAATAGTCAAACTAACTTATTTATTGACAGATATTGGTCCAAATTATCATATATTACTATTATCATACTATATATATTTGTAAATTCGCCGATTACGGTCTGCTGCTACGGAGGTATTTTCGGTTCCGGGGACACTAAAACCAATATATCTACCACAAACTCCAATTCGAAAACTGTTTTTTAAAATGTGCCATTGACCGTGGTGATAATAAACACAAGAATTAGGTATGTACACAATCGTTATAAACAGTTTATTTTAATAAAAGTTGTTATAAATTAAGGTAAATACAGTTTTAAAAGTTTTTTAGTAACTATTTGAGTTTTATTTGTTTTAGATGAAGATGGACTTGTTGAAGATGGACACACATTGTGTTGTCAGGAACCTCAGTACTGAGGCTACTGTTGTTGGTCAGCTGATATGCGTGCAAACAGGTAAATCCAATACTATAATACGAGCAAGGTTTGTATATATATATATATATATATATATATATATATATATATATATATATATATTTGCACACGGATCTCGAAAACGGCACCGAGGAATTTCTTTAAATTTTGGAAATAACTAATTTCCGAGTAGAAAATAAGTTCTAGATAGGTCTAATGTCCAGGAAAATTCGTGTTTTACTGTAATATTAAGTTTAAAATCTAAAAATTTAACATTACGCTTATGGAGAATAAAATGTAAACAATACAAACCAAAACAGCTGTTTATAACCGTTTGATAGTTCTTGATTGAAGACTGCAGGGAACAATATAGAGGTTATGCATTAATATTTATTTTATGAATTAAATAAATGCAAAATTATCAGGTTACTAAACAATTTGTAAAAACTTAAGGATAACATAGCTGTGCGAAATAAAAGCAGAAAAAAGTATTTCCAAAATCTTCCGTGTTTTGATAGAAAACGTATTCGTTGTATTGCTTGAAGCCACTGTAACAAACCAATTAATTGATGTAAATTAAATTTCTCTTTTGCTTTTCAATCCTTATTCCGTTTATAACAAAATCAGTTGATCACAGGCTAATAATAACGGTATGGATAATTAAACAGTAAATGATCGGCTTTGGATAAAAGACGTTAAACGACATCGCTCAATTGACTAACGTCGTAGCCGAGTTGTAGCGTAACGGCCTCAAGAACTATAGGCCGCGAGTTCCATCCACATAAATGTTTTCATTGAGTAATAAATGTGTTTTAATTTTTCTAATTAATTTTTATAATAAATGTCTTATTCTATACGAGCAAAGCTCGGTCACCAGGTACTAGTGTTATAAACAGTAAACAAGGAATAACCATAATAGTAAAAACCAATGATAAAACATAGTCTCCAACAAAGAAGATGGTACTACTAAGAAGATACAGTAGATTTCTGCTCATATACACAGAATATCTTAGGCATATATTATATAAATCTTTGCGACCAAACAATGATTTAATTTCATTTAATACCTAAGAGAAATGCTTATTTAATTTATAAAAAAAAGGAGATTGGTAAATAGAATTTGCCTTTTCGTAATCAAAACCCCAACGGCCCTTACCATAGGCCTAGATCACAACCAGCACAATTAAGAGACGAGGTACCGTAACGATATACATAATATAATTCCAACTGCAATATGCTTGATTTTATAAAATGTCGATGTTCTAATTCCAATAACCGACCAGATAGGCGTTCGATTGGAAAGTACAATAGAAGGCTAGTGAGTAGGCAGTATTTCGCATTATTCAAATGTAAGAACAAGAACAATGCTATTGGGGAAAGTTCCGACATTGCCACCTGTATCGGCAGTTCAAGGCCGTTAGCTGGCGCACTGCCTCCTAGATCACTCCTCCCTTCACTTCCCTTTTTACGAGATTCTGCTCTGAAATAGGGCAAACCGCACAAAATTACTTCTCTCAGTTTTTAACTGAAAACGCTTAACTTGTATGCATTCATTGGGTGAATAATTATCATGATTGTTCATGACACTGTATGAAAAAATACTTTGGTAAATAATTTGTCAATAGTGTTAAAAATTAACAATTTTAAGGTTTTCATTTCACAATAAGAGAAATGGTTAAAATCCCCTCTGCCTTCCAGAACAACTTCAAGCCAGAAAGTACAAAATATAACTTCAATGTTTCCAGTTGTTGAATGTTCTAATTTTGCTTTCAAATGTTAATAACAATATAATATATCACTTAACCTGCACCTGAAATGCTGGCCCAGTAGACTTCCTGTTGGTGGAGAGGCACTCATGTGAGGTCGTGAACGAACGCCTAGGCTCTGGCTAGCCTATACTGTATGAGTGTTTGTGGCGAACGTTGCTGTGGCACCTTGCTGTCTTTAAGGGGAGGGTCTAGCCATCGGAAAATATGCCTCGGTGTTTCCAAATAGAATGCTAAGTAAGTTAGACTTTTTTGCTTATATCTACGCCAGAGACATTTTAATCTAGTCAATTAGTTATGTCACACAAACTATTTTCGGGAAAGCGGGTCAAACCCAAATGGTCATCCCGGAATTTGAACCCGGAACACTCTCACACCAAAGTCCAGGACGCTAACTACTAGTAAGCCAGGCACCCATTTTGACGGATTTGAAAGAGGATAGAAATTTTATACTCATGCTGGTTATGTCCCGGTTCAATAATAAATGTGTAGATGTTCACTTTTACAATTCTGCTCCAGATACATTACTGAGGACTGAGATATGACCGAATACTGTCAGAGGGAAAGCATCACTGTCAGTTTTTCTGATGCAACGGCAGACTTTCAGAGTTACGAGTCTAGTTTTTGCAATGACGAACCAGCAATGCGTACATTCCCGCCTTTCCCCGGATCGCTTTGGACACTGGACGTTGTATGTTGACGATTTAATAATAACACGATACTGGGTCTGCTCTGACATGCTTGGTATTTTGTTTTATAGGAATTTCATACATGAAAGTTGGAATATGGCGCAGCAAAACCAGGAAAAAAGTTCTTTGGATACTCCATGTTATAAAGCTGTGCCGTAAAGTTTAATTTAATTTCTCTAAAGTGAAGTCAATAATAATTTTCTAATGTAGACAAGTTTTTACAAATATTTTGTTTTTGTAATATGGTCTATTAATTTAATTAATTGTTATAACCAACTGCAGTCCATTGCATAAACAAAATACGTTACAAACCTTCGTTTATAAGTAATCGAGTTCAGATTAAAAACATAATGTGAAAAGTAACGTTTGGATTTTAAACCTTACATAACGCTTATATTAACGCAAATATAGATTCTATCAATGAATTTTAATATAATTTACATACTACAAAACGTTAATCTATTAACATTTCAGTTATTTTATTCAATCTTTATTGGAATGACAGTAAAACCACATTACTGCTTTATTAAAATACCATGTGTTTAGGTCTAAGTTATGATCATATCGAGGCTTTAAATGTAAATTCTTAACATGTTTGGTTTTTGTTTTTAATCGAATTCTAATTACCCCTTATTACCCAAATTTAAAAACAAGTCTACGTTATAAAACGGATAGGCAGCAGCTTGATCAATGAATGGGAATTTCCAACCCTGAAGTGGGTTGGTTAGTGTTACATGTGTTCTCGGTCCGTGGACAAATTCGTAGACGATTTTGTGTACATTAACTATTGTAAAGTTCGTCAGGATTCATCTGAGGCTTGCGACGCAAATATGGTGATTGGGAGATGCGGCTGATGTTTACTTACCGGCTGACAAAGAAATTAATAAATTAAAATATAAACATAAACGGAACCGACCACGGTTACTTTACCTCACCTCTCACGTATCTCAGGACTCAGATGAAACCTGATGAACCACTTACTTTCTCTTGTAAACAAAGAAAAGATTTTTGACTAAATGATATTTTTGAGCAAAAATCTTGAAACATTGTTTAAAAAATGATGCGTTTCCAGACGAATTTCCTTAATTTAGTCAAACATGAACGTAATTCAACGTAAATCAAACATTTACATGTAAATTGGCTATGAAATCAGCTATAAAAGAAGATTGGTATCTTAAACTTGGTATCTTTCCATTAAAATTAAACATATCCATTAAGTGAAAACAGTGACGGTTATCTTGAAATCAGTAGCAGGTGAAGAGTTAGAGGCGACACGTAGAGGAACACTCTTCGGATCCAATTAAACAGGACTGTTGGCATGTTCTTAAATCCGGCTTGAGAGACCATCATTGCCGAAACTGAAACTGGTTCTGCGCGTGTCATCAATACCAGTTCCCTCATCGTCACGCCCAGAGCGGAGCAAGCTTGCCGGAAGGAACCGGTTGTTGGGAACGTCTGCAAATAGCCTGTCTTCATTGGACTTCTGGTTCCTCTAATCAACCAATAATCGGTTGATCTTGACCTTTGACAAGGTGAGAATTTACAAAAACAGAAATTTATGTGTTCCACCTGGATTTTGTTTGTTTTTGCAGCGGCTTAGTAAAACCTATAAACATTTCAATGTTGCCCACGTTTTCTTTGTATTGGTCCACTCATGAATCTTTATAATTATATATAACGTTGGTAAAATAGGTTGTTACTTTCTCAGTACTATAGTTTTAAGATTAAAAATAAATCCCGAAAACTAATTTATTTTATCATGCCATTTGCAAATAGAATTTGTGCTTTTAAAGATGATCAAATTTAATTCAATTTAATTTTCACATTAGTAGAGCTTTTGCATTATATTAGTCCTTTTTATACCAGTTCGGGTAAAATAAGGCAATCATTTTAAGAATTTGAAGAAAACATGGTTAAATTTGAGAACAAGTCACCGTACTTATACTAGGAAAATTGAAGTGTACTCTATTAGGCTATAGCTCATTGGTTGTAGGGTCTAGCTTAAGGTGTATTAGGCCTCATTATTTTTTGCAAACATTTTTCACTATATTTAGGGATTTTAAATGTAAACAACTAGTTCTTGTCAGCTACAAGCTACATGACATCGACTCCGTTAAACTCATCGTGCTTGACTTTCACTCAAATTCAGTTTAAAATACTACAAGAACGTATTGTTGTCTTTTATGAATATGAATAAAGAAAATACAAGAATAGGAAAGAAAATCTTTTTTATTGCCCTAAGCATAAAAAATGAAAATGGCACAGCATACCGATATAAAAGTCAAGCTACGGGACATAATTCAGACTAGAGTCGTCGTACCGGTGTCGACCGTTGGTTGACGTTGACCTTATGCAGGTAGGGTGCTGTCGCCTGTCGCTGTCTGCTGCCTCTGCTCCGGTAAACCAGAGTCGTCGTACCGGTGTCGACCGTTGGTTGAAGTTGACCTTATGCAGGTAGGGTGCTGTCGCCTGTCGCTGTCTGCTGCCTCTGCTCCGGTAAACCAGAGTCGTCGTACCGGTGTCGACCGTTGGTTGACGTTGACCTTATGCAGGTAGGGTGCTGTCGCCTGTCGCTGTCTGCTGCCTCTGCTCCGGTAAACCAGAGTCGTCGTACCGGTGTCGACCGTTGGTTGACGTTGACCTTATGCAGGTAGGGTGCTGTCGCCTGTCGCCTGTCGCTGTCTGCTGCCTCTGCTCCGGTAAACCAGAGTCGTCGTACCGGTGTCGACCGTTGGTTGACGTTGACCTTATGCAGGTAGGGTGCTGTCGCCTGTCGCTGTCTGCTGCCTCTGCTCCGGTAAACCAGAGTCGTCGTACCGGTGTCGACCGTTGGTTGACGTTGACCTTATGCAGGTAGGGTGCTGTCGCCTGTCGCCTGTCGCTGTCTGCTGCCTCTGCTCCGGTAAACCAGAGTCGTCGTACCGGTGTCGACCGTTGGTTGACGTTGACCTTAAGGTAGGGTGCTGTCGCCTGTCGCCTGTCTGCTGCCTCTGCTCCGGTAAACCAGAGTCGTCGTACCGGTGTCGACCGTTGGTTGACGTTGACCTTATGCAGGTAGGGTGCTGTCGCCTGTCGCCTGTCGCTGTCTGCTGCCTCTGCTCCGGTAAACCAGAGTCGTCGTACCGGTGTCGACCGTTGGTTGACGTTGACCTTATGCAGGTAGGGTGCTGTCGCCTGTCGCCTGTCGCTGTCTGCTGCCTCTGCTCCGGTAAACCAGAGTCGTCGTACCGGTGTCGACCGTTGGTTGACGTTGACCTTATGCAGGTAGGGTGCTGTCGCCTGTCGCTGTCTGCTGCCTCTGCTCCGGTAAACCAGAGTCGTCGTACCGGTGTCGACCGTTGGTTGACGTTGACCTTATGCAGGTAGGGTGCTGTCGCCTGTCGCCTGTCGCTGTCTGCTGCCTCTGCTCCGGTAAACCAGAGTCGTCGTACCGGTGTCGACCGTTGGTTGACGTTGACCTTATGCAGGTAGGGTGCTGTCGCCTGTCGCTGTCTGTTGCCTCTGCTCCGGTAAACCAGAGTCGTCGTACCGGTGTCGACCGTTGGTTGACGTTGACCTTATGCAGGTAGGGTGCTGTCGCCTGTCGCCTGTCGCTGTCTGCTGCCTCTGCTCCGGTAAACCAGAGTCGTCGTACCGGTGTCGACCGTTGGTTGACGTTGACCTTATGCAGGTAGGGTGCTGTCGCCTGTCGCCTGTCGCTGTCTGCTGCCTCTGCTCCGGTAAACCAGAGTCGTCGTACCGGTGTCGACCGTTGGTTGACGTTGACCTTATGCAGGTAGGGTGCTGTCGCCTGTCGCTGTCTGCTGCCTCTGCTCCGGTAAACCAGAGTCGTCGTCGTACCGGTGTCGACCGTTGGTTGACGTTGACCTTATGCAGGTAGGGTGCTGTCGCCTGTCGCTGTCTGCTGCCTCTGCTCCGGTAAACCAGAGTCGTCGTACCGGTGTCGACCGTTGGTTGACGTTGACCTTATGCAGGTAGGGTGCTGTCGCCTGTCGCTGTCTGCTGCCTCTGCTCCGGTAAACCAGTTCTGGTCACTTTGTTTTCACCGACATTCACTCTCTCTTTCCGCAGAGTCGCTACTCGTGCTGCCCTTCCCTTTTCCGGTCACTCTTTGTTTTAGCCTTCCGGTACGATAGGATGTCATCTACGTTTCGTGTACCCATGGGACACCATTTATTAGACGTTTGTGATATTTAAAAAAGAAAAATCTTAATTGATGAGTTTTGATATGTGTTCTTTTATTAGAATTCTTTAGAAGAATTTTCTAATATGTCTTTGAGCATTCCTCAGTGCCTTCGTATTGGATTTTAGTGTCGTAAGAACAATTTAATTGTGTTACTTGTGACAAAAAGTAATATTTCATCTGATAATCATAAAAACTAGTTGATGTTTTAAATTAACTTAATCGTGGTTATCTAGGAAATTAGAGGACCATATTTGTTATTTTATTTTAAAAGAATTTAAAACATAACTACACGTCATAATTAATACGAAATATTCTTGGTTTCTAATGGGCATAGTATCAACACAGTAAATTTTATTTTATACTTCCTTAGACAACCATTTTAATCTCAGCTTTACACCTCAGATATACAAGGCTGATATATGATCTAAATGATTATCATGGGGCTGTAACTATAAGCTAATGGGTCACACGGAACAAATTTTTAATTTTATAAAGCTAAAAAATATTCAAACATTCTTGAAAATATTTAGAATTCGTTCAACAAAGTTATAGCAGTGAATCTTTGTAGTTTTTAAAATAGTCTTAGTTTTACAGTGTGTTATTACATGACGTACTAATAAAGCCATTAACTATTTAAAATAGAGTAAAAAATCTTCGAGGCCGACCTGCAGATGGTCAAGATTGCAGTCTTTCGTTCGGCAACATAAATTATAGCGGTAAAAAGCGGAAGAGCCAAGTAGAGGACGATCCCAATCATACCTACATTCACAACGCTAATCACAGACGCGGCAGACGCGGGGGGAAGATAATTCATCACCTGTGAAAGTGAAAAGTGGCCTTCTACAGTAGTAGCCGCAACTGGAATACATCGATGTATCAATGTATTGACCTTAGACAGCTATAACACACAGTAACAGCACACAGCGCAGTAACACACAGACAGCTAATAGCTATAAGTAGTTCTCATCTCAAAACTGTGTATTATAACAGATACTATAGATGCTTGCATGTGGTGGTCTTTTGGATATTAAGAATGGCTTGGTACTCTTTGCTACTACGGTTTCCCGCCGATAGAAACTAGGTATTCAAGTCAATCCGAATCCTTTAACGAGTGGCAATCTCTTCCTTAGTATCTGGTTAAAAATTGCAAACACGTCAAGTTTAAAGTGTACGTCTAGATCACCTAGGTCAGGCATCGAAGATAAATGACTTAGAGCAGTCGTGTCTAGATTTAAGATGTATTTTACCTATTATCAGGAATAAGAAATAAAATACGCCATTATGTATTAAAAGTGAAACACCATTATGAATCTCTTCAACCCAACAGTTGTGAATGTAGTACAGTATCCAGTGGGAGACTTGAATGGCCAATTGAGCTGATGACTAACAATTCCTGACTGAGTGTTTGAAATATTACAAATTATTGGGTACGGTGGCGACGTCCTGTAATCCAGCGACTTGGAGGTCACGAATTGTGGATAGTTGTAAGCGATGGTCGGTTGGTGTAATGTTCTCTTGTGTGGATTAACGTTCGCATTATTTAATACTATGTTAATCCACAAAGACCATCCTCATAATTAGACCAATTCGTAATTCAGAGTTTGGATTTGGTTTTGATTTCACGTTAAACTGTAGACCCCTTAGTTGCCATCGGCTGTTGGGCTATTAATTAATAGTCCTGTCTAAGAAACATACCAGCCTTAGTCAGTTACAAGACTACAAGATCGCACCACAATCATCCTACACTCGTTTCTCTTTTATACTTCTAGGATAAAGATCTAGAAGGATCTAGAAGCTTAACAATTCGCTCAAGAAATTATTCTTTAACTGGATTTAATTTCCTCGATTTTTTGAAGTTTTTGTGGCTATCATTTAGTTAAATATAGATCATTATGATCTAAAATAGGTTATAGCCTGTAACCCACTAAGCATGTCACATAAGACGAGCCTGTGTCTGTAGGGCATGTGTAAAGGCCCTACTTGTTTGGAGTAAAACACAAACTTATCGATAGAGAATAATCCTAGATCATAAATTAATTCTTATATAAAAGAAAAAAATTGCTGAATAGTATTTATAGTATTTCATAGTATTTTCCGCAACAAAACGTTTTTCATTATTACCACAGATATATTGCAGCAAGTCATGGTGTCCGCAGTAAAGTGGTGCTGGTGAATACGCGCCACCTGCTCATAGCCCCGGCCTCATTGTGGTGAATACGCGCCACCTGCTCATAGCCCGGCCTCATTGTGGTGAATACGCACCACCTGCTCATAGCCCGGCCTCATTGTGGTGAATACGCGCCACCTGCTCATAGCCCAGCCTCATTGTGGTGAATACCCACCACCTGCTCATAGCCCGGCCTCATTGTGGTGAATACGCGCCACCTGCTCATAGCCCGGCCTCATTGTGGTGAATACGCGCCACCTGCTCATAGCCCGGCCTCATTGTGGTGTCCGATCACGACATGACATGAAAAAACAAGAGAGCAAAAACTTCTTCAAAACAAGAGAGCGATTTATCCCGAGAAATTCTTCTTCACCAGAACCCTATTATAAACATAAAGGGTGCCGTAATTTAACTAGGCGCTGTACTGAAACAGATTTCAGGAAATTTTAGTAAAATAAATTTTATTTTATCTTAATTTTATTATTACTCTGGAAGAATTAATTGCCTTAACTGAAGACTCCTTACTTAACAACAGTTTTGGGCTGTTATAGACTTCCTGTAATGAATTCTCAATAGAATAAAGAATAAATAAACACCTAAGGAGGAGCCAGTTGTGTTCGCAAAAGAACAAATGTTAAAGGTTAAAGAGTTGGTTAATTTTTGAGATTTTTTAATAGATAGGTCTATCAATAATTGAAAAAATAGAGGAGAATATTAAGGTTCAATGTTTTAAAATTCTATCGAAAAAGAGTGAGAGTGATGGAGGGAACGTAATTTGTGTCGATTGGCCAGCTGATAGCTATGTTCCCGCCACTTTTACCCCATTACATCTGTAGCGGGCGGTCGCTCCGGCACGTGCGATGCAGCAGAAACTAAGAACAGCTGAACTGCGGAAACAGCTGGCATTGAGGAGAAATCTCACTCAGTGCATAAGGGTGTTAGGTAGAGACTGCAAAAGATGTAGAAAACAATATTGATAATAGTTATAACGTGGTTTACGCCCCAGCCCTATTAGTAAGAGTTTCGTAGATACAATATTGTTCAATAAATTCAGTACAAGATGTAACATAATTTAACATTGTTGACTTCTAAGCTAAAATTGCTTCAAAAAGTGGTAAAAAGGGCTAGAGTTCTTTCGTTTATTTCTCTGGAAATATTGAAAATCATGGTATTTTTACTGTTGTGTATATAAAAACTAAAATGTTAATGCTCATCACATTTAGCACTCTCTTCCAAAAATGCCCATGACCTTTAAATGAAACAAGTTAAATTATTTATTTTTAAATTCAGATTTTCATTATTTCATTACGGGGGTTTTAAATCAACTGCAAACAGAAAAAATCTGAATATGTCACCGATTACACAAACGCTCAATTCTTATAAAATTGAAGCCGGCGTGGAGGGACATCTTGATAGTTACGTTAGACGAATAGTGTATGTGAAAGGTTTTTGGGAATGTTGTAGAATGCATGTATTTACCATTAATTTACTCGTCAACTAACTAAAACTATTGAGTGTTGTATTTCATTCTAAAGATAATAACTGAGATTTTTTAAGAAAATAAAACAAAACCACATTTAAATATATTCCTTTGATTGCCAAATACTTTTTAAAGTCAAAAATAAAATGTCCAAAGTCATTTAAAATTTGAATGCAAGTAGCTTACTTGGTATCAAACAATACTATACAAAAAAGGCACTGAAACTACTATCAAAACAGATTCATTAAGGTCCCAAGTCCGGCTAACATCCAAGTCCACAGATATGCCACAGAGATTCCATAAAAAGTTCCACATGAAAGTTGATGTTTAGTCAGTACGGTCCTAAATAGTTAGTTAGCTAATACACAAAACATATTTTAAATATCTAGAAAACCTTTGAAAATTACCTAATTCTGCGGTAACCTATCAATAAGAGTAACTTGTTTCCTAAATATGAATTCTGATAACAAAAGCAAACTCGGTATGACGTTGCTAATCCATGTTCCCCGATTGGCTGAGCTTCACATTGTTGTCAACAATGGCTCAATATCAGCCAATCCCGATCTTATTAAAGGACTAATTATATCGTGGTGAAACTGGGCACTGAGTACTAGCCCGCTTCACTTTCATCGGGTAAAAACAAGACACGAAGAACTGCTTTCCAACATCTCAGAAAACAAGAGGAAGGTATTTGTGGTATAATTAGTTCGCTAACTTCTTTGAAAGGGTGTAGCCACTTTCATTAACCAGAAACATGATAGAGTTCAGGGTCAGAAAAACCTGATGTACCCTGATGACTCACCTCTCACACGATTGTGTAAAACACCCGGCGGATTAAAAATAATACACAATCAATTTTAAAGCTAATCCAACTTAATAATTTTGGACATCCAAAGAATCAGGTTAATATAAAATTTATATACTTATAAGTACAATATGAGAGTTTCATTTTGATTTTAATGTAGTAGGTTAAGTTTTATATTGTTTGATTGAGTATACGAATATTCCTTATTCTTTTTTTCTCGCATATTTACTTTGCCGTTGTAAGATAACTATAATTTTATTAGATTATAATCATCTGCAACAATATATTTAAGTAAATACTTATATCACAAGGTTCTCGTCAAATTAATAATATTAACAACGTATGTAATAACAGGTCGTTAGTACGGTAACAAAAACTATCAAAAACAACCTTTGGAATAATATAGAAATGTTTAGATTAGCTTAAAGCTTATACACACCTCAAACAAACTACCTAGGCTGTACCCCTAGGAGTAAGGTAGGCTACATTTCCTCTCAAAGGGGTGGATGGAATGTCAGAATTTATGTTTATTAATAATTATTATGATTAACGAGAATCATCTGCAGTACATTCACTTACTATATAAAGTCGACACATTAATTTAATAAGTTCTTAAACTGTTGTTTTCCTTATCATTCGATTTAAATAGCAACTAAACAGTTGTTTTAAATTAATACAGCATACGTATCCTTAAAGCTGTCAGTGAAATCAGACAAAAAAACGTTAAAGTGAAACTTGGGCAAAGTTTTAAAAACCAGAAAGAAATTAGACAAGTCTCACAGAGTTTTTGTGATAGACTGCTTTCCTTTGGCACCTGGACCAGAAGTGACGGCCTTGAAAGCCCGGGTAGTTCATATTTTAGTAATGTTAATGTTATGAAATCCAATACAGTTTGACAAAAATAATTGTGATTGATTTAAAAAATAAAATTACATATAATGCCTTACTCTGTGATATGAGCAAAATTTGTTTTCTCAACTTGGATTGTCTCGGATAATCTCAAAATATTAACTTTTAATTGTATCTAAGTTCTTCGTAGGATTACAAATTCTATTGAAAATATATGTAGGATGAAGTCTTAATGCACTTCCATCTTTCCCCCTAAAACGGAGCTGGCATTTCCCCTCTTTTTTTTGCAAAATTGAGCAAATTGTGTGTAGTACTCGTAGTTATAAAGTAGACATTAGATTCAAACAGAAAAATCGATTACGACAGATTTTGACATTTTCACTATTTCCTCTGTATTGTCCATACAAATAAACCATTTTAAATTGGTTCATCTCTTAAAGTTTGACTTAACCTGCCCATTAGTAGTCAGTAAAACCAGAATTTTAAATGTTTGTTTTAAAGAGTAAAAATTGTGGATGCCATTGACCCATATAATAAACTTTGCTACTATTGAGTTAAATAATTCAACTACAATGGCAAACAACCAACAGGTATTTCAAGATTTCCTGTACCGTAAGAAGGTGTTCTTCCAGTACCAGTTATTCAAAAGTCCAACTAGTTCATTGCCACGGACACAGAACGTTTCGTAACTGGGAGAGACTGACCGCAGCTTACTGAAGTCGTCATGGACAACCAAATAAAACTTAAATTAGACCCTGGATCATTGCCAAGGTCATATATTGCAGGCAGACTAAGGTGCAGTACGGATGATCACGGATCACCAAACACGGCTGTCAAGGACCACTAAACTATTCTGAACACGCGCCAGTGACCGTACACGTAGGAAACTGCAACTTTTCACGCCTCATTAACAGAACGTTTGTGTGGTCGAAGCAGCTAGGGAAGCCTATCATGTGGAAGGGATTTTAATCAATAACAATAGAACCTCTAGTTAACATTTGTGCAAATAGTGAATGGTAACCTGAAAATCTGAAACTACTTAGAGCGCCAGGAAAAGTCAATTCATGTATTTTTGCGTGACCTTTCGCTACTTTTCGTTCTTCATGTTACTTAAGATAAAATATTTTTAATAAGTCGTATGCTCAAAATTGGTTAATTTTGTGTTTTGTTGGGTTCAATGGTAGAGGATTGTGTGGCTACGATAGGTTTTTTCCAACTGCCATCATTTTGTGTTTCCAAAATTATATATGCACTTAATTACTATACAACTAAAAGTTATTATTAAGATCATTAGATGACGTGTTCAAATATTATTTGTATCTTGAACGAATAAAGATGACTTATGACTTTTTAACACCACATTCTACCCATTCAAAATGTTTTGAGATCGATCTGATTGAAAAAAATGATGTTTCCCTCCGTGTGATATCAAACTTCCCGATCCAAATCCAATCAGGAAGGTGATCTAGCGACGTAACGGGCGGAACGCTCCTTTTCACTTCCTAGACCGGCGAGATGCGAGATGCGAGATGCGAGATGTGCAGTTTTATAGGTGACCCTTCACCATTGTTAGCCCCAAGTCCGTCATATACGTCCCTACCTGCTAGATCACCATTTTAATGAAACTTTTTACAGTTCTTAAATATTTTTAAAGGATTGTATACTTTATAGATTTTCGTAAATGACCAAAACTATTAAAACATAATGTGACAATCTTTAAAACCTCCAGCTTTGCGCAACATTAAACATACCTCCGTTATTTCATTGCAATAGAAACAAATTATTTATCTTCCTTTTACTGCATCAGGTAATATATTGTGATAATAAGAAATATACATTACTCATGTAAAGGAAATGGTGCATGAATGGATCATTTTGAACTCTTGTCGACTAATTCTGTATTAACAACATGATTGTCAATGCTGAAACACTTTCGCTATTCAGTGACACCACAGATCGCAGATCAGCTGATCATCTATATGTCGCTTTCTCTATGGACAACAATCAGCTGATCGAAGGATTATGATCCGCGCGTGCGCTGTAACCGATGGCAATCGCGCGGGAGTGAAGGAAATCGGCGTCAAAAGCCTCGCGACTAACATGCGTGAAATAGAGGAGACAGGATGTAGAAACGGTAGCTTAACAGTTAATGGGAAATGTTAAATAACACGTCCATTTAGTTTCGGATCTAATTGTTGTGTTAATTTCTCATGTGATTTTGTTATCTAATAACAAAGCCAAAAGTGACTAAAAGGTTCTATGTCTCACTAGCTGACCCGGTGAACTTCGCAACGCACATACGTGTTGATCATGTTCCGAAGTCGAGTAGCATTACGGCTTCGTTGTGACAGATTAGATATTCTGGGTCGCGGCATAGTTAATAACAATACTGAAACGATGAGACATATTAATAACAATCCCACAAAATAAATAAATCTAAGTGGATTGATTCACAATTTTCCAATCCAACATAAACCCATATCAACCCTAACTGCAATGCGGCTCTAATAGGGAAGATTAAATTGTCTAAACCACGACAGTGTTTATAATAATACTCGTGTAATCTAGCATTCATTAATTCTATTCGTATAAAACAAAAAAGAACTAATAACTACTCTAGGAATAAACCAACCAGTAATCTATACATTTTTAAAACCCTCACAAACATTGTCTGAAAGTGACGCACAATGACGTTAGCTGTCGACTGGTGAAAATAAAGCAACACAATATCGGCTTTAATAAAATATTCACATTATTGATATGTGCATATGATATATCACGTCTTTTCCTCATAAGCTTAACGTATGCAAACTGAACAGATCAAGCTCAAGGGCAGTTAAGTCACAGGAGAGGTCAAGTTTAGGGGCAGATAAGTCGCAGAAGAGGTCAAGCTCAGGGGAAGATAAGTCACAGGAGAGGTCAAGTTCAGGAGCATATAAGTCGCAGAAGAGGTCAAGTTCAGGGGCAGATAAGTCACAGAAGAGATCAAGCTCAGGGGAAGATAAGTCACAGGAGAGGTCAAGTTCTGGAGCAGATAAGTCGCAGAAGAGATCATGTTCAGGGGCAGATAAGTCACAGGAGAGGTCAAGTTCAGGGGCAGATAAGTCACAGAAGAGATCAAGCTCAGGGGAAGATAAGTCACAGGAGAGGTCAAGTTCTGGAGCAGATAAGTCGCAGAAGAGGTCATGTTCAGGGGCAGATAAGTCACAGGAGAGGTCAAGTTCTGGAGCAGATAAGTCGCAGAAGAGGTCATGTTCAGGGGCAGATAAGTCACAGGAGAGGTCAAGTTCTGGAGCAGATAAGTCGCAGAAGAGGTCAAGTTCAGGGGCAGATAAGTCACAGGAGAGGTCAAGTTCAGGGGCAGACAAGTCACTCAAGAGGTCAAGCTCACGGGCAGATAAGTCGCAGAAGAGATCAAGCTCAAGGGTGGTTAAGTCACTGGAGAGGACAAGTTCAGGGGCAGATAAGTCGCAGAAGAGGTCAAGCTCAGGGGAAAATAAGTCACTGGAGAGGTCAAGTTCAGGGGCAGATAAGTCGCAGAAGAGATCAAGTTCAGGGGCAGATAAGTCACAGAAGAGGTCAAGCTCAGGGGAAGATAAGTCGCAGAAGAGATCAAGTTCAGGGGCAGATAAGTCACAGAAGAGGTCAAGCTCAGGGGCAGATAAGTCGCAGAAGAGGTCAAGCTCAGGGGCAGATAAGTCGCAGAAGAGGTCAAGCTCAGGGGTAGATAATTCACAGAAGAGGTCAAGCTCAGGGGCAGATAAGTCGCAGAAGAGGTCAAGTTCAGGGGCAGATAAGTCACAGAAGAGGTCAAGCTCAGGGGCAAATAAGTCACAGGTGGAAGGTTAGCAGCAACGCGCTGACGACTGACTACTGGCGACTCCTGACAGATTATGCGCTATGTACAATGTTAAATGCAGTACTTCTATATTCTAAACTATATTATTTATATTTCTATATTAACTAATATTAAACTATATTACACTATTTAACTATTTTACTATTTAACTATATTAAACTATATTTCTATATTCTTCATCGTGTATGCAATAATCCACGGTAGCGGGCAATTGATATTTATGAAAGATATACGCATACATAACTCCCATGCCTGTATATCATATTTAAGAACCTTGAATGGCTTGATGAACCCAGAAAATTAAAAAAATTAATTCAAATTGATTCTAATTTAATTAATATATTAAATGGGAATTAGATTTCAATGTTTTTAATAGAAATATTTTTGTGATTCAAAACTTTGAACTTAAAACAATAACATGAAAGTATTTATTTAATTCTTGAACACTGAGCAAAGAAGCTGACAGCACAAACCTTGAGTTGCTTGAGGATTTTAGAAATTTAAGCAATCTCATAAATTTAATAGATATCAATATAAAATGTTGATCTTCAAACAATGACATAAATGTATTTCTTTGATTTTTGAACACTGAGTTAAAAGTTGACGGCACCATAATTGCAAAGGCCTTTACAGATTAAATAACTACGCTTTTGTTTAACTTTTTGAAGCAGTTTTCAACTATTAACAATGCATTAATCGTCAATTTCAATAATAAGTTAAATTTTTTTGATTTGACTCTTTTAAATTGCAAATCCAAATTCCATTCAAGCGGTGAAGATTTTTCAGCACTAGGCCAGGCTTCAGCTCAACAATAGCTGTTTTAGGTAATAATGGAGTCATAGAACAAATACCCTCGTATATGTACAAATAATTAGTGAGTTTTCATTGATTTGGGAGTTACTTAATGCTACAATACCAATCATAAGAATGTTACATAAATTTACTTACCCTAAATAAGAATAATACAGGAAATTATTATATGGACATTCTGCCATAAGAAACAAGTAAATTAGGATTTTTAGCCACACACTAACGTACAGTACTTCAACTAAATGAATAAAACTTATCTCTCTATTTCGATAATTAAAGTTCCGTAGAGTATTTTACCATATCAGTATCAAGAAAAATAGCTATTCTGAATTTTAAATGCGATTATTTTAAACAGAAAAGTACAGGGTAGTTCCGAACATGTTTGCATATTATTTAAAATGTAGCTCTAGTTCAGTGAATTAGCTTGAAACAATAATGTCAAGACTGTCCTCAATAATATGTCAATACTGTAATACGTGCAAAGTTTGTATATCTGTAGAAGGATCTCGAAAACGGCTCTACAAAATTTCTTTAAATTTTGGAAATACTGTAACTAATTTCTGAGTAAAAAATGTTCGTATTTACTTCCCAGTGGGAAATAGGTTAGATCATGGATATGTCTAAAGGGAATATTTTCAGTTCAACTAAATAGCTTTTCTTATAGCCAAAAAATCAATACAATAGCTCTGGTAGTTATTACCTAAGAAAGCGGGATCCAAGCACTTTTCCACAAATCTCCTCAGAGCTTAGACACATCCATGTGAAAATAAGTTCTAGATAGGTCTAATATACAGTAAAATCCGGTGCTTCTTGTAGCATGAGTTTAAATACCCCCGGAAATTTGGTCTCGATCGGATCATTTTTACGAGAGTTATCGTGCTAACAGACACATATATATATACATATATATCCCCGTCGCAGCAGACGTGTGTACTCAGCGAATTTCAAAATCAATAATATAATAATAATAATAATATATAACAAGTTTTATTGAAATGTGTCCATAAACGTGAGAATTATTTGCCTATTCTCCATAAGATTAACATGGGAAAGAGTGTGAAGGTTAGCTGCTGTGAGGAACACTGAAAGTAGTAATTTCTACCATAAATAATTTTTATATTAACATTTATACCAACTTTCATCAACATCTGTCCATAAATAAAGGAGCTTGCCTATTCCCTATATGATTAATATGGGAAAAGAGTATGCAGGTTTGCTGCCATGATAAACACATAAACTATGTTTTTTAAGCATAAATGGATAGATCTCAACCACATGAAGCTAAATATCAAGTTTATCCAAAAATATTGATTAATATGGGAAATATTAGTTTTTCACTATCCTCCATAAGATTAACATTGGAGCCCCACAATACAACGTACTGTGTTTAGATTTTTAATATCTCGGTAACCGTTGGAGATAGAGAAAAACTTTAAGGAGCTTAATTGTGTAGTTTTCTAAGCTGATTCTAATGGTGAAATATATAATTAGACATTTTTAAAAATTACATGTGAGAAACGCTAAAAACCCCATTTTGGGGTACAAAACCCCCCCAAAATACCCGTTCCCATTGACCGATATGTCTGGTTTACGAACTCGTCCAAGCATTTGTAGGAATACACGTCTCTACCAAATTTGGTCTCGATCGCACCATTTTTACGCGAGTTATCGTGCTAACAGACACATATATATATTCATATATATACACATATATATATATACATATATATATACATATATATATATATATATATATATATATATATATATATATATATATAAATTTTAACGACTATTGTTTTTGGTCTCTGGGCACCTAAAGAAGAAAAAATAACATGGTCCCGGGCTTAACTCTTGCCATGACCTACGGTAATAGCTACTTCCCTATGGGAAATTCGCTAAAATTAACATTGATCTTATGAAGATTCAGATTGATCCTGGAGATTCAAATGTAAACAAAACAAATCTAAACATTTGTTTATAACCAATTGACAGTTGTTGTTGAATGATAATGGTGAACAGTATATTCAATTTATAATGTGAATCGAGGTTTTGCATACATTTATTTTATGTATTGAAAAATTATAAAACGCTGAATTATAAAATAATTTGTAAACACAAAGGCTGAAATAACTGTGCGGAATGAAAGCAGAGAAAATTATTTCCAAAATATTTCGTGTTTTAAGAGGAAACTTATTCATCACATTGAACTAATAAGCCAATGTAACAAATCAATTAATTGGCGTAAATTAAATTTGCCTTTTGCATTTTAATCCTGATTCCGTATCCAACACGATCAGTTGGCCACAGGCTAATAATAATCGTATGGATAATTAATTATATATGATCAGCTCCAACAATGAAGTTTGGCTAAAACACCCAAAACTACATCGAAACTGTACGGACACCTTGGCTCAGTGTTAGGCTCAGGACGCGGGGAACGAATGAGATCGACCTTCGACCGAAAATGCTAAACTTTTTTTCAGAGCAAGTTAATAAAAAGGTTTTTATCTCATCGTAATTAAGGTGTATTAAATCGTTTTTATTTAAACCATATAAACCGTGTTTACATTGAGTACATAATAAATGTGTTTTAATTTAGTTAACTAAGTTTTATAATTCGTTTCTTATTCTACCCGAGCAAACACCAGTCTCCAGGTGTACTAAGAATAATACAGGGAATTATAAAGTGAATATTCTGCCATACCTTTTTTTACTATTTTTAGTTACACACTACTATAAGTACTTAAGCTAAATGAATATGCACATCAAGTTTTACCATGATTTTTCAAATAATAAGCAAGTTATATTAATACCTTACGGTACCTAACATGGAAACTTACAGGAATAGTAGTTTTTTGTAGTAAACTGAATGTAAATCACACCATAAATATGATCTTAGGGAAGAAGTGGGCTTTTTCCTGTCTTCCTGTTTTTTAAAAAATTTGATCGAAAAAAGGTTCAGTTTGATTACAAGTTTTTAATCAAACTGAACCAATATTGGATTTTTAGAGTAATCATGTTTACATACGTGTGCTATACAAGCTCAAACAAGTATATTTTTGCTATTTGCGGACGTCAAAATGTACATTATATCTTAACCCAATTGCTTAATTAAGAGACTAACGAATCTATCTAGGCTAGTCTCTCGGTGCTGAACGGAGCGAGCGAATGGCGGCCTGGTCGTTTGGGATAGTTGGACCGACTTGGGGTGGATAGAACTGTTATTTAAAAGGCCTTTTATATTTAAATTGCGAAGATTTATATTTCGTGTTTTCCATAAAATGTCTACGTAGACAATAAAATTAAGAAACCCTTTTATTTCATTTTACTATTTTAGTTATTAGTTTATTAAATTTATTTATTGCGTTTACCCTGTACACTACACTACAATACTTTTTCAAGAGAGCTGGCATCATTAATTACTGCATAATACGAAGATGAAAAAGGGGGTCAATCCATCACGGGATTACTCTCTATTTTAAACATTATTAGAACCGAATATTTTAAACCGAATAGTGCAGGTTGTTCCGAAAGTGTTTGTATGTTTTTAAACGTAGCTTTAGCTTGGTTACATCAGCTTAAACAAATAATACTTGACTAACTAAAAAACAGTAAATTTAAATAGTTTTTAAGTATACAATTTATGGTACATATATTATTTAATTTAAAAGTCTAATTAATTACATTAATATTTTACATTAGTCCTTCAACACGCTTTTAAAATTTATAAAACCCCAAAGCCCAAACGTGCATCTATAAAAAACTACCTTATAAAAACAGGCCCAATACCAAGAATTTAAAAAATGCCAATTTATGACAAAAACTATTCTCACGTGATGTCGTCGCCGACCTTGCAAGATCAAGTGTAAGTCCGCTCGGCGTCCACTCTCGATTTCACCGGGGGCGTAGCCCTAGTGGGGAAGGGAGGAGGTATATAGGAGTGTCCGTCCTCTCCAGGGCATTGACGACGTGCATCCCACAACATGAGGACCTTTGTGAGTACCACTCTATAGGCACTGTAGGGTTGATGAGGGAACCGTAAAGAGGGGGTAGGAACGGATCAGGGTTTGTGCTAATGAATAAAATGCTTAAGAGTCAATCGTCATGTATTTTTCTTAACTTGAACGTAATATATTTTTAAATTATTTTTAATTTATAAATATAAATCATTTATAAAACTAAAATAAGTTGATTTTTGACATTACACTTCCGTATTGATGATGTATAATGCTTAGTTCGTGTTATTTGTCTAATAATTTAATTTCAAAGTTTTCTACATGGAAAGTGTAAGAGAAATTAATTGACCCCCCCACACACACATACACACACACACAAACATACACACAAATACACACACACACACAAACACACACACAAAGCTACATAAAGACGTTGAACTTAAGTTTTGAAGTTGTATCGAAACAAATTTTAATATTAAAACAAATATCTAGTAATCAAAGTTAGTTATTAAATAATCTTCTCAAACAATATTAAGAGAAACTTATTATAAAATTTAAAATGTTGTTCAATCTGGAGCTAAAAGAGTAATGCAACGATTAATTGTTTTAAAAATTCAAAGGTTTATTTATTAAGTCCAAAATAAAATTGAAGATTCTTCAAATAGAAAAATAGTTTAATTCCTAATTCAGTGAGTAATTAAATAATGTTTATAATTTTTGGACTAACAGTTTGATCTCGAGTAGTAAATAAATTGATTATTTTTCATACTTAAGATAAAAAAATAGTGAAAAATAGTTTAGATAAAAAAGATTAGTGAAATATCTTTATCTGGCAATCATACGGCTAAGTATTTATTACGCACGATATAACCCACGACACCAGTTCAAGGCTCTCTCTAATGTAAGATAGGCGATAGGCCTGAGTGTTCATGATTGCATTTATAATTAATTTATAAAGGACTGAGTATAATTCTTCCTCTGTGTTTGAAATGTAGTATCACACTTTCTATTTATTATCAAGAGTGTTGGTCCCGTCGTGACGTCATGTGGGTGGGTATACGGGTCATTGGCACTGTCCCTCGTTTGGCTGTTGATAATAAATTGGTGAGATTGGGGCAATAAAAGAAAGTCTCTTTCTACTTGTTATTCATTGTTAATAAATGCTGTGTGATTAACGTTTGTTAATAAATAACGTTATAAAAGATGTTATACATGTGGTAGCTACATGAATAGATATTTTACAAATAAATAAAACAAATTAGTACCGGTAATTAAATTTCATTTGTACAGAATAGTGTAGATTTCTATTAGTAAAATTGTGTATATTTATACGTTGAAAGGCATTGCCATTTTAATTGTAAAGCTATACAGATTGGAGTTTAGCTATGTTTTTACAAAATTTGGTTGACATTTTCATAGGTTTCTGTATTAAATTGATGATTACAATGAATTATTCGACCAATGAAGTCCGTAAAGATTCACCTATTCTCACTCTGTTTTTGCTCCTTCCAACTCCATTTCACCCACCCCTCTACCTAAAATCAACCACTAGGGAAGCCAAGTCTCTTGTAAAATAATACGAATATAAAATATTTTAGTTCTACCATTGATTTACAAGTTTACACAATTGTTTGTTTTTATATATTGTTTATATATCATTACAAGTAGTAAGTGATATTATAATTATATAAAACCGAAGTATTAACATTTCAAATTATTATTGAATAAATATAATACTTCTATCGTGATTCTACACTAATAATTCAAACATGAAATCGTTGTGCGTGGGTTTAGACTGAGAAATAAAGTAGGTATCTTATTGTATAATTAAAAATAATTTATTATTTTATAATACGTCTAAATGAATAAAATCAATTAATTTTATTCCTGGTTAATAAAAATACAAAGTTTACATAGTTCATGTTTACAGGCATGGAAATAATTCCCAAAAGGACTCTCCGTCCTTGGTTGGGAATGAGTCATACATGAGTGTACAGATGTCCATACACAGTATCCGATAACTAACACATTTAAACATTGCCAGGAATAAAAAGGCAAAGGCAACTCTCCTATAAAGACTATAATAAAGTAAATAGACACAATCATTAATTCAAAGATAAAAATGATTTACCAATATTTACACACTTTTTAAAATTTACTTTGTTTTTTGTATGGTAATAAAATAATAAGCTGAAAATAATAATGTACTTTGTTTTACACCAAAACAATAATACATCCATAACTAAATAAACTCACTCCATCATCCAATCTATATAAATAAAATTAGAGTTTTGTTTGTACATTGCTTAGAATTATTGATTTTTTGTTATTTTTACTTTTCGTGCGTTAGAGAAGCCGAAACCGGTCTTATCTCAATTTTGTCTGTTTGTCTGTGACGCTCCAGGAGGCATTTTACGCCGTCTTCTCCGAAAAAACGGGAGAACTGATTACAATGGAACTTATTTCATGTATTCTCTAGATTTCAGAGAAGGTTTATAAATGCTTGAAATCGCCCGCCGCCTCTTGAAAAATAAATAACGAGTATTTAAAAACCCACTTTTACGCGATATTACTCGCATATTGATTCAGTTTTCAATGAATAACCTACTGATAATAACCAGTTGTCTTTGTAGTTTGAAGATTTAACAGAAATAAAAACAATCAGCTGTCATATCAATATTAGTTAGTTTATATTGGTCATTGATTTTCAACCCATTTCGAAATCATACTATATTAAAACGTTATTTTAACGTATAACTAATTATAATAATTGTATAATGTTCTAATCTATTTAATTGTAAAGTAATGCTAAATAATAAAGCTGGGTATCGATTTATTTTCTTTGTATTGATTTGTTTAGGATTTAAGGTTTACATTTTGGTATGATTATCTTTCTTCATTAAACTGAATCCTTCAACCCGTACAAAGGACGGGCTTACTGCTAGTTGAAATATAAAACTGATATGTAAAAATAATCTTAATAGTAATTAAAAATAAAAATAAAATTGATTATATTCAAAGAAGTCAACATTTTTAACTGTTTAACTTTTAACAGCGACTATGCTGAATAATAGGTTTTAAGAATGTTAGAGTAAAATGTTAAGCATTTTTAAAACGTTTGGGAAGTATTTTTTACCATTTTACTTATAACTTTTTAACACTGAAATTACCACAGCACCATTTAAATGCACGGTACTGGCCTAATCTACACTCTCACTCCCCTCCCTTACATAGACATTATATTACTCATCAGCGTGTGATTTAAATGCCATTTGAATGCGTAATGTTTTTTAGATTGAAACCCTGATTAATGGAGTATTTTTAATGGACCATAGAACATACGGTAAATACCTTTGGCGTAAACAACTTTCTTCAACAACGTAAACGCACCTGGTTTTCTAAATGTAAAAATGTCAGCCACGCGTAACAAACAGAAGTCGGAAGTAGAATTACCGTTGCATGTGGAGAACGACGCGTACGAGGTACGAGTGTGAAGATAATAAACAGGAATGTGAGGTCAGTGACCTCTCAAGGTCGCCAGCTGTTGTCAAGGTCGTGATCGTCTCGTGACTAGGTCACGTGACTATATGCAGGATGAGTCGCTACAAGCGATGCTCGACGGTCACGACTGACTTGAACCACCAGTTGTATAATTGTGAACCTCACTCACTCCAGCTGACTCGACCTTGACGTTCGTGTGTGGCATCTTTAACTGTAGGCTTGCATCATGAGAAATGACTGAGGAGGCTATAATCTTATACACGTTCTGAAAATTATACATAATACTAGCTTTTTAGAAAATAAACAGCAGTTTATAGTCTAGTGTCTTTGCTAATTGCAATAAGCATTTTATTTGTGTAATGACAGGAAGAAGTTTTGAAACATTTTTCAGTATACAGATTAAGAAGTAAAATGCTATAGAAAGATTAGATATTAGATTACTTATTAGGTTCAAAGACTATATCCCATAAGGTTGAATGTCTGGGTTCCGAGACCTCGATCTGGGGTAACCATGGCTTCAAAAATCAAATTGCTCATTTAGATACAAAAAATAAAATAATAATTGTCGAAAATGTCTCAATACATTACCTAAACTACCAATGATATACTCGTACATTACATTATATCGTTTATTTTTATTAAGTTTATATACATTGTATTTAAAGTTATTTATAAATGTTTTAGTTGTTGATTTGTCTGCTGGGGTGTGTGTGGGCGGAAGCACCTGCCAACAGCAACTCCGAGGAGTCCAGCTCGACCTCGACCAAACCCAAGAGGACAGCAGTCTCGACGACGTACGGAGCCCCGGCGGCGAGCCAGGGTTACTCTGGGGGTGCATCGTCAACAGGCGGATACAGCAGTGGCGGGTCCCTCGGAGGTTACCAAGTTGGCAGTTCACTAGGTGGCTACTCCAGCAGTCTAGGAGCGTACCCTTCACTGGGCGGTCTTGGAGGATACTCTCTAGGAGGTCTAGGTCACTACCCCGTCCTCGGAGGATACGGTGGATACGGAGGACTTAGCTTCGGCCAAGGATTGATCATTCCTCACGGAGGCTATGACTTCAGCAGTCTATACAGTGGTCTTGGAGGCCTCGGTCATGGCTACTCCTTGGGAGGATACTCCTACCCTGCCACGTCAGGAGTCAAGGGAGGGTCTCTGTCTACTGCCTACGTAGCGCCGCTGTTCCAACCTACGCCCTCTGTGTCCCACGCTCCGTCCTACACCCCATCATACTCAGCTCCTTCATACTCATCAGGATCTTCTTCCTCCTACCCCGCTCAGACATCCTACAGTACCCCATCCTCCTACTCTCCCTCATCCTACTCAGCGCCGTCCTACTCCTCAGGGTCCTCCTACGTCTCTGGTTCTTCGGGTCTTGGCAGCTACTCAAGCCCCAGTTACTCGTCATCGGACTATTCCACTCCATCTTCTTCCTACGGAGCTCCTTCTTTCTCGCCTTCTTCCTACACTGGAGGATCTTCCTACTCCGGTGGTTCCGGATACTCGGGATACTCCAGTGGCGGCTCGGGTTACAGCGGGTACAACCCTTCCTCATCCTACAGTTCACCATCCTCATCATACAGCTCACCATCTTCATCCTATGGTGCCCCATCTTCATCCTACGGGGCCCCATCTTCATCATACGGTGCGCCATCCTCATCCTACAGCTCCCCTTCCTCATCCTATGGCGCCCCTACACAGTCATACTCAGGGTCCACAAATCACTACAACACCATCAGTTACAGCAGTGGTGCAGCCTTTGGAAAGCACTAGACCAAACTTATATTTTTAGTCATTTTCTGATTTATTTTTTACATTTTAAAACATTCTTTAACCACCATACCGCAGCTTCATCATCACTATCGCCATTGATCATCAGTTTTCGTTTTCATCTCACTTTCATCATACATTCTAACTTCATACTACATGTGCATCATCTACATCTATCATCTACACATTTTCATTACATGACACATCTAATCATCCAATCATAATCTTGGCATCCAATCTAAGTCATTCAATTCATTTCATCTTTAGGTTAAGTCAGTTATTGTTTATTGTTGTATATTACTTTGTTCTATTTATAGTCCTGTTGACTCCAGTTGTAGCATAGTTTTTTTATTGTGATCGTAACTAGGGTCCTGTTAATAAATTATGTTTTGTAAAAAACTATACTGGTTGTCTTTATTTATGATTCCTCTAGCCTTTAGCAAATACTATTATTTATAAATAATAAAGCTCAAAATGTTTTAATTCATTTCATTATAAGGAATTTATTTCTGCTTTCTTTAACACCATTTAAATACTAATCGTTGTGATGATTTTAAATCAAGTCTAAGAAAAGTACTAGGATTTACGTAACTTAATTTAGCAACTTTAGTCCCTAAAATATAAGTTTTTGGTTATTATATTTTCTAATAGTTACCTAATTTGCTTTCTGTTACAAAGTTATATTATTTAAAAGAGTTTAAATCATTATTTTGCTCTATAACATTAAAATGTAAAATACTGTGTTCTAGTGTCTATATTCTGTCTACCCTGGTGGTTATAAGTGATTAAATGAATTAAATTAAATTGGTTGAAATTAAAAACATAACATAATGATATTTAGCTTACACACACACACACACACACACACACACACACACACACACGCGCGCGCGCGCACACACGCACACACGCACACACACACACACACACACACACACAAACACGCGCACACACACACACACACACACACACACACACACACACATTGTGTGTTTATATATAGCAAAAATTTAAGTAAATTTAATCATTATTATACTTTAGAAATGAGAAATTAATAAAAATATGATCATGTCACTCGAAATGTAGCGTCGAATTCTTACAGGTCAGGTCAGAGCTTCAATCGAGCACATAAAGCTAATATTAATAATCCAACATTGATCAAATTGTACTAAATTATAGGTTTCATTCAATGATCGAAAGAAGGAACATTAGATCTTACCGTACTAAGTTGCTATTGAACAAACACGTGAGTGTTATGATATATTTATTTAATCATCTTGCAAGAAATTCCCATTATACGATGATCTAATTTATTACCAAATGTTTATGCTAGGCTTATTAGATAATAACACAACAGAAGTGGGTTATACCAGATGTAGTGATATTCAAAGCCTTCTTAGCATAGAATTGGCGTAGTGAATTCTTAGCATACAATGTATGTGGGTAACTGTAAACATAACAACATTACCTAAATGTTTTAAATAAAAGCTAAGAAAATTTTTATTTGATTATTATTATAAAGTAAGTAATATTGGGGAGAATTAACAAACCAATTTTAGTAATAGAATTTATGTTCATAGATTAAACTAATTGTTACGGCTATATAATGTATAAATGCTTTTTTAACTTTGCTTCCCTGTAAACAATTAAACAATTAATTTGATTCGGGTAAATTATTACATGAGTAAGTATTAAATAACTGAGACCTAATATCCCCATATGTTCTTGAATACCAAAACTAAATAGGCACTATCTTCGTAACTGCACTTGAAGTATTGGGTGGCTAGTTTGAAGCTTATTTTGATCAAGTATCGTTATTTTACGGTAATTTGATTTTAGTATTGCCATTTGAAAATGTTGTCTCTATTATTAGTATTGCTTACTCATAGAGGAAACCAAACTGAAGTAAAGTTAAAACCAAAAACTAAAAAATCATATTTTTATAAATGAGCGTAGAATAATATTCTTATTTTGCATGAAGTATTCAGTTTAAAGGGTCTACAAACTACCATTATGCTTATTATTCGTGGTTAACAAATAAAAGGAACAAAGAAACTAATGCAAAGAAGGAGGACAATTTCATTTCTGTTTTCATCAGTAAATTTTGTAGGTTTATTATCATGGACTTTTCAGACACTGTGTTTTCAAAAGAATGACAAAAAGAGAAAGGGAAAGCCCTAGGACATGACAGAGGCGTGGACGTTAGATGGAAGTTCTGATTCATTCTGGAGAAACTGTGCCGCAGTTCTCTGGAAGTGGACGCCAGTTTTTATGCTGTTTTAAAAAGAAAGTAGACTACAAGATGAAAATGCAATTTTCACGTTCGGGATTTACGTTTGAGGGGTTTCGGGGGCTTATAAAGTTTACAATGCAAATACTGCTCATAAATTTATATTACTTAGTTAAAATGAAAAAAATGTTATTATTGTCACCCTCCCTCATGATTTGTTTTATTTCATTATTTATTGAAATAATATATTACCTATGAAAAACTTTATTAAAAATAAAACTAACCTGAAAGGTAGTCGCATTTTTGGTTCTAGTGAGTGACAGTAGACATCGGTCTGGTGATTTGAGAGCTATAAGAAGTTAAAACCTCGTTCATAAATACAACTTTGTATCCCTAAATAAGAATTTACGCTCTAAAATATCGTTCCTTGAACGCGTGTTCTGAGTCAAAGTTTGAATATGTTTCTTTCTGCCATGATACACGGTAGGTAACATTTTTTTCTATTATTTTTTGCCATCAGATGAAGAACAAATTGAAAGAAACCTGCTTTAAAGGAGTTCTTTGCGGATTTATATTTAAAAAGCCAATGGTTATAGATAAGCATAAAGTTAACGTGTTAATAAATAATCTCGTTTGACGTAAGTATGTATGATGACGTACTATACTTTGAAAATCGATTTTATTACAAACCATATTAATCAATATTACTATTGTTATGTGACAAAAAGATAAGCCATGCTATCAAGTAAAATATTGTTATATTTTATAAATTAAATTCAAAAATAAAAAGTTGCCCATAGTAAAAACTATGTTCTAATGAAATACTATTCTAAACTCAATTCATGATAGTTTTTTGTGGAGAGGATTAGATAATGCTACTGTAATGTAACCGGTAGATTCAGGGACTAGTGCCCACTAACCCCCCTCATCTCCCACGAGAAGTCTGGAACTGTTTTGATGAGTTGAAATGAGTACGGTAAGTAGACTTTCTGCCATGAGAAATACTGCATCTACGATTGTTTTCAATTAGTCTACCTTTACAAGATGAAGATGTATAGCAAGTTTTTCACAATATTACTAATAATAAGGAAGTTCTATCAATTTGCTTGCTCTTCCTAAGAATAACATTGTAATTGTAGTAGGTTTGCTGTCACAAGTAAGAAGAAAACTTTGATTATTTAAAATACATTTTTAGATCTAACATCCGATTTTCATGAAATTTGGTGTGTAGGTACTAATCCATCGTTCTCGGACAGTGTTGTTTAATTTATTTGGAATTTTTTGTTTTTAAGGGTATTTTGCCTCTAAAACACGTAATTTCTCAAAAAAGCTCTAAGATTTTCCTGAATTAATTATATTATATATAGTCCTTTAAGACATAAACAAAATGACACTACCCGCATTTGCCAAAACATCGAGGTTTAAAAGTTATGGGCTTTAAAAGTCAAAATAATTATTTTAAATTTTTGGTGAAAACAACTAATATAAAGTACAATTTAACTACCACCATTAAAACCAGCTTAAAGAACTAGCGCACCATGTTTTTCTAATGGATAATATAAAAAACACATTTCTTCCTTATTTCCCAGCCGTTTTCTATGAAACTTGGTATGCAACGTAAGGTCACATCACCGAACAAAATCACTTAAAAACATTGGTATTACGGTGGAGAGGGGTTAGTCCCCCCATGAAATTCTAACAATTAATTTATTTTCACCTGTTATTATCTTCAGAAATTGAATGATTATGTTTTAAACAATAAATTATTAAATGGTTTATATACCTCTCTAAAACAATCTTAGTAGTTGAAGTGGCGCAGCTTTTCGGCCGTTTCGTTTCGGCCTAATTAGGCCATCATCAGGCACAAGGATAATCAATTTTCTTGAATTTTCACTCCATTAAAACTTGAATAAAAACATAAATAAAAAAATAAATTATTAAATGATATTTAGATAAATGTTAAAGAATATGATGGATTATTTTTAAAAATTCGTTTCAATTGACTTAAGGGAGAATGAATATGTCATTTCACTGATACAGTTAATTTAATGAATTATATATAACAACCCCCAGAAATCTTCTTAAAGTGTGCAAACTCCTTCTCTTCTCTGTACACCTCACTGGCCGATTTGGCTGGATTTCAAATACACATCCGTAAATTCATCGAGATTGGAGATTTTAAGCGAATTTTCATGTTTACAGAAATAATAATATGAGTGCGATATACTGTAGTATGAATTCCTTAAAATTTTCAAGGTGTTGCAGATTAAATTAACTATCGCTAAATATAAGTATATTTTACTCATATTATCTGTTTATTAAGTAATTTTGGTAGCCTAAATCTTATAATATGCTACTATTGTCGATTGATTGGATTACTGTATTTGGCTCGGCTAATACTATCATTAGATACATTGGGTGGGTTAATCATCTACAGTACTTCATAATCTGGGGGACGCCGGTCCTGTTCAATGCTGATCCTCGACACTACTTTGTAATGGTTCGTTACTGGACCTGGATCTTAGTTTATTGGTTAATAATTATGTGTCCTGGAATATGAATGGGCAGGTAGTCTGGAACAAAACGATACAAGTCATACTCATTACTGTACAATCATCACACGTATAACCTCCTTAATATGCATTGAGTATATGTCTTATGAATTGGAATATGAATATTATTAATGAGCAACTTTTAGTAAATGGAAAATTTGTATATACCCTAGGTTGATTAATAAATATAGAAAACAAATTCTAAAACAAATAAAAACTTTTTTAATATCATACAGGAGTAGGTACCTATTAAAAACTTATGGAATTCAGGGAGCTATGCAGTTCTTCAGCTATACAGCTCCAGTTATGCCGGTACAAAAAATAACTCTCTTTAAACCATTTTTTTCCGGACAGCTTTTCCTATTGATAGGACAAGCGCAACCTTCTCTTTTCCTTGGGTTTATAATTGTTTCCGAGAGGCTAATTTGTATCCTTCTCCTCAAGTCTGAATTGATAACCTCCAGGCTGAAATCAGCGAAGAATTAGATTAACAAAAATAATTAAATGACACACATTATTGTCACCTTCACCTGGTTATTATCTTCAGTAACTAAAACACAAATAACAAAACACTGTTGAACTAATGTGGAGCTAATGGAGAGTGATACTGGAATTTTAAACTAGACCTTCAATTATTTGATGCATTTTCAGGTTATAAAGGCAACAAAGCTGATTCATCAGATGATTCCAGTTTTGCCAACTTAAAGCCATAGAAGTACAAAACATGCCTTTCCTAAAAAGATTTTCCTCGCTGCAATTTGTCTCTTTAACCGTTGAATAGCCCTCGTATTACTCTTTATGAACGTGAGGTGCATAAAAAAAACTGTGTAAATCCACATTCATGACATGACGAGCTCTGCAACCTTATGTCTCCTGATCAATTGGTGAAAATCTATTATTGCAATTCGACTGACATTTCCGTATTCGGTTGGACATATCGGGATCGAACCGGTTGTGTAACAGGGTAACAGGCGAAAGTGCAGCTCCAGACTGGGTGGATGCTGAACCAGTTGTGCGAAAGTGGAGCTTTCTCTCAAGGTCAAACTGACCACTTTCGCTCGAGTTACGCGCACGCGTTTTGTGTACAGGTGTGCGCGTGCGCGTGCGGGCATGTGATCAACTATCCAAGTTACGAGCAAAACGCTGTTAACAGAGTAGTTGGAATTAAACTAAAGCAGTTTATTTTCCAAGTTTATACGATTTAATAATTCAAGTTATTTCAAATAAAAATGCCCAAATATTTATTTGGTTTACTTACATAAATAAAATACATTTATAGCAAGTAAACAATAAAGCAGATTACACCTCACATTGATATGTTTTTAAATGTAATGCCATCACGGCAAGGTCCACGCGCAGGGCGGCCCCGTCAGTGACGTCGGGATCGTCACATTGTTTACAGAGTTGGCTTTGCTTACCACCAATAGCATAGCATTATCAACATAGTTCGGCAGTATAACTTACACCTACATAGCTTAATTCAATGGAAAAATTATATAAGTTACTTTGTTTACATAATTGTACGTTCAGTCTAGTGCATGTCAGTGCTTGTTTGCATTTTAAACACCCAGCCAGGATCTCAGCCTGGATCACGTCTCGTCAAAGTCCTCCTTGATGAAATTGATCGCTTCAGCGTGTCGCAGCTTGCCTTCAAAAACAGTTTTTGAAATTTTGTGAAGTGAAATTTGTCATACGTCCTTTGCGTCAGTAGGCCTACCCTACTGCAAGGATAGTTATGTTCTTCTTCGTCAACTTTGTTGTCTGTTGGTATTTTTTTAATTTTACCACCAGCCAAATGTCAAATATCAAATGCCTCAGTGAAGTCACTAATCTTTTTGCACATCAAGTTCTAAAGACTATTCAAAACCTTATTGCAATAAACTGTAGATACCTTTGACATGGATATTTCTTAGCTCTGGGGGGGGGTGTTGGCAATTTGTAAGATGAAAATTTGAAACAGGTTTCCATATAAACTACCAGAGCTATTGTATTGAATTTTTAATATACAAAAATAAAAATAGCTGTTTAGATGAACTGAAATCAATCCCCTTAGACAAATCCATGATCTAACCAATTTCTCAGAGGGAAGTAAATCTCTCTCTATATAAATGGATAAATGTAGGTATGTATGTCCTTTGTGCGTTGCCAAACTACACATCCGATCGCCATGAAATCTTAGGAAGTTGCTATATATGTGTCCGGGAAAGTTTTAGTGTAAAGTGTTCAAAAACTCCATTGGTTTCCATTTTGTGGCGTTTTAAATTTCTAATGTTAACCTTATGGGGACTAAGTTTGTTCACAAATTTTGTACAATCAAATAATTTGATTTATTAAGCTACAGATGTTGGTTTATTTTCCATTAGCAATATGATTTACCATCCAATGCAATCTGAATCATTCATTAATGTAAAACTTTAAAGTAAATAAATAGTTTTCAAAATGAACAGCTTTATTCCCCACGTTAATAGCTTACGGGTTTCGAGGATTATGTATTTTTTTAAATTTTTTTTTCTGAATAAAACCACGTTTTTATATGTTGGCCAAATACAAAATAATTGAAATGCTTATATATTTTACGTTTATTATAATAATCAGCTGTGTTGTATATTTCCTATAAAAGCCGTATTACAGTTTGGTTTGGGTTTAGGTTGAATTCGAAAATTGTGAATCAACTGAATCAGATTTAATTGTTTTGTGAGAATGTTATTATATGTGTTAACGTTTCAATATTGTTATTAACTAGCCCGCGGCCCAGAATATCTAATATTTAACAACGAAGCCGTAACGCTATTCGGTTTCAGAACATTGCTAACCTTTTAAAGTTAACACATATATACTGTAGGGCGTCGGGTCAGCTAGTACAAATAAATAATAACGTGAAGTCATCTAAAACTACATCACTAAGAGGAGCACTCTTGTATTATAAAAGAAATGAATGAGTGTTATAATACGAGTTCATAATACAATGTGTTTTTAGAGCTTTGTTCAATACAAACAACAAATGTAACTGTTGTATATTTTAATATTAATTTAGAAAATCCTAATTTTTAAGAACTACTAGTTGGGAAAACAACATAAATAATGCATTGCCATTCACAAACAAATACGTGTACATCGCTATATATTTTGATATATATTTCATAAATATAATAATCATATAGCTTTGTATATCCTAATTTCAGTTTGTTAGGAAAAACATTTACAAATGAACATTTTGTACTATGCTTATATTGTTGTTTAGTCACTGATAGGGAGAATCTGTTCAATGGTGTGAAGTTGAGAATTACATAGTTATCTAACCAAAACAGATGGTTGCCAGGTTGCTTTGTGCTAGCAACTGCATACTTTTATATGAATATTTTAATTTCCATAGAAACTTACATAATTTTTGTTGAGGTATTAAAATACAACCTGCAGTATGTTGATTCCTGAAGAACATGGTACCGTAGTTGAATAATCTTGACCGTAAAAGCAAGACGCCCGGCGCAGCGGTAGGCAATGCAGATACTGCGCTGGGGTTGCCGCTCTCACAGTGAAGGCGCCGTCATAATTCCAACTGGGGCTCTGCAGTAAGTATATTTTATTAAACCTTTGAAATTTCTCAGTCATCCATCAACAATGGATTGACGTTAGGTAGTAACAAGAGAAGAGTTTGTATATTTTGATATCAAAATATAAAAATGTCATTGTAATAGAAAATACTAAATATACAAAAATACTTTGTAAATAACTAATTTAATAACAGTTTTAGATTAGTTAATCTTATTTGACTAATAAACTTTGAGTCCGTATACGGCGTAGGCTTAACTTAACTTTCTAAGTCAAAGTTAAACATTAAAACATTTTTATCAATTAAAATTTTAATAAAAACCCCAAAATATTTTTAAAAACTTGAGACATACCCAATTCACTTCGCACTAACGGGATTTTATAAGCACATAAACTTAACGTCTCAGTAAAAAGAGCTAGCGTATACAGAGGTGTATGCAGATCATCGAAAAATATTTTTGCAGCGTAAATCAAACTCCAAAAGATTTATTTTTTAAAACATCAGAAAATTCTAATTAAATAAGCTATGTGTACAGGGACCTAAATACATAATATACTTTATGTCTAGTTCATTTATAATGTTTAGTAATAGTATAAGGTTCTCAAAGGAAATTAAGTTTCCATAATTCTACTATTTATAAAAACGATATAAACAGAATTTTAGCCAGTAGGTACAGTCGGGAATATCAACATTAGACATTAAGAATAGTATATTTTCTCATAGTTGTAGTAGTACAGACAATCCGGAAAATGGACTTGAGAGATTCAAGGTGTGTATTTGGTAAGGAAAACGGATACTATTGTATAAAAATAAATTTGTTCAACATTATCGTTCTCGGTGGAAAGATAATACTGTATCTATGTAAAATAAACGGGAAAAAACTAAGGTGGCAATTGTACAGTTCCCTCCATGCTTTAAATGATTATAACCACACGAAGTGGTTAGATAGCTTTCAATACTTTGAAAAATCAATGATCTAGTAGCATCAAGCTTCTTCTTTGATGCTACCTTGCTATGAGATCTTTGCTAGTTTTAAACAACGTACCACCCACAACAATTATCAGATAAAGGGTAGTTTCTCAGAAAATTATTAAACTAACTAAGTACCGGTAATCGAGGAGGGGAGATAAAACCATCGATATTAACTATTTTAGAAAAATAACGTAAACAACTTTGGCAGTACGGGTTTTACCGGTATGCTTTTCATTTTTTACTTCACAGATATTTTTTAAACATTGGTAGATTTTGGAGAAACCAACGGTTAGCATTATAATTTGGTTCAATAGACTAAAGAAACAAATAGGACCAAATTAAAATTTCCATAGACTAAAGACACATTGACGTAGAATACAATAAAATCAGGATCAGTAACAATTGTAGTAACCTGTATAGAAAGATTACAGTAGGCCTTAACCTGTTTTCTATGCTCATTCTCTTGATAATGTTATATTTTGACATATAACTCTAATAATTGATATATCTAGGATCAGATTGTTAGATTTGATTTTAAACTTTACAGGTTGGTGGTTAAGTGGTTTCAGAATAAATAGGGCCTACACTTTTACTTTGCTTAACTTTAATCCACCCACAAAAAAAACTTGCATATATTTTCACTCTTGTATCGTGAAAGTTATAACACCCTGAACTCAAGCAAAATTTGCTCTTTCTTGGTTTTTAAAGCAATTGAAAATCTGTAGCCTGAACTCTATCATAATAGACTCTGTGATCTAAATAGCATCATATATAATAGAGGCGTACTAACACCTTCATACGAAGGCACACGATTCTCTCGACGCCAAACACCGTCCAAAAGCCTTCGATCATAATCTTTAGTATAGTGTACTCTAAAATTACCGTAGTCAGCCCTAACCCAGTCCATCGGTAAATGAACTTTTAAATTCCTCAACAAGTATATCACCTGTAGTCCTCGGAACGAATACTAAAAAAGGTTGTAAAGGGAAATGCTTGGAACAGAAAACATCATTCTTTCATTCTGATATTTATTAGTGTTAAAGGTGCTGACTTTATTTGAGAAAATGCAGGACCAACTGTTGGAGATGGATACTATACTCCTTGTCAAAACGTTAATATCATTTTTGGTTCTAAAAGCCTAATCGCACCTGGTTTAGAAAATTGTTTATTTGTTTGTCTTTCAAGTTTTTTAATGATATCCCTTTTTCTATAAAAAATTGTTCTTCTTCAAGCACGTTTAAAATGAAACTAAGGAATTGGCTTGTAACTAAAACGCCTGAAATTAAGAGTTTGTATACAAATATTAATTGATGTTTTTTCTGCATGAGTACAAAAAAAATTATCTAATGGGTTCATTTTCAATAAGTCCTTTAGGTTTTGATTTTGACATGGATATGTCTTAGCTCTTGTGGTGTGTGTAGGCAATTTGTGTGACCAAAATTTGGAACAGTGACGTTATATGGTTAGTGACTTCATTTTTAACTACTTTGTCTAGGAAATGCTTTAGTTTTCTGAATTCTAAAATGTATGTTAGGGAATCATTTTATGTACAGGACTTATCAATGACAGAAAATGTTTTTAGTATCTCATAAAATCCTGAGACTCCCACCCAAATACATTAGGTCGATCCCTTTCTTGGGTGTGAACTATTTATCGTTATTTAGTTTTAATTTTTAATTTTTGTCTTTATTGATAAGTTTCTAATAATTGTTTTATACTATAGTATCAAAACTGGTCAATGTCAATAGCCAAATACATTTTATAATACTTTGTAACACTGAAGGTACATCAATATTATAATTATTATTGATTTGACCCGTCATCTTGAGAATTACGTGGTTTGTTACGTATTTTGATATGGAGAGTCCAGTTGATGGGGTTAAGTGGTCCCAGGGTCTTGACTCCTGTGTACGATTCTGGGTATATAGTTTGTTCTTGGATACAAATAAAGCTCAACCAATTGTTAAGTATTAGACATATTCATAAAGAAGTAAACAGTGTTAGCTGTTAGGAATTGCTCTAGTTCCTAAACTTGGTGGGCATTGTCATATTGATTTTGTTTGCAGCAGACTCTTGCAGTAGTCCAGACAACGAAAATGTATAAAGGGAAATACTTGGAACTCAATTTTTGACGGAACTAGACTTTTGACGGATTTGCAACAATAAGCGTGTAACCAAGAAGTTTCTGAATCTTGAACTACCACCTAATGAATCCTTCAATTTCCAACCATTCATGGTCGGCGAATAGAGCAAATTCTGAGCCAATATGAACTTGCTTTGAATACTGGGAAGTCTCAATAGCTCGGATACTAACCTCAGAATATCGGGGGTTTTGAACCTTGTGAGCTTTGTCGCCTTAATATCTAATATAAAGTGTCCTGCCAAATCACGATATTAAAATGTTAGCTACTTGATCAGGTAAAAACCTTATATTAAAGAAATCAAAACTTCAATTCCTCGTAGCTTATAAAATATTAGAGATATTGTAAAACACCGAAGTACATAAATGTTTTATTTTAGAGAGAAGAATTAAAAACAAAAAATACAGAGTGTTCTATAAGACATTTTTAAAATAGTCCCCATTTTGGAAAATGGTGGCCATATTGAAAAAATATGAAATTGTATCAGTATTTGTATTCCTGAGTGAAACTTAAAATTAAGCAAGTTCCAAATTTAAAGTGTGGTGTTAAGTTAAGCCGTGTAATTAAGAAGTTAGCTATTGAATTACTCTAAAAGACTCACCCCCGGTTTAAAAACTACTATAGAGTGAAATACCATATTCTAATCTAGAATTTACAAGAGTATAGTAAACCCATTTCAAAGTATTTAATGGACAAACAAATTTTTGTAGGAGAGAGCGCTAAGAGATTGACAGAGTATGTTTTTAAAATAACTTACATAAAGACAAATTCTCATCAAAATTCAAGCCAAGATACTTAGTGCTGTTACATTGTTCTATACAATTACAGTCACAGAGTTGCGCTTTAAGCGTAACTCTTGTTTTAAACAAGAGTTTCTCGAAGTTTATTTCTAAACAAGTTTCTGGTCTTAAACAAGAAACTCTGTGAATTTTAAAATGATTGAAAATTATATGTACCAGATAGTCAAGAAAATAAGACCACTGTCTAAGAAACATTCAAAGTAAGCTTGTTGCAATAAAACCAAATAGAAAATTAATCCAAATAATATTGCCCAAGCTTGTGTAGTTGAGCTAAGGAATTGGTCTGATATGATAGTGCTATATCGTCAGCAAATACAGTTATACAAACATTAAAATTTCCCTTACAAAGATCATTTATAAATATTAAAAATAAAAAAGTGCCAAAAACAGGATCTTGAGGAACTCCATATTTAAGACATGAAATATCAATTAAATCATCGTCAATTAACCGAATTGTCATTAATTTTCTCCACCATTTTTCCTGATATGAACTGAACCATAAATGTGGCAAATTCCTGCTGAATCTAACGCTATTATAACAAATTATGATTAAATGTATCAAAATCTTTGCTAATGCATAAAAAATACAACCATTATGAAATGGTAGTATTTTAAAATGATAAAAATTTTAGGTTTAAATGAGACCATCAGCAATAATGCTGTGGGTCTTATTTAAACCTTTGTATATAATTGATAAAAGGGTTTGAGGGCTGTGCGTGAAACCCACTAATTACAATTTGATTAGAAGAAAAAACCCGTTTTCAAAAACCGAACTAATCTTTGATTTACCATTTTTTTCAATAGTTTAGTGAGGCAGGAAGCAAGGATATAGGGTGATAATTAGCCTCCATACGCCTATTACCATTTTAAATAATGGGCACAACTGTCACCATTTTCAAAAAGTCAGGACAACAACCACAACTTATACTTTAATTAAATAACTGAGTTAAAATAGGGCTGATTTCATAAGCTAAGTTACGAATAAGGACTGTCAAAAGCAAGCCATCACCAGTACGTTTACACTTAGAAAGATTATAAATTACTTTATTTGTTTAAAAACAGTAATTGTACTGAGAAAAATAGAGTTTATACTTTAAAAAGTGTAAAGATTTTTCGAATACAAAAGCTTTTTTTGGAGTGACGGTTCTTTGTATGAGAACTCTTATCTTCTCAGAAGCATCGATTAAGTAATTATGCAAAATGTTGGCTACGTCCTGTTCATCAGTGATTACAGTGTCATCCTTCCCTGATACATAATCTTGGATGTTTTGTTGAACATCATTTATTGTTAATGCTGTTGATAACTTTTCATTTAATTAAATATTGAATAATATTGAATTTAATAGAATAAATTTAAACTAACAAATTTAAAAGTGAATACAAAATTTCATAATCACGTAATTTTAATTTTTTTCGTTTTCAATTTAGTTAAACAGTTTTGTCATCAGGTTTATATCAGGTTTAATCAATATGAAAATTTTGATCTTAGAACCAACTGGTGTGCCAATTCAGATTTCCTCAAACTTAGTTGGTTACTTTTTGCATTTTGATGTGGTTTAATTTTGTGAAGGAATTTAAGTTAATAGCAGCGTTAAAAATTTTGGTTGTGGTGAGAAGCATGATTATTAAAAGTTTTACTTTGATCTTCATATTCCAAATAAAAACGATGGCCAGTCAAATGAACTTGAAGTGAATTCGATGTTTGACCAATAGAGTCTTCTGGACAATGTTTGCACGATAGTTGTTGGTAAATCACATCGTGCGTTTCATACATTTCAACCTTCTCTGCATAATTAATTTTGCAAATGCCCCTACGGGGCTTGTGGCATGGTTCACAGCCATTACAATTGCCTAATTTTTCAGGACGGGAATTTTGGGTCTCACCAACATAATTGTAGAATGAACTGGTCTGTTCACGTTAGTTATTTGAAAAATAAAGTCAGGAAATTCATATTTTTATTTAGACAACTTAATGAGATTTTAAATTTATGAGAATTAAACTCTGTTACTATGCTTACTGTCAATCTTTGTTTATGGCAGGGATCATTGCTTGGTGTGGAGGATACCAGTTAATTTTGGAGCCATTAAATATTAAAGTTAAAAGTCTATAATTAAGGCTGCTTTGGGTAAAGGACGAAAATATCCTACCCATGATTTATTTGATGAATTTATCGTTCTAAAACTGAGACAGCTTTATGTTAAAACATTGTTATGTTACATATATAAAAATTCTGGTGAAATATTTTTAAATTTTCAACGCCAATATTCTACTTGTAGCTTACAAACGTCAAGAATTAGGGTGGAAAATTGGTCAGAACCTATTCAGTTACAAATTCTTATAACATTTGACGAATTCTATACAGAAATTCACCTCCACACTTACAAAACTTCCACAATTATAAATCGGTTACCTACAAAAATTAAGTTCTCAATTGGCTCAAGGAAATTGGAAGGATTGCTACCGAGGTGGTCGTCACGTCCGGTTATAGATGACCCATTCACTGGCACTGGACGCTGACTTTGACCCGGCAGTCATGCTCACTCACGCCTAACTCAACTGTTCGTCGCTCGATCTGGGCTCTTTTGGCTATGCTGTTCCGCTGAATTGCATACTTCTACTTTTATTTCTACAATTGCTATTCAGTAACTCCATATTTTATTTCATATTTATAGTCTTTAAGATCTTTATATTTCTTTCTCTCACAATTTTAATATTACTTCCCACGTTAAATTTTATTTTAAAATATGTTAAGCTTTATTTTGAAATAAATCACTTGTCTTAAATTTTCATAGCTATGTGGCTTATAAATGATAGCGGCTCGTGCTTGCGCACAGGCAACCAGCCAATGTAGGCACATTCAAAAATGTTTTTTAACGGCTTTTCATTAAAAAAATAAATAAGCAGTAATATAAATTTTATATTATAGTATAAGTTGTAAAAATGTTTTTATCGTCATATTGTTAATTTAAATTTAGGAATAAAAATGTTTAGAGTTTTAGTTTTCAACTATTGTTACTTTTATTATCACTTTTATTTAATTAACTAGCCAAAGTACCCGTTCTTCGCACGGGTAAAAAAGGCTGAGGGGTGTAGGCTCTACTGATACATTTAAGTTATCGTTAATTAATTCTTCATTGTTTACAAAATGCCAGTTCACGAGTGGATGATAGAACATGACAAAGTAATATCTGTAAAATATTGGGAAAGGATTAACGTAATAGAAAATATGGAGAAAACTTAAGATCTACCATTCCACTATTTTGAACTAATAATTCACTAATTTCGATCCAGCAGTTTATCTGTAAAAATCAACTATATTTCTTCTTCTTCCCGAACTGTCAAAATATAATGTAAACGGATGTTGACATTAGAAAAAAAACATTGAAACCTAAGACGGTCACGGCAGCTCTTTCTTCTTGTTCTTCCCAAACATTGTAAACATTGAAACTTAGGACGTTCATGGGGCGTAGCCCGAGGGGATTTTAAGGAAATGAATAAGCCTATGTGTTGCATGAGTTTAAAGTATACCTTTGTGTTAAATTTAAAACCGGTCGGTTCAGTATTTTTCGCGTTTACTTGCCACAACAAACCCACAAACATACAGAAACCACCTCTTCTTTATAATATTATAGATTACTAACTCATTTAATTATCTGTTTTAATTTATTTTTATATGTTTATTATACACAAGACTACTCTTGTGTTGGAAATTAGAATATTATGCGAGTAAACCTGTACTACCGCATGTCTAGTCTAGTTTTGGGAATTGGAATATTAGGTTGAGTAAACCTGTACTCCGCATGTCTAGTCTAGTTTTGGGAATTGGAATATTAGGTTGAGTAAACCTGTACTCCACATGACTAGTCTAGTTTTGGGAATTGGAATATTAGGTTGAGTAAACCTGTACTCCACATGACAGGTCTAGTTTTTTGAATTGGAATATTAGGTTGAGTAAACCTGTACTCCGCATGACTAGTCTAGTTATTAAATTAACACTAGTGTAGTGTTGGAACTTGGAATATTAGGTTGAGTAAACCTGTACTCCGCATGACTAGTCTAGTTATTAAATTAACACTAGTCTAGTGTTGGAACTTGGAATATTAGGTTGAGTACACCTGTACTCCGCATGTCTAGTCTAGCTATTAAATTAACACTAGTGTAGTGTTGGAACTTGGAATATTAGGTTGAGTAAACCTGTACTCCACATGTCTAGTCTAGTTTTGGAAATTGGAATATTAGGTTGTGTAAACCTGTACCTCACATGACTAGTCTAGTTTTGGGAATTGGAATATTAGGTTGAGTAAACCTGTACTCCGCATGACTAGTCTAGTTTTGGGAATTGGAATATTAGGTTGAGTAAACCTGTACTCCGCATGACTAGTCTAGTTATTAAATTAACACTAGTGTTGTGTTGGAACTTGGAATATTAGTTTGAGTAAACCTGTACTCCGCATGACTAGTCTAGTTATTAAATTAACACTAGTCTAGTGTTGGAACTTGGAATATTAGGTTGAGTAAACCTGTACTCCGCATGACTAGTCTAGTTATTAAATTAACACTAGTGTAGTGTTGGAACTTGGAATATTAGGTTGAGTAAACCTGTACTCCGCATGTCTAGTCTAGTTTTGGGAATTGGAATATTAGGTTGAGTAAACCTGTACCTCACATGACTAGTCTAGTTTTGGGAATTGGAATATTAGGTTGAGTAAACCTGTACTCCGCATGACTAGTCTAGTTATTAAATTAACACTAGTGTAGTGTTGGAACTTGGAATATTAGGTTGAGTAAACCTGTACTCCGCATGACTAGTCTAGTTATTAAATTAACACTAGTGTAGTGTTGGAACTTGGAATATTAGGTTGAGTAAACCTGTACTCCGCATGTCTAGTCTAGTTTTGGGAATTGGAATATTAGGTTGAGTAAACCTGTACTCCACATGACTAGTCTAGTTTTGGGAATTGGAATATTAGGTTGAGTAAACCTGTACTCCACATGTCTATTCTAGTTTTGGGAATTGGAATATTAGGTTGAGTAAACCTGTACTCCACATGCCTAGTCCAGTTTTGGGTATTGGAATATTAGGTTGAGTAAACCTGTACTCCGCATGTCTAGTCTAGTTTTGGGAATTGGAATATTAGGTTGAGTAAACCTGTAGTCCACATGACTAGTCTAGTTTTGGGAATTGGAATATTAGGTTGAGTAAACCTGTACTCCACATGACTAGTCTAGTTTTGGGAATTGGAATATTAGGTTGAGTAAACCTGTACTCCGCATGTCTAGTCTAGTTTTGGGAATTGGAATATTAGGTTGAGTAAACCTGTACTCCGCATGTCTAGTCTAGTTTTGGGAATTGGAATATTAGGTTGAGTACACCTGTACTCCGCATGTCTAGTCTAGTTTTGGGAATTGGAATATTAGTTTGAGTACACCTGTACTCCGCATGTCTAGTCTAGCTATTAAATTAACATTAGTGTAGTGTTGGAACTTGGAATATTAGGTTGATATATCACGTCATATTCTTTGCGGTAGTTTTTTATTAACCTGGTCTGTATAAGATTGTAATCTAAATTATAACTGCCATCTTAAATGGACTCCTGTTCAATCAAACTTCATAAATTCAATAAAAATGTACTTCAGCTAGTTACACCATTTAGTTGATTATTTGAAGTGCTGTATGATTAGAAGATGTTTAGTCAATATAAGAAAGTGCGCATTTCCCAAAGAGGGATAATGTTATCAGATGTTTCATTGTGAAGGCTCATCCAAGCGTGGCAAACGCGGCCGAGGAAAGTGGTACGTTTCCATTCATGCATTGTATCCTACAACTGGTAACTCGCAGATGGAACATTAGAGCAGCTCTTCATCAGCAAACGCCTGATAAGCAACAAACATAACGTATTCCTACAATTTTTATCCAATGGTATTATCTAAGGTGTTCAACTTAAATGAATTGTAGTTCGCAATATTTAGATAGTATTTTAATTTACAATTAATTGTAAAGCATAATTCGGAACATATTTATTTATTTAAATATATGAACATATTGTAACATATTGAAGTACTTGTTAAATTCTTTAGAAATTATAAAAAAATTAACTTGGCACATTGTACAGTAATAAACAAACGCATTACATGTTTTCGTTCACCAACATATCTTAATATAATATTTTTCCATTAAGATATTCGAATTTACAATGTTAAAATAAAACACTATAAAATTTGTTTTTATTTTTAATAACGATTGAAAATAATTAAAGAACAACAAATAACAAAAGACAAATAAATACCCCCGTCGCAGCAGACCTGCGTACTCAGCGAATTTCCAAACTAATAATATGATAATGATATTATATGTTAAGTTTTATCAATATCTGTCGATTAATATATGAGTTAGTTATCTTCCTATTCTCCATGAGATTAACATGGGAAAGAGTATGCAGGTTTGCCGCTGTGAGGAACACTGAAAGTAGGCATTTATAGCATAAAAAATTTTTATTTTTTCAATTTATACCAACTATAATCAACATCGGTCCATAAATAAAGGAGTTTTCCTATTTTCCATATGATTAACATGGGAAAAAGTATGCAGCTAACAGCTGAGAGGAACACTGAAAGTAGGAATTTCTAGCATAAAAAATTTTATTTTGACCATTTATACCAAGTTTCAAAAAGAGGTTACCTATTCCCAGTACGATTAACATTGGAAAATAGTGTGCAGGTTAGCAGCCACATAAACACATAAACTATGATTTTTAAGTATAAATGGATGCATCTCAACCACATGAAGCTAAATATCAAGTTTTATCCAAAAATGTTAGTGAATAAGTGAAACATTAATTTTTCTTTATTCTTCATAAGATTAACATTGGAGCACTAAAATACAACGTACTGTGTTTAGACCTTTTAATATCTCCGTAACCGTTGGAGATAGAGAAAAACTTTAAGGAACTAAATTGTGTAGTATTTTAAACTGATTTTAATGGTGAAAGATAAAATTTGAAATTTTTAAAATTACATGGGAAAAACGCAAAAACCCCATTTTGGGGATACAAAACCCCCCAAACTACCCGTTCCCATTGACGGATATGTCTGGTTAACGAACTTGTCCGAGCAAATGTAGGAATACACGTCTCTACTAAATTTGGTTTCGATCGGATAATTTTTACGAGAGTTATCGTGTTCACGTCCTTACCGACGTGAGTATAGTAATTCTCTATCCTATTCATATGTCCTCCCCGACGTGAGTATAGTAATTCTCTCTCTTATTCATATGTCTTCCCCGACGTGAGTACAATACTTCTCTCACGTATTCATATGTCCTTCCCGACGTGAGTATAGTAATTCTCTTTCCTATTCATATGTCCTCCCCGACGTGAGTACAATACTTCTCTCACGTATTCATATGTCCTCCCCGACGTGAGTATAGTAATTCTCTCTCCTATTCATATGTCCTCCCCGACGTGAGTATAGTAATTCTCTCTCCTATTCATATGTCCTCCCCGACGTGAGTATAGTAATTCTCTCTCATATTTATATGTCCTCCCCGACGTGAGTATAGTAATTCTCTCTCCTATTCATATGTCCTCCCCGACGTGAGTATAGTAATTCTCTCTCCTATTCATATGTCCTCCCCGACGTGAGTATAGTAATTCTCTCTCCTATTCATATGTCTTCTCCTATATCTAACAGTAGAGAAGTATATGGAATAGAAGAGGTAGTTCACGTGAAAAATTATAATGTCGCAACTCACTGGGTCTCCCAAAGTAATTTATAAAACTGTTTAAGGCCTAGGTAGACCTGGAATGATATGGAAGGACAAAATAATAGAGATGTGGCTAGACATTTAATACGAATTTAGGTTTACACACCACATCTCACAACTGTGTAAGTTAGGCTGCAATTACGGGCGAAGGCGAACTCTCCTCAGCATAGTTCCATTCACTCAAAGAGAATTTCTGAACACTTTGCGTATCTCTAGAGACAACTCATCTTGCAACGATTGTAACAAAGTGATGCCTATCTTCGAAACCTACAATCTCTACACATTAGATGCTTTTCTCGCGCATCTCACAAGAGATTGGGCTAGAGATCCTAGGTAATTGGCGTGTTTCTATCAAACCGCAGGCACCAAACGGTGGTTTCTATTTAATGAACCGATTTTATTCGGTTTTTATATCTTCAATAAGTCCTTTAACTTTTTTTCTTGTTCAACTTAACTTTTAGTTAGGTTTATCTGTCCTTAACGTTTATCCAATTTTACAAATGAAAAACATACGGCATGGGTATAACAAACGGTATGCGTATAACATACTCTATGAGTATTAGATACATCATGAGTATAACAGCATACTGCATGAATATAACATACCACATGAATATAACATACGGCATTAACCACCAAAGTGTATCAAAAATCTGTAGCTGGCTGTCCATAAGCCTTTTTTATAAGTAAAAATAAATAAAAACGATAAAAAAACTTTTATGTATAAAACAATATGGTGGACGTCGGCTAAATTAAGCGGAAATAAAAAAGGAGGAAAAATAGAAAAGGTGAATTGTAATATACTAAAATAAATGAAAAATAAAACAACAATAAACCTAACAAAACACAACAATAATATAGGCCTAAATTATTTAGAGCTGTAGGCCTACTTAGAAGCCGTTTGCACCTGTACATCCTTCAGAAAATTCAGTATAACAAATCAAAGTAAGACAATAAAGGTTTTTGGCAAAGTTTAACAGAAAATAACATTAATTACGGTATATTTGTACGATCTGTCTGTTGTACTATATTAAACTGCGATGCAAGTTTTCTGCAATAACGAACAAAAATAGAATTTCAATATCATATTTTCACTAGCAGAAATGGTCAAACCATATGCATATATACTACGCACAATTAACTTTTAGACGTTACATCTAAAGTAAATATAATAATATCATTTATAATAGTGGATACTATTATTTGTTTGTTTTAATAATTAATAGTAAATGAACACACGACAACCCTTTTACCAAAGCACAATCTAATGTTACTGTTCCCAAAGATTTATCCGTTAAGTGGACTCCACTCACCTCTGACATGCACTGCTGTTTGCGCGTTTCCGTTTCCGTTCCCGCCACCGCACAGCTGATTTCGAGAAAGCCTCCTAACTCATATCAGGGAAGCGCCTCGGGACATGGGGAAACCGGACTCGCACATGTCGTGGATCTAGCGACACGCCCTACGAGCGGCCCGTTTCATTAGGAAAGTCGCTCTTGGAGTAAAGGTGAAGCAAGTTCGAAAACATATATGGTGCAGTTTTGGCAAATTTATTTTTTATTTCATTTTGATTTATTTTAATAAAAGGTGTTTTCCTTTAAATCGCAAGGATCTTAAGATCTATTAGTTTACAAAAGTTAACAGTTTGAATAATATTCCACAATCTCAATCAAATCTTAAGCCTAATTTAACTTATTTAGCTGTATCTCATATGTTAATTTTATAAGATGGTTTGTGTGTTTGATTGTGTATTAAAGTATAAGGTTGTGAATTACTGATTAAAAAAAACTTCCTTAAAACGCACTTCATAACTCCATCCCAAAATATTTAAATAATGAGTGGAGTATTACTTACTTGATTACTTTATATTCAAGCTAAACCCAACTAAAATAATAACAGTAACTCTCTTCTTTTTTATATAAATAAAATCATATTTTAGTTTGATTTCAGTTTTTTTTTCAACATTATAAAAATGTATTAATTATAGGTTGGATCACACATGATATCAATAGTTTTATTACTTCTTTTTATTTTTTTAGTTTTATTACTTACTAGTCATACTTAATACAGCCTAATGCATATAATAAAATAGTTTATTAGTAAAAATTGGTTACTGGTAAATTGATAGCAGTAATTAGTATATGTTACCAGAATCCTGATGAATTACGGGGTGTGGTAGGAAGGCATCAGGTATGTATAAGTTAAATATGATATTTCAATTCTCCTTATGCAAAAATCAAAACTAATTCATATAGGGAGTTAAAAGTTAAAAGTTTAAATTCATTTTTTAAATTATTAAAACTTAAGAGGCTAAAATAAGACAGCATTGATTATGAAAATGAAGCGATGATTTCCGGATCGAGAGGTAATAACTTGTGGGAACCATTTACCTCATCCCTGGGAAAATTGTTCGGTTGATCCGCAAACAGGGAAAGTGTAGCTGGCTACATTGGCTACCGTGCTCGGGTTATGGTTATGAGCAGGGAGTGAACCTGTAAATCTGCCAGTTTGCGGTCGATTTGTGCGCTAACCACTACAGGTTAGCTTTCTAACATTCAGCTTCTCTGGGCTTCCTGAATAACTCTATTAAACTGGTTCCCCGTTACATATTTGTGTGTATTGCCCTCATATAAGATAAAAAGAGAAACACAGTGCGTATTGGAGGGAGAATTAAAAAATTCCAGTACCTAGCTAATATTTGTTGGGTATGGCGAGTTTGATAGCGCATCTGCCTCACATAGGATTTTGTGCGAGGACCGGAAGTGCCGTAATGTTAAAGGTACGAAAGGATAAGGCACTTAATATCTTAGTCACACCATTGATATCTGCCGACGCAGATGTAAATGTTCGTGTTCTATGTAATGCTTTCGTTATTTATAACCAAATACGCGAACCTGTTCGCTTAGGCTGGATTTAATTCATTCCAGCCTAAATCTACAGCCTAAGTCTACACTTGTTGGTCTCAGTTGGTGCTTTAGAAGATTAAGAAGAAAAAATAAAACCATTAAGATGAAAATGAAGAAGATAACGTTTATGAAGAATAGTATAATTAGACAAAAATAAGAATATGCTGATATATCAGAAACAAACTGCACCATTAGTTTTCAAGAACGTCAATAGCCAAGACGAAATCCAGGAAAAGGAAAAACTAACTTTTGTTAAACAATTTTAAACGGAATATTTTAAACTTCTTTATAAGTACAAGAGTATAGGAAAGTATAAATGCTAACCGCTAAGTTGATCAGAGATCGTTACCGAAACTATAGATGCGTTGAAATCATCGGAGAGTGTGGCTGTTTGCTGGTTTCGGAGCACCTCACTATTTGTTTGGGATATTCCGCTGGTTGAAGTTGGGTTATTTTCCTTTTTTGTAATGGAGGATTTTGGCTTATTGTACATTATTTTTGCAATACACGGGGTTGAACTCCTAATTGGACTTGTTTGTATTCTAGGGGTTGTATTTGGGTATATTTTTAAAAGAAAAATAATTGCGTAAATTGTAAGATAATTTACATAATATTGTCATAGAGTGAAATAACATTAATAATACTCAGAACCTCAGTAGCACCTTCGTGTTACTGTAAATGACACTAATGGGCCGCCTTAGTTTTGTAACCCAGTTCAAACGAAGAGTCACTTAGCTCGTGGAGACTCTGGGCAAATTTCCTCTGGTTGCGTCAGCTGCTGCGGTCATCTGATGAGGTCTACGGTTTGACAGGCGGGCAAATGAATCAGTCATGAGACTCGCTGATCTCTGACGAGCGTCCCCATACCTCTGCAGCTGCTTCCGCCTCCATATTATGTCATCTTCTTCGTTTCATCTTAGAATATTGTTTTTATTACGGCGTAAGGAGGTTTTTTACTTGTGCATGAAGTAAATCATATCCATATATTAATATGTAAGATACCGAACCACCCTGGAGGGTATTTTAAGGTGAACATGAGTGAAGAGTGTGTGTACTGGATTCAATGACACACGCAGCGTTATAACTGATAAAGAGTAGCTCATTTTGCCAGGACCAATAAACAACGGCTCTGTCACAAAACTGTGTTAGCTCGGGGAAGAACCTCAAATCGATTACAATAACCACTCGATCACGCAGCCAGGTGTGCTGACGAAGAATGGTAAACCGGTTAACAACTTAGTAACGGTTTAACTTACTCCAAATCTTGATACCCATAGAGAGTGTACTGAAGATTTCTGAGGGTTAAAAAATACGTGAATATAAATAATTATTATTCATTTAAATGGTATTTCGAAACTTGAAAATCTATTAGAAGTATAAAACACTCGAATAAAGTACTCAATTTCTTAAGTATTGATTTGAAATAGATCTGAAATATTAAGAATATTAAGAACCAACGCAGATGGAAAATATGTAATTACTACTGTTTCATGTAATCTTGTTGAATGTTTCTAACGTGTATCCTTGACCAATCGTGTTTTCGTGTAAGGTATCGCTACCTTTAGCTCGTTTGACTCAACTTTGAAGCTTGGAAATCCTGAGTTTTCCTTCTTGATCATCGGAGATCCGCTCCCGTCCGATCGCGTGGGCTTGATCTCCTGTCATCGTCAAAGTGATCATGACCCAGGAACTCATGGTGGTACAGCATGTGGGTGCTCACGCTCATTCTTGATCATTTTTATGAATCCCTTCTTATCTGTGTGCCTACTGGGAAAATATTTGATCGCAAATTCAGATCCATCAATCGTTTAAAATATAACTAGTGAAATGGCTTTCATCACTGAGTTGTTATGAAAACCTTTTGGAAAAGATTGTGCACAAAAGCATAAAGGTTAAAGCAGCACAGTGAAAACACCACAGTGTTTTAACCTTTTCACAAAAACTAAAATTCCATTTCCTATCCAATTTCAACAGACAGCTTCCATCTTGTTTTTACTGATGTAAACAAAATGAAGTTATCAGTAGCTCTCCACTATTTTCTCTCCAAACAGTTTCTAACGGAAACTGTATGCGTCTTGTGTCTTTAATCAGGTTGTTATTACTACAACTTTTAGACCTTATTTATAAATGATATAGCTATTGTATATATTTATATATTGAAATAATAGTAATGTAGTTAGTTCAATGTAATAACGTTGATTCGAGAGTCAAAAATTTCTATTTGATTTTTGGTATAAAGGAATAATTATTACATTAGTTTGGACAAAAACATTAAGAAAGGAAATGTTTTCTTAGGTAAAATGTCTTTACCAAGCCTTATTTTTATTTAAATTAAAATACAGAAAATTTAATAGTATTTTGGTAAGGATTTAACATTATAAAAAGTATTTCTCTTCGTTGATCATCAGCTCAATTATTCTTAATGTTCATCTTCAGACGAAATTGGCTGCAAGGCACAGTTTTGTTCTAAAATAAAAGTAAGAAAACTTTCATTTTAGACAAATATTTTAAAATTAGTACGACAGGCCTGTTCAACTAACATCTTTATAACAGTAGTGTGATTTCAGCATGCAGAATTATTTATTGTTGTTTTAATGCAGCTCAGGGGTAAAATATGTCCTAAAAATGAAATATAGGTTTAGGATGAAAAATATCCATATTTTTCTTCTGTAATAAATTTACCCTCTTGGAGAATTCCCTGATTTCAAATAAGAGCTGTGATGTTTTTCCAGTTGCTGAAATTTTAATATGCTTGTGGATTTTCTTTTAACAATATACTATTTTAATCTTAAAAACGTTTTTGGTGTTACAAAGTCTTTGTTTTTTGCCACAAGGTCAGTCTAACCTTGATGACATAAAACCCCCATTTCTCTCCTCCCTTCTCTTGAATTACTTTCAAAAACACCGGACTAATGTTTCTTTTCCTCATCGGCAATTAGTGCCCTCCAGCTGGTTCTTACTATCGGATACGTCATCGCAATAAAGCCAAGCACCAGTTACATCATCGCCATCGCCTGGACGGTGCTATACAGACCCCAGAGCACACAGAATGTAACTGCTTCACCAGTGAAAACAGCTGATCTGGAGGGAGAGGGGGCTGGAGGGGGCATATAAGTGATCTAGTTATAAGATTCCGGCACCGTGAAGCCCGTGGAGTTACCGTCCACTGCTGACATGATCAAGGTCGCTGCGTTTTTGGTGAGTGATCCTCATTTAAATGAGCGTTTTTTGCCCTTTCTTCAATATTTTTTGCTTTCAATATGTTTCAACATTTTACTGAATATTTTAATTTATAATTTACAAGAACAATTTTTTTAGTTCCTGTACATTGGTACGTTATCTAATTTTAACTAAATATATTTTTACCTTTAAACAGCCTTAAATATGTTATTTAGTATCTAAAAATTCAAACATATTTGTAGTAATTAAATACTCCTTAATGGATTTAGTACAGAGTAGTTTTAACCTATAGAATTCAAGTGACATCATATTACAGTAAATTTTATTATGAACACACATTTATAAAAAATAAGGGAATAATGAGTTATGCCAAACCAGCAGCTCATCAGTTGTAGTATCAACAATTGTTACATTGGTTAAGTTATACTTCGATTTAAACTGTATAAATATTTCTAAGATTTAATTCATAACTATATTTGCACATTAATAATTTGACTCCAATAAAAAAGTATATGAGTTAAACAAGTTACATGTGTATCCAATTTAGATCGCCACAATTATTCGTATTTTAATCAAAAAATGTTATCATAACTATTATTGATAAAAAATCTATAATGAATACCTAAAATGAGCTCAGTGTAAATAAAAATTTATCCCGACTAATATCGAAATCAAATAATTAAACACGCAATTTTTTGCTTCTGTTTCACACGGTGTCTTTTTTTAAATTACTACGTATAGCTAACACCGATCCCTCACAAAAAATATCACCACAATGTCTGCTTAAAACTCAGGTATGAATCTCAAGTTACATATGTAAAAAATATATTTAAATACAATTTTGGTTTAGCGTGGTAAATGCACCAGGAGTTTAATTTGTGTGATTAAAACAAACAAAATTGATTGAATAATTTTTTGGGGTTTCAAAAAATTTTAAAATATTTGACAGTTGTGGTATGAAGTTTATAACATTTTTATATAATTCGTCAAACGTCGTATTTTGAATCTTTGCTCTATTTAGGTAAATGGGTTATTAAGATATAAAATTGGTAAACACTTTGTATTTTAGAGCCACACTGTTAATCTTAGGGGAAGAGATTGAATCAAAATTTAACTTATTATTTGAAATAATATAATAACACTTTGTATACAGCTTCATACAGCTATGATCTAATAAAAGTCTACATACTGAATTTATTTTCCTTGTGGCAAAAAACATATTTACTCATTCCACATGTTAATCTTATTAAGAATAATCAAATTGGTACAAATAATAACTTTCTTATAATTTGTAATATTGTGATAAAACTTATTTCACTACTTCATATATTTATTTAATTTAAAAAAACCTCCTAGTTTTAATTATTCAAATAGCAGCAAATCTCCTTACCCCTATGTTATTCTTATGGCGTATTCACAATTTGGTATATACTGTACTTTATAAAAACCTCCTAGTTTTAATTATTCAAATAGCAGCAAATCTCCTTACCCCTATGTTATTCTTATGGCGTATTCACAATTTGGTATATACTGTACTTATTTATTATAAATAATATTAACATTCTGTGATAAAATTTGATGTGTGGCGTAAGATCAAGGTCAGTTTTTATGATCTCAAATAATTTATTAGCCAAGAAAAGCTTGCTTTTACATATACGCTGCTATGCCGTTATTTAATATACATACAATAGCTGCAGTTATGTCTTAGTATCGATAAAAAAATCATTTCAAGGAGAATATGACCACGGTCTCTTCATATGAATTGATATTGCATTTATTTCAATGCATCTAAATAATAAGAATTGTCCACCAACTTCATATATGTTAATTAGATGAATGCCAGAGGATATCAATAGATGAAGGTTTAAGATGACGCGTTTGTGGACGGATAGTTGACAGATGTCAACAAAGTTTGCGAGTCAGCGCCACTGATGATTTCGACACGAATCAAAAGTTGCAAATGTCAAAATGTCATCATATTTGATTGTAAATGAAAAATACCCCCGTCGACGCATACCTGCGTACTCAGCGAATTTCCAAATCAATAATATGGCAATAATAATACAAGTATGTGACAAGATTGATCAATCAATACCTGTTGATAAATTAGACTATTTGCCTATTCTCTATAACATTAACATAGGAAAGAGTATGCAGGTTTTCTGCTTTTAGGAACACTAAAAGTAGGCATTTTACCGTAAACTATTTTTATTCTGACCATATACCAAGTTTTATCATTGTCTGGACATAAATAAAGGCGTTTGTCTATTCTCCCTAAGATTAACATGGGAAAGAGTATCCAGGTTTGCTACCGTGAGGAACACATAAACTGATTTTTTAGCATTAACGTATAGATAAAGACACAAAAGCTATTGGTTGATAAGGGAAATATTAAATTTTTCTTATCCTCCCTAAGATTAGCATTGGAGCCCTTAAATACAATGTTCTGTGTTTAGATTTTTTAATATCTCGGTAACCGTTGGAGATAGAGAAATACTTTAAAAAACTAAATTGTGTATTTAATTGAGCTAATTCTAATGGTGAAAGATAAAAATTGAAAATTTTTAAAATCATATGGGAAAACGCAAAACAACCAATTTTTGAGGTACAAAACCCCCCCAAACTACCCGTTCCGATTGACCGATATGTCTGGATTACAAACCCGTCCGAGCAAATGTAGGAATACATGTCTCTACCAAATTTGGTCTCGATGGGACCATTTTTACGAGAGTTATCGTGTTCACAGACACACGCACAAATATGTATATAATTATAATAAATAAATATATATATATACGTATAAATTCTAACGACTATTGTTTTTGGCCTCTGGGCACCTAAATACAAATAAATAACATGGTCCCGGCCTTCTGTCTTACCATGAGACCTACGGTAATAGCTTCTTCCCTATGGGAAATTGGTTAAAAACAATAATCTAATGTACATCTTAAAACACATATACGAGGAATTCGTAAACTTATCCTGGATATAAAACAGACAATGAAATAGAATGTAGTTGGAAATGCTAAATTTTGTAACAACAGTTAAGCGTGAAGTAATAACAATTCTGTCTAGATCGGTTTTCTATTTTAATGTTGAAATGCCCCTGCGTTTCACACTATACATATACACTACACACATACGCTATTTAAAAAATGCAGAAATTAATTACGGGATTTAAATGAAAATCATTCATTTTTATTGGAACATGGGTTCAGCTTAGTGATGTGTTCTGTACAGTTATTACAATATAGAGCCTTTATAGTCTACAGAACGTGATAATTCTCCAGTTTAACTGAGCTTGTTCTCATAAAAAAGCTACACACAGGAAGGAAAGCGCGAGTCTAGATAATGAAGGCGATGTTCAGCGCTTCTCCCTACATGGACGGTCGTGTATAATTGTTGCAGGTTTATAAAAGAACAACGATACTGCATCACTTAATTCTTCACACAGTGCAAAGTTCTACTTTCCTTCTAGTGCTGTCTATTTCATATCTTAACTGTTAGTTGAGATATAATTTTATGGAGTTGAAAGATTTTTTTTTATGTTTCTGTTAAACAGAACATATACATTTAACAATGGTATCCCCTTTGTTAGGTCAAACCTTAGAATCTAGTCATAGGAGCAATATTGAAAACAAGATGTTCAAAAGATAAGTTAAGTCACTCGTGCCACATTTGGCGTTTAGAAAAATAAAAAACGACTTGAGGAAAGTGAAGTCAAGTTTAAATACGAATTCTACTGTATTTACAATCATAATTTCGAAGATGAGACATTAAATAGATATAGAAAATGTTATCTGTTACTTCATATGTAACACTTAAAAAAATTAGTATTTCTTTCAGAATATTTAAACTACTATATTTTATTATTTACCAAAACGTATACAATACGTCTTACGGTTCTGTTTCAGAGAGAGGGTTTTGAAAAATAATATTTCTACGATTTTTTATATTTTACTTTATTATACTGTATTTGTATCTAACCTTAAAAACTATATTTAAACTTAAAAAAATGAGAGATAATTTGTTTTGCAAATACTGATATACGTGTAAATTACATTTGGGATAGTGGTAGGCTTATAGTAAATAAAATAACGTTTACGTAAACTAATAAGTCTCATAGTATAGCTACTCCGCAATGAAGAGATTAGGTTACAAATGTAAAGGTCCACCCATCCATCACCCATTCCACTCTTGGTACTGCATGTCCAAGCCTTATAAGTTGATGAGAATATAATTTGTGTAGTAGACATTTTGTCACAAGACAGCAGTATTTTTTCATTGTGATATTTTTCATAAATAGTCAAGCTTTTATGAAATCTGCAAAAAATTAAATTTCTTCAATAATTTAGTTACTAGGCTCTAAACTAAACCAAATTGTAAAGCAATAAATAACTTCCACCATCAACTTCATCTCCCTAGCTTCAAATTCCTTCAACCTTCTCTAACCATTGACTAAATCATAAAACATCACTAATTCCAAGAGCACACTCTTTTAAGCGGAAACCAGAACATCGGAAATTGTCGTTTAATTGTGCCGGGTTGGTAATTGTTGAGGAAAGTTCCGGCCGGGAGAGTTGTTCGGATTGTGTCATGATTAGCTGGGTGACTTTCTCGCATCAGCTGCTACGTGTTGGATCCCAGCTGACCGGCGCGACGTCGCTGGTTTTATGATTTCACTCTCACTCGCAGATGATTTATGACCATTCATTCAAAACAACCTTTATGATTGAGGAGTTTGCCACAACCTTTGGAGTAGTTTGTTTGACTCAGGATTAGAATATAGCTATTTGTGTAACTAGAGCGCAAATGATGTCATATCGCACGAGAGGTTCATGTGGCAGCACTCTGCTGACGCTTATTGCTGCCCGGACTTCGAGGGCGGCCATGAGTTTGCACTCGTATTCATACAAGAATTTTCCTACAATGAAAAAGTCATTTAGGTAATGCTATAACCTAATTAACACTTAATTTATGTAATCCATATGGCCGGCTTAGTCCATAAATAGTGATGAATATTACGGCATTTTATAGTAAAATTTATAGTAAAAGTATTATGTTAAGTAAAAGATTTCAAGATTTTTTTTATAAACAATAGTTACAATCATTGTTACAGTTAATAACAAACAGTATAACTGAACAGCTTATATTTTTTTACCTAGTAATTAAACATTATACAGACCTAAGTGTACAGCCTCTCAAAAATAATCACAGATATTTGCCAAATTTAATTGACACTTTTATACAATCTAAATAAGGAGGGATGTGATATCTAAATTCCCCTCTTCTGTGATACATATTTTGAGTTGGGTTAATAAGATGATGTATATATTTATCTCGTACAAGAAATTTAATAGAAAACAGTATATAATCAAGGAGGAAAATTTTAAAATAACAGCGGCAACGTTTGGAAAACGCAGTATGTGTACTATCTATGCCGCAAAAGTTTCAATTATTTGTCATAGAAAAATAATTTAAAGTATAGTTTTATTTTTTTACACCTACTTTTATTTTTTACTATTTCACGTATTTACTTTTTATGTATCGATGGTAAAGAACAGTTTTCACCATAATGATAATGATCACACAATAAACAAATAAATTATCCTTAAGTCAATTCATTTGGGATCTTATGCAGTAAAATAACGAAGTTTTAAATAACTTGTATTTACTATGTTAGAACCATTTACGATAACTATGGATATGCCTATTGTTTAATGTTTCTTACTATGTCAAAAATCGTTAACAAATTTAAAAGTAAAAAAGAACTAAAAATATGGTGAATAAGTGTGAACGATCAAATTTTGTCAGTCTATGCATGCTGACCCCCAAGGAACCTTGGAAACCTCTTTTTTGAGTCACTTAAAACATAGAAAATTGTATAGTATAACGTATACCATAAATTAAAAATTGTTTTGTATTTTAAACACAACACTGTTTGTATTACAAACACTTTTTTGTAACATAGTGTTCAAGCGATGTGATAAAATTTCTTGGTATACGTGGGACAGGATAAAAATAATACAGAAAGATAACTTAACATTTTTAATTAAGACGTAGAGTTTTTGACGTTTGAAATAAACTAAAAATAGAATAAATACAGTACACTTTAATTGAACCATCTTGTGGAGTTGTGATGATACAACGATGAAGATACAATGTAGTTTATAACTGATGAAAATAACATATTAATTTATCAGGACTATGGAAAAGCAGCCATTGGCTAATTATAACAAAACTATCTCATAGTTTTGTTAATAATCTAAAATTGGCTCCCAGAGACACTTTCACACCAGTCTGTCTAATAGTGATTTACCATTGTTTAGCAGAGTGATTGCTGGGATACTAAGGGTTATTATAGGCTATTCACTTATAATTTGACGAATTACGTTACCCTTTCACTAATTTTTCCCAAGTCACATATTTCTGTTTCTTCCAAAAAGGGTTCCAACAAATTAAATATTAGTTTGAAATTGTCCATATTTTCCCATTAGTACATTTCCCTAAAGCGTAATACAATTTGTGTAACTGAGGATTAAACAATGCTATTCAGGTTTGATTTTTCAACAAACTACAATTTTATGTACGTGGAGGTTCTCAAGAGATATGTTTTTATTAGTTAAAAGAAATACTCGTTATACACCAGAGAGATGGGGTATTCCTAGTGTTGTTTGTAACAATTCGTATTTATAAGTCGTTATTGTATTTTAATTTGAATTGGATTAGGACTGAATAAACCTTTTTGTTTACAAATGTAATTATTTTGACAACGAAACAATTCGTGGTAAAATAACAAATAATAAAGAGGTTTCTTATATCTGTTCTTATAGTAAACACTTTTGACACGTAACAAGCGATAGTCGTTGTTCATAAAGTAATATACTTATTTGTATATGGGTGAGCAATGCATAAATGAACTAGATTGCACGCAGCATGCTGGTTCGAAAGAATAAAACGCTCTTCTTTCTTTAATTTTACCCTTAGTTCACATATTGGGACATTAAAGCGTTAAATTTAATTTGAAATATTTATACATTGTTGTTTGGGGTCAATTTAGTGAGAAACTCTTTACTTCGCCATTCTATCTTGATTGGTTTGTCTCCAATCAATGGTGAAATTATTTGAGACACCTCCCCTCCGAGAAGTCAGCAGAACTTTTAGTAAATTACGTGGAAGATTTTGTTTATTTTGTCTTAAATGCAACATAGTCATTGTAATACACTTAATTCTGTCTTATTACGTGTCCGATTCTTTAAGTCAAACCCAAGTAATGTATACGCAAATGACGTGAACCTGGACCAACTGACTATCCACATAGTTACCCACCACAACCATTACAACTGGGACACCTGGTGTAATATATGTGTATCATTTACATATACATAAATATGTATAAATAGTTTTGAGTTGGTTAAAAAATACTAATGCATAAAGCAAGTTCTATTTATAAACGATATTTATCACAATATTTCTAATACTACAGTATTTCAATATTTGAATTAATATCTTGCTCATTAGTGAGATATTAATGCTTTCTCCCAATAAGATGAACATTAGAGCTTTAAAAGAGAACTTACTATGATTACTGATTGAAAAACTATTTCCTTAACCGGATGATCTAAAGTATATAGATTTTTTTCTGTTATCTTTTAAATAAAATGAGATTTTCTTTTTAAGTTTGATTTATAAAATAATTTAGTTTTCGTTGTAAAAGAGGTTAGCTGTAAGAAAGGACCATGAGATCCTAATGTTCGCCTCAATAAAAAAGTATTTTCATTCATTCATTCATTCATTACTAGTTTATATATCTCGATAATCGCTTGACATTGAGTGAAAATTAAAGATACTAAATTATATGATTTTTATATGCTATTCCAATGGTGCTGATATAAATTTAACTTTGACAAATTATATATGAAATTATATAACCAAAAAATAAAACTGAAACAACAGCACAAACCAAAAACCGCTATAAGACAAAGAAAAAATACAAACTTGATGATAACATAGTTACCTATGTAACTGTGAACAAAACGAAACGTGTGTGCTTTTAAGCGTTGTGCTATGTCCACTTTGTATTTTGGGGGGAGTATGAAATTCCCCAAACTCGTAGTTATCAGTGTCCGATTGCATTGCTAAACATACTTGGCCAACAGCACCACCAAATTTGGTTTAAGTCGGATAATAGATGCGGCTATTATCGTGAGAACACACACCCACAAACGTATATGTGAGTGTATCCTTGAAGGTCATGTGAAAAGCTCAATTTTAGTCTCACAATTACATTTTTTAGTTTTTAGAAAAGCTCATAATAGTCTTTCACAAAGATAACTGTGTTATAATGCTATATACATATACCTTACTTTGTATAATTGTTCTGTTCAAGGTGGTGTTGATCGTAGCCCTCACCAGGGGGGAGGAGATGGAAGCCACGACGGTGGTTGCGGGGGAAGAAATGAAACCCGTTGAGGGTGGTGACGTCTCGCCCAAGCCCGAGGAACAGGAGAAGAACCCGGAGAAGCGAGGGTTATTCAGAGTAACTGGGGTGCATGGTGAGAACCCCTCACAGTACCAGGTGCTGTACTCTCTGCCTCAGCAACTTCCCCAGCAGGGGTACCAACCCACTGTTGTCCCCGTGGAGCCCCGAGCCGTCCCCTCGCCGTCCATGGTCCGCGACCAAGCGTACCTCAGACCCTATCCTATGGGTTACTCCGCACAACCCTCCTACCAGCAGCCCTACACGCTACCCGCACCCTCCCCTTACCCTGTCCCCTACAGCGCCCCCACAACTATGATTCTCCTCATGATGCCTCCCCACCCCGGCAACCCATACGGATCCCTTATGCTTGTTCCGGCCAATAACCTTTTCTCCCCTAACCACATAATGCCTTACAACGCTCCCGGTAGAGTCCCCATCCAGTTTGTTCCACAGTATGTCCCTGTTCCCGTGAAGGGCTACCAAGGTCCTTCCTACCCTGCGGCACACTTCAAGGACCAGTACCAGAAGCCTCAGCAGCCGCTTGGGCCCGAGTATCAGGAACAGCCTAGTTCTGCAGAGGACGTGTCTCAGGAGCACTCCGGGTCGGCGACCTCTCTCAACTACGGGGCGAGGATGAGACCCATTGAGTACGTCAAGGGGTAGACGGGACCACCACAAATGCCACCAAGTACCTCGCAGTAGATGTTGGATGTGAATATTTATAAATTAGACTGACAAGCCATAAAACTAATGATTAGGAATTAGGATTTAGTAAACCCCGAATAAGTATCTGTATGAAATGTTTTTCTCTGTGTAGGAATGGTTCTCACAATTCTTTATATAATATATATTTATATATAGTATAATCGGACTTTTTCAAAGTTCCAAAGTTCTTAAAAGATTTTACGTAAGTCAAATTGTCTTACAAATCTAACGTTGATTAAATCTAATGAAAATCCAATTCCATGGTCGCATTTATTTGTTCAGAATCGATTCTACCTCAACAAAACATGGAACAGTCTCTTCCTCTACGTTTATCAGTTACTCGACTCACCGGAACCACTGTCACGGTCCGGGACCTGGAGCAGGAACCGTGATATATACAGGTTATCTCCCAAATAAAATACTTCCGCCTTCCTAATGAACTCTGCTATCTAGAAAGCGAACATTGTCAAAACATTTTGCCATAACAAATTTTCATGTTACTCTAAACCTTAGTGTTTCTCCAATTCATACAAAACATTAAACTTATCAATGAAACTTACCTTGTACCTTTTTACTGCACGTTGTACCTACTGTTACTCTGGAAATGTGTATATTGTGATATGTTCTTGTTGATTTTGTTGTATATAACGTTGTTTGTTACATAAATGTGTTTTTATTGATGTGTCTACTTATTTGACCCAAATTTGACTACAATATATATATATATATATATATATATATATATATATATATATATATATATATATATTCATTTCAACAAAACTGAAAATTCATTATAAATATGTCTTTGCAATGCAGTGAGTAAGAGCGAAGTACTTTTGCTTTTGGAGCTTTTACTTTTGCTCCGGAATAATATGTCTCACGAATGTTCCTCTGAAAACATTGATAAATAAGTATATTTAAACTCAATGGACGCTCATACTTGCCTTTCAATACTGGTATGTTGAGTCTTGTCTGGTAATGAATTATGATCAAGTATTTTCGCTCTGTTATTCCCCTTAAACGCTTTTCGATGAGATAATGTCTTTGCAATATACTAATATTTTAGTGCATTTATAGCACTAAAATTCCTTGTAATTTATATTTTTAAAGATCAGTTCAATATAAATTACTCTAAACAAAGTTTGAGAATTGCGAATCAAATAATTGAATATATTACAAATTATGGCTATAAACTATTTCTTAATATATCCTTGAAAGTATCTTCCATTTTTAGGAATTTGATGAAAGATGTCAAAATTTTGGAAAAGGTAAATGAAGTTGCTTTATAATTATTTCTATAGAAGTAAAGCAATGAAACCCGTCAAAATCCGTTTTCAAAAATCGGAAAGTAAATGATAAAATCATCATTATTCGTTTGAAACTCATTCCGTTTTATTGTCGATATTCAAATTATTATACCAAAATAGGTACGTTTACTGAATTTTACTGAAAAAGTTTTTGGAATAGGTCTAGCTATTTTTCTATTTATTAGAATTTTCAATTTGAAATATAACTAATATAGGCTAATATAATTCATTTTAAATAAAATCTAATTACTCTGCATTAGAATACTATTATAAGGTTAAAAACAAAATTATATGTTAAATAATATTGACATGGTTATGATGTCTAGGCTCTTGTGAGGGGTGGGGTGTTAGCAGATTTATGGAACCTAAAAAATGCAGCGGGAGGGTTTCCATGGAAATAAGAGATTATAAAAAAAACAATGAAAATATTCTTTTTAGACATATTCATGATCTAACCTATTTTCCACAGCGATGTAAATACAATCATTATTTCATGAACGATGCTACAAATTAATGGATTTAAACTAATTGTTCTGTCTTTAAGCTACTGAAGGAAAATATGCCTAGAAATCCGTAATACTTAAGAGTTTTAGAAAACAATAACTATTCACACGTGATATTACTGTACTGCATAAAATTGAAGACAAGATAGCTGACGGTAACGCTCTGGCCTAGTGACTCAAGGTTGCTATAGATCGAAACCTATCGGCGGCGACTCCACTGTCGCGTCTGGTCCAGCCCGTATGACTAGACCCTGATACCACTACGGTACCTCACTACTTTTAATTCACCGGACAGACTCGTCTCCGTTCAAATTGAAAAACAATTATGTAGATAATGTTAGGATGCATTCAAAACAACGAAACGTGTTAGTGATCTTTGCATCAAATGGAAACTTATTATCAATTTTACTTAAAGGATTTCGTTAATATAATTTGTTACCAGAATCTTATAGCAAGTAAGCATGGTTATTGTACTGCATTTATTGTATGAAATCTGTTTAATATGATACGTTCAGAGAACATATTATATATTTTAAATTAATAAAGAATGTTCATCTTTTTACCAATGCGACTTGCTTATAAAAAATAGTTATTTTTTTAAATAATTTAGACAAGATATTATTATTTAACGTAAACGTTATCATAAAGAAATATCAAGAAACAGATTTGTTTTAGCGAATTTCCCTTAGGGAAGAAACTATTACCGTAGGTCTCATGGTAAGACTTAAGCTCGGGACCATGTTATTTTTTTCTTTAGGTGCCCAGAGACCAAAAACAATAGTCGTTAAAATTTCTATTTTATCTTTCACCATACTCGAATTTGTGCTTTAAAGTTTTGCTCTATCTCCAACAGTTACCGAGATGTAAAATAATCTAAACAACGTACTGGTTGTATTTGGGGGCTCCAATGTTAATCTTATGGAGGATAATAAAATTATAATACCCCAAATATTGGGGTTTTTGCATTTTTTACACGTAGTTCTTAAGATTTTTATATTTTACCTTTTACCATTAGAATCAGCTTCAAAAACTGCATAATTTAGTTATTTGAAGTTTTGCTCAAATTTAATCTTCTCGTAGCTGCTCACGATACATCGCAAATGTACTTTTATATATACCATTGTCAAGAGGAAATCATGATCTACGTCCTTAGTAGTATTTGCAATTTATTATTATACTCTATGCATTACATCGTATGATTACATTTAGTTACGGGTGTTACGACGTCGCGCCAACAGCTATCCGAGCCGTATGCTTTGCATTGTGTTAGAGTCGTGCTATTGGGTTAGTGTTTCGTTGTGTATTTTGCGTGAATTATTTATAATAACATATGAATTATTCATAACACCTTTCTCCTTGTACTTAGTGTTATAAATATAGGTAGGCCTAATGTCATTCTTTACAATGTTTTTACAATTTATTTGGCGATTACTCTCATATGCCCCGGACTAGGCAGTAAGGGTATTGTGTACATATAAAGGTTTTTGAACATTGGTACTTCACATATTCTTATTCGTTATGAAATTTCAAACAAAATGGCTATTTCAGATTTTTTATTAAAAAAATTATTTGAGCAATTTGAGGGAGCGCAAACATGATGAAAAAAATATTTTTTTCATAAAAATATTTTTTTTACATAAATAATTTTTTTGTTACATTTAAGTTAGTATTTATTTTTTCTTGTAGCCTGTTTTATACTGAACACGAAAATATAAAATATGCTATACTTTGCATTGTATCCAAAATTGTTATGGATTTTTGAACAAACCTAAAAAATGGCCAAAAATGAGGTGGCATTCCAGAGTGAAATGATGGGCAGCTGGAGGGTTAATCTTATGGAGGAATATTTCACTTATCAATCTATATTTTTGGATTAAACTTAATCTTAAACGTAAACTTAAACTTAATCTAGCTTCATGTGTTTGATATCTATTTTTCAAAGTTTATGTGTTTATCATGGCAGAAAATGAGTTGTAATTTAAAAAATCCTCTACAGGAGCTATCTTGTAGCTTATTCTCGTCTAAGTGGGCAGTTACCCCTAGTAAATGGAGATATACACTCAAATATGATGGCTAAAGGTGTACACGCCAAGTCTGCTAAGTCTCGTAACTGTTAAGTTGTAAAAATATATAATTTTTATTCATTGATAATATTAGAATCTATTTTCAGAGTAATGTGATACTGAACAAATTATATGTATCAAAAATAGTTTCTTTTATTTAAAATCTTAAGTGAATGTAGCTATGGGATTTTAGGACGTATTGCAAGAGAGAATTCCCATAAAACATTCTGTTTATGACTAGGAAATTGTGGTGAAAGACTAGAATATGTTTATTTGCCAGGAGGGACACGTAAATCACTTTCTCTACCAAGTATCAGGACCAACGTGGTAGAGGTTTAAACCACGTTCATGGTTGTTAATGCCAATTTTAAATGCTAATCTATATTTTACGCATGTATTGATGAATGTTCCTTAAACCAAAATCATTACATTTAGCTCTGAAGTAGACTAAATTTGATACCTTTCAGTACTTACTCGCATATGTACAATCGTGTACCCGTATCATTCTACAAGATAATCGCCTAATGATTGGTCGATAAATCGTGAGGGAGCAATAAATTAAATGGTCTGGACACAAGACTCCGGGAAAAAATATTTTATTTACTTCCCTTTGTAAAATAGGTTAGATCTTGTATATGTCTCAAGGGAATGTTTTCAGTTCATCTAAACAGATGTTCTTATGTTTTAAATTTTGGTCGTTAAAATTGCTGGCACCCCCTCCCCAGAACTGAATGAACTTGACATATCCATGTCTATATAATAAAATTAAAAAAGTCCGCTTAGCAGACACACAAACACAATATTAATGTTTAGAGATAAAATATTTCAAATTGGCTTATGCATTACATTACATTACACAAAGGGGCGGAACAGAGTTCCTATAGCACGTCAGCCAAGTGGCTTTTTGTGCACCCCTGTTGATTGAATGTTTCACGGACCTTGCAAGTTTAAAAACCTGACAAACTGCCGTAGTCTTCCCACTAGCTCCTCCCGGGGAAGGTGACGACCCCTCTCCATGACGCCGAGAGTGGCAGCTCTCACCCCGGAAAGCTCGGTGCAGTCATACAGCAGATGATCAGCAGTCTCCTCGGACTGCCCACACTTCCTGCAGATTGGATCTCCGGGGAAGAGTCCTATTCGAGCAAGATGTTTCCTCATATGTCCATGTCCCGTGATGAGACCTACAATGAGTCTGAGTTCGGACCTACCTAACTGTAGAAGATCCTCAGCGATCCTTGAAGAGGGAGAGCTGAGAGACAGTTTACTTACTCTCAGTAGGGGCAGCTCCGCCCATCTCCTGCGGTGACACTCACGTGCCCACGTGTTGATCTCTCGATCCACATGCGCCCTGGAGATGCCGCAGAAGGGTTGTGGACCCACGAATGGGATCAAAGCGCCATCGTTCGCCAGACGATCAGCTATTTCATTGCCCATAATACCTGAGTGTCCTGGGACCCTGCAAAGGGTAACGTTGTTGTGACTGCCAAGAGAAGACACCGCGTTGCGGCATTCCCACACTAACTTGGAGTCGAAGGTACAGGAGTCCAGAGCCTTGAGGGTGGCTTGACTATCTGAGAAAATGGTAATGTTCTTGTTCCTGACACCTCTGTTGAGATTGAACAGAGCACATTCCATAATGGCTGCCACTTCTGCCAGGAACACTGTGGGGAGATCCCCCATGGGAACGTAGAGCTTTACCTTATCTTGCACCCCCAGTATTCCAGCTCCAGTTCCCTTACTTCCCTTAGAGCCATCCGTGTACCATTCTGACTCGCAGGGATGAAGAGGTCTGCCGCCGTCTTGCCAGTCAATCCTTGGTGGAATCACCACTGAAAATGACTTACCGAAGGCGTATCTAGTGTGAAGGTGGCCAGAAGGCATGTCAAGGGCCTCACTTCTGACTACCTGCTCAATTCTGGTGTGACCTACCGAGGGTACATTGAAAGTCATCCAGAGATTCTCACATCGGAGGCGATATGCACATTTCCTAGCAACCATTCTGATGTAGACATCTATGGGCAGGATATTGAGCATACAATCCAAGGATGCTCCAGGGCAGGAACTCTTGGCCCCAGAAATCATGAGGCAAGCCAACCTCTGGACCGCCGCAAGCCCCCGCACTGATGCACCGAAGTTAGTCTTTGGCCACCAGACTAGTGAACCATAGGTCATGGCCGGTCTCACCACAGCAACATACAGCCAGTGCAAAAGCCTAGGATGCAGTCCCCATGTAGTGCCAACCATTCGTCTGCAAGTCATGAGTGACCACTTACCTCGATCAATCACCCTTTGCAGCTGCGGTTCCCACCTCAGTGTCTTATCAAGTACCACTCCCAAGTACTTGACCTCGTTCTGCAGATTTACCTCTGTGCCCTGCAGATTCAAAGGTTCCAGCCCGAGAAGGTTCCTCCTTCTTGTGAATGGCTGGCTTATGCATTTGGTTAATGGCAGTCATATAATGGAAAATGTCTACAAAACCCAATACCTTAGCCTAATGAATTGAATTTGTATATATATTTATGTAAAATGTTGTTTTTTAACATGTAAACTATTAGATTGTGCAGGATGTGCAGCGGTGACGGCTATTAACCCGCAAATGCTGACTCTCATTTTCCAAAATGCATGAATTTTTAAACATAACCTCAAATATTACCATAAGCCCATCCTAAGTGTGCAACTACATAAACGATTAAAGGAACATACCGTTGTTCAGCAAACTATCACCGGCATGATAACTCTTATTTCTATTTAAAAATGGAATCAAAACTGAGCAATGTTTAGAACATAAAGTGCAAAATCACTTCTTAGTCAGTAACTTACAAGGACTGACTCTACTGGTATGTCCATCAGGAGACGAGGTAATGGTTACTGAAACTATCACCTCACGATGAGTAGCGCCTCACAGAAACAGTCTGCGTTACCTACATTGATAAAACATTACTACCCCTTGGCTGTCATTACCCCAGTATCTCTTACACTTATTGATGGAGCATTAACCAAATTAATTATAAAGTCGTATGAAAACCATGTTGACTTTAAATTTGTGTATAGGTCACCAATGCACGATGGTGAATATTTCAATGAAAATGTGAGTCAACTTTAAGAGTAACGAATTTTATGACAATGTACTCTAGTTTTTACTACTGATAAAGACTCATTGGCCAGGATTATTACTTCATAGGTCCCAGGACAAAGACAACTGGAGGAAATACTACTTTAAAGACCACTTAAAAAGTAGTTACATAAATTATAAGTTTTTCTTTTGTTGCTTACGATCGTATGGTTTGTGCGCTTTCCCTCCCTTCACCTCGTCGGGCCGCATCCATCGCCCATCGGGCTACGTCTTCGCCCTGCCATGCGTTAGACACACGCTATTTATGCTTTCCCGAATGTTCCGGATATCCGAGCATGCCTATCTGTTTCTTCCCGACACCTCAACGAAACAAGGGATATCGAGACAATTGAGCTTACAGCTAGGTTGAAAAAGGAAGGTCCGAAAAATATTGGTTCTTTCACAATATTGTACACTCACCATCGTATTCAAATTAAAATACTCTCCACTGTGGGTCAGTGTCTCAATGAATGATGATATGACTGTTACTGTCAAAATTAATTTCTACAACTGTAGAAATGCTTTGACTATTACTTCACTGTATATTTTAAACGCTTTCGATTAAATAATTTAGCATGTCTATTAAATGTTAAAACACTTTTAAACTTCAACCTTTGTACTCAATATGAGGTCGGTAGAAAATTTAATCAATTGTTTAAGCTATTTTTATCAAATTACATAAGGGAATTAATGTTACATATATGCGAAATGTCTAGACACAACAGACGGACATACATTCAATATAAGTTCCTTACCCTTAAATATCCGGCTATTAATTTTAGGGTAACTGTTTAAAACTTTACCTCAATTTAAACCTTTTTAGCGAATTTTCCATAGGGAAGAAGCTATTACCGTAGGTCTCATGGTAAGACTTAAGCCGGGGACCATGTTATTTTTTCTTCTTTAGGTGCCTAGAGACCAAAAACAATAGTCGTTAAAATTTATATATATATGTATATATACATATATATATATATATATATATCGATAAAATAGTTAAATGTTTTATATATCTATATATATGTATATATACATATATATATGTATATATATATATATATATGTGTGTGTCTGTGAACACGATAACTCTCGTAAAAATGGTCCGATCGAAACAAAATTTGGTAAAAACATGTATTTCTAAAAATGCTCGGACGAGTTCGTAAACCAGACATATCGGTCAATGGGAACGGGTAGTTTGGGGTGGTTTTGTACCCCAAAATGGGGTTTTTTGCGTTTTTCACATGTAATTTTTAAAAATTTCTAATTTTATATTTCGCCATTGGAATCAGCTTAAAAAACTACACAATTAAGTTTCTTAAAGTTTTTCTCTATCTTTAACGGTTACCGAGATATTAAAAAATCTAAACAACTGTGTTTAGATTTTTTAATATCTCGGTAACCGTTAAAGACTAACCGTTAACCGTTTAACGTTGTATTGTGGGGCTCCAATGTTAATCTTATGGAGGATAGGGAAAAATTAATATTTCCCATATTAATCAATATTTTTGGATAAAACTTGATTTTTAGCTTTAAGTGCTTGAGATCTATCCATTTATGCTTAAAAATCATAGTTTATGTGTTTATCATGGCAGCAAACCTACATAATCTTTTCCCATTTAATCATATAGGGAATAGGCAAACTCCTTTATTTATGGACAGATGTTGATGAACTGGCGACCAAATTAAATTCAAAGCTCGTCTGAAACGCCTCTTGGTGTCTAAAGTTGTGTACTCTGTTGATGAATTCACGATGAACCACTGGAAAAACTAAATTTTAGGGATTTCCGTGAATTAAATTCCAGCACTGGTGTCAAACCTTGTCAAACCTTGTTTTGTTTTATATTCAACAAATTTATTTCTAATGTTAATGAAAATTTTACTATTACTTTTGTAATGCAATTTATATTGCCAACTGCAAAAAAGATTATTATTATTATTATTACATATATATTTGTGGTAATGAAATATTTATAGGAATTTATACTAATTTGTAATGAAATTAACCTGTTTATGGCTTAGGTCTAACGAATTGGCTGTTCCATTCAATGTCAACCTTTGATTACACGGTTTAGTTTATGTTATTACATGATGTGTTTTAAAATCCGATCACATTCAATAGTACTAGTATCCTCAAACGGAATATACTTCTAGTCAATTGGCTGGGTAAAATTAACATAACTGACGATAGTAAAACATGGTAGTTGTATCTGAATCAATTAACATAAACACTTTATTAGGTATGATTTCTTCATACAAAAGAATCCTTACAAAGATTAGTTTTCAGGATAACTTCCAGTTATGTATTTATATTTATGTATGGCCTATATTTAGGTCTGCGGTCTTTTATATTATTTGCTGCTTGGTTATACCTGAAATATAGGTTTAACTATTGTCGAAAGTTTGTAACTATTTGATGCCAAAATAGACTAATTGGTGAAAGCTTTCTGTCCCTATAACATTGTCATGGGTTTATAAATAGAAACAAAATTAATAAACATATTGTAGGAAGTAGAGGTATTGGAATAAAACAAACATCTAAAAAAAGTCAGTCGTTTATTTACTAACTAAATAAAGTATAACAATAAAACTATTTACAACAGACTAGCGAAGAGTAAACTGTGTCTAAATGCCACCGTTCTTTATCACTGGGAAATTATTACTCAATAATTTACGATAATTATACAGTATATTTCCGGTTGGTTCTTAAAGTTACGATTTTTTTATTGATCGTTCCAAAATAATTTATTTTTATATGGCATATAAACTATAGGAGTTGAGGTTTATTGGTTGTAGTTGAACCCCTTGTATGTAGAGTAGGGGCTGGCGGTCTGTTGCGAGTATACTTGGCTCTGTGGCTTCAGGGGAGGGGCGGGAGTAGACTTAACCCCGGCGCCGAACGAGTTCTTCTCCTGTCTCTGGTGGTAGATTGCGTTATAGGCGTTGTAGAGCTGTTGTTGGCTGGGTTGTTGGTATGACTGGGACGGTTGGTACGCCTGTGGTTGTGGGAAGGTGGAAGAAGCGCTGGGGGTGCCGGGGTACACCACGCTGGCAGAGGGGTAGTTCTGGGGCTGGCGGTAGGTCTGTACACTGGGCTGAACTTGAACGTTGTAGTTTAAGTCTTGCGATACAGGCTGGAGTCTAGGAACAGTGAATTCCCTCTGAGGTTGGTATCTCTGTGGTACCGGGTAGGGTTGGTAGACCTGAGACAGGTACGTCGGGTCAGCTGGGACAAAGTACGCTTGGATTGGTACAGGAGAGCTACCGACACCTAGGTGGTTGCTAGGGATGATCATAAGAGGAACACCTCCAAAGTTGCTGTAAGTGAGGGGAGTGGGAGCGAAGTATTGTTGCTGCAGTTGCTGCAGCAGAAGTTGCTGCTGATATGCAGCTAATTGCTGCTGACTCAGGGATTGCTGAGTGCCAGGCGTCTGTTGAGGCTGCTGGGAGGATGTGGTTGAGGGAGATGACTGCTGGGAGGACGTCTTCTGGGAGGCCGCCAGGTTATCCCTCTCTATGTCCTCCAGGCGGATCTGCCTGTCGCCTGTCTGCTGCCTTTGAGCCAGACACGTCGTGAGCAGCAGCAGCGCACAGCAACTCCTCAACATCTGAAGGGCCAAAATAGTAATAATAATATATGTCAATTGAAAACTAATAATGTTTGGGTAAACCCTGAATAAAATGAAAATATACAAGTTTTGCAACATATAAAATACCCTTTGTTTATAGATACCGGTAACCCCTAAAGTTATTTCAGGTATTGTATTTTATTGATAACTGGTTATGACTCTTAAACTTGCATGAAAAGAAGTTTTATATAGAATGTGTTTACATTCCTTTAGTGAGCTACAGTTGACTATAGTTTAAATAGTGTTTGGGTAAACACCCAAGTTGCCCGAAACTCTCAAAAAACCAACCACCAGCGACTCGCGCCGACCGGTTTTATATACTAGCGGATATTTAACGTAAACTAAATGTTTTTTTATTTTAATTTTTTTGATTGAAAATATTAATCACTTAAGAAAACATCATTTGTGTTCAGAAACATGAATATATATTGATCTTGAACAGTTTAGAAAATAACTACTAAGTAGTCAAAACCGTAGTCAAACATGAATAATCACAGAAATTGTGGACGCAAGGTATGTATTTTTTCGCCTTAAACCAACAAGGCTTCAACGTGATTAAACCTAATTTAAAGTTAAGAGTGAAATTTTACTTGGACCCTTCTCAATTATTGTATATAAAAGTAATTTACTCGTTTGGTTTATATTACAATTTCTCAAGCGTATCCTTTGAATAAATTATACATATATGTACAATTAATAGAATAGTTATATAATTATATAATAAATATAATATTCAATCTATATTCTGCTAAAAATAAATAGAGACAAAACGATAATTGCGTAATTATTAAATCCCATTATCATATGCTAACTACGTAATAAATCTAACTTAGAATGCAGTCTGGGGGATGTTAGCAGTTTACGAGACCAAAAATTTGAGACAGTGACGTAGTATGCTTAGTGACGTCATATGGCTATAACGAAGGCTGTTTAGAGGAACCGAAAACATTCCCTTTGACATATCCATGATCTAAACTATTCCCACAAGCAAGTAAATACAATCATTATTTAATATGCATCCGTAAGGTGAATTTTTCTTATTTATGTAATAACGAAAAAGATCTATACTGATCATATTATGAGTATCTTAAGAAAAGTATCCATTCATTTAAACAAAAAAACTCACATCCCAATTTGGGATTATCATTAAGTTTACAATCAATTTATAAGAATAAGATTTAGTCATAAATAATTGTTAAAAAAACCTAATTTTAAACGATTCTCAATCTTGTGCTGGTGCTAAAACATGCATTGAGAAAGAAAAGGTTAAGAATAAATTCTAACATAAAGTAATTCTAATTCTATTCTAACATATAAGTAATTCTAATTCTAAATTCTAACATAAAAAATTCCAAAGTAAAGTACATGAATAATTGTTTTGAAAACATTTTACTTTTAAATTGGAGAGGAGTTTTCATAACACCAGAGATATTTTTCAAACCTTATGTTAATCTAAAATCTATAAGGAATATGTTCCTAAAGTTGAGTCTCCTTTGTTTGTTATAATCATATTTAAAAAAAACCTATAATTCCTTTAAAAGGTAATCTCAATTTGTACAAATACTACACATTCCCATTCCCTCTAAAATTAATTATATACGAGAAAGAACTAATTCCCAAGTATGACTTGACAGCGTTCGTTTAATATCAGTGAGCTTTTTAATAAAAAAACTTTAACCAAAACATTTTGGCATCGTTGAAATTCAAATATTTAAAAATTGAGAACAGTTTCGATCAAATGACCACACCCACTATCACAGACAACAATCACAGACCACTATGAGAGGAAGGAGGAACGACTCACCATTTCGCCGCGGAGATGAACAGAAAGTGTAACATATGACGGGAGAGGTAGGTTATATAGAGTGGGGACCGCACCCCCCCCACCCCACGGCCGGCTGTGCAGACCCTTGTGTAACTGTCTCTGTGACATTTCATCGTCCACATCTGTATCATCGTATTTGGCACCTTGTTTTTTAGGAACAGACAACATGAGTGATTCGTATAGAGACTATGATGGGAACGTTATGAGGAACTAGTTCGCCCAATTTAAATACAGTAGAGTTTTGGAAATTCATGATAGCGTTGCTTATTAATTATTAAATTATCATAGGTTAGATTGTTCCAACGCTTCTTGTGTTTAAAACATACACAATGTTTCGAGTGTTAAACTACTCCCGTTCTCAAGTACCTAACGATCTTTACATTTATGCAAACAAACGGTTTTTTCTATATAGAAAAGAAACCGGTTAAAGACACAAAAAATATAAATGAAAGAATTAAATAGTACTTACTCTACTTAGCCTATCTGTACATTCGGAAAGCTGCGTACATATCGGTTTCTTTTCTATATAGAAAAGACCCTTTGTTTGTAATATATATACTGCTGACAAAATCCAAAATAATGTAGCTTGACCTTTACTAATTCATAAGAAATAGAATCGAAGGCTTGAGAATAGTCTAATATAACTATAGAGCTGCATTTGCCTTATCTTTTGCAAACAGGTTTAACAGTGATGCAGAAGTACTGTAATTCTTTCGAAAACCTGATTTATGTTGCGGTAAAATATTTCCTCTTTACGCAAAAAAGTGTTAAGAACTAAGAACTCCCTTAGTTGCCCAAAAATAGAAAAATATTAAAAAAATAATTTTGTTTGAAACCCCCTTTAAACCTTTCAACTAAGATATGCATACCTCCTAAAATAAAAATAATCCTTTTTTAATTTATTAAATAAATATTACTTTCAATTAATATAACGTCTTATATGCATATATAGCACTCAAAATTAAATAACGAATTAATATATAATAAGAATATGGAATTAATAAAGTTTATTCCTTATATTTATTATATTTATATATTGTATTTATATTTTGTTATATTTATTATATATATATATATGTATATATATATATATATATGTATATATATATATACAACTTTGCTACCATTTAGTTTTACGAATTAAGATTTTTAAATTTTGTTCGTAAGTTATAATTACAATAATAATAGTGTAGAGCCTATATTGGATTTAAAAGTTTTACGTTTAATCGCTTTTAAGAAAAACTGTCAGTAACCGAGAAATTAAATAAAATCAAGTTACATAAAGATTTTCTGCTGACCCAGGAACAAAATCTCAATAGGTTGGTAGAGAGTTGGTATAGAAACACCCCATATATCTATTGTTTTTGGTCAACGTTTCTTTTTCAAAGAACTTTGTTGTTTTTTGTGAACTTGTTGTTTAACAATCGTCGCATGTAATTGAACTAATTCTTCATTATAAGACAAAATTTTTCACAAACTGAATACTACGACCAATCCGGTTTCAAGTTTTGTTTAATTTGATACCTTCTAGTGCTATTAAAGATCCTTGTTTGGCAATATCGACCGCGTTAAATTACTTACAAAAAATAATCGTAACTATACATGAACTTAAACTATAAATAAGCAACCACCGATGCGAAAAACTAATCGAATCAGTTATTGTATAATGTAAGGTCCAGGTACATGAGCGGTGTTTGTGCGCAGTATGGCCAATCAGAGGACGCGCCCCAGTCACCGGGGTTACAAGGCTGGTTCTACTGGATCCGGTGACGCGGTCTTTGGGCAAAGGTCAGACCTGCTTCCGGTCAGAGATATGCACTAAACGGGCTCGGCCATCTTCACAATCTAAATATTTATATATTTCTCCGATGGAGGTATTACGTTATTTCATGTTTACCTTCTTTATTCACAGGTAACTTTCACAAGTAACCACGGATAAATATATGTGGCTAATATTTTGACACTCTCTGCACTCAAATAGTTAAAACGTTTCTATGATTAAAATCAAAATATAACCAATACAACATAAAATTATATATTTTTACAGCTCCTAGAGACAATTAATAAACATACAGAATTAAAACGAAAATTTTTAAAATATATCTTGCTCAGTTACATAAAACTTTTTTGTCATGATGTAAACAATAACGAAAAGAGAACTTTCATTAGATGTAATAATAAAAGATAAAAAATGTAAACAAACCAGATGATCGTAAAATAATAACACAAAACTGATTTAGCGTGACCATCATATGACACTTTAATTTTTACAATAGAAATTTAGTGGTTAAATTCTTATTCCCTGAACTTCATCAGACAATGGTCAAATCAGGAGTCGATGTCGAATAGAGCATAAACCGTCTATAGAGACGTAGAATCAATTGTCATGGAGTTGGAAAGCCCGCCATATCGCGAGCTGCCTGGATCAGAATAAAGGACGTGGACGTGTCCTGGCGCCGCAGGATCACAATGATCGCAGGACGCGTCTGTCCGTGGCCATCGCTACCATTTCTCTAGTGAAAGTAATTTTGAAATCTTTGTCGAGCAGAATAATTGTTGTACAAGGACTTCAGTCATCTAAAAAATAAAACAGTTAAATTGCTAGAAAAGTGTTTAAAGCTTCGTTGGCAAATATGCGTATGAAAAGAAAATTATAGGACTATAATTTTTTTTTATAAATGCCTGTTTACAAATGTATGTTTAAAATGTATATTTAAAAATGTTTTGTAAGATGTTTTATACATGTTAACATTGCTAAAACATACACCAAACTATATAAATCATTTTTAAGATAAGACATCAATTTTTTATTAGTGAAAACGGTTCCAGGGTTTTTTTATTTAAGATACGATTAAAATCATGGTTTTAAGGAATAATTATATCCCTACAGCATTTTGAATTATAAAAATGCATACAAAATGAACTTTTGCATTCAAAGAAGTAATATATTTAATGAAATGTTTGAAACAAATGCGCAATTAATTAGAATGAAACCAAAGGCCTGTGCTTCTATTACACCATAATATATATATATATATATATATATATATATATATATATATATATATATATTCCAATGAATTTGGAATAATTGGATTTCCAATAGATGATTGATATTGGTGTATTAAATCTGCACTACTAATAACTACTGTATTTCTATAAGAAAGGTCGGGAAGTAAGCTAGTTGTTAATAAACGCGGGCTTAAAGATTATAATCGGAAACAACATAGGGGCTAAGGAGTGTCGATAATAAACATCTCGTAATAATACAAGACTTACAATCTATTTTAAGTTTCTGCCTAGTTACAGTTATGTATCGCTATAGGTAATGCGTAACTCGATCAAGGTAGATCTGCCTTGTCAAAATCTCTGGGAAATTTTCTTCCTTGTTCTTTTATTGCTCAACTATTAACTTGGCTGTGTCTCAATTATCTCTACATCTAGAATTGTTTTGACATTTCCTACATCTCTGGTTTTGTGAGAATCGTAGATGTCGTCGTTACCCTGAAAATATTCCCCAAAATATTGGTAGATTACTTGAAAATGGACTGAGACCTACCGCTTTGAATATACTTCTGTGAAGATTATAATCCAACCAAATAAAGCAATAGTTAACTGTTATAAATAATCTTTAAAACAGTATACATTTCTAATAGATATTTATAATGTTTCATGTCAATTTCAGCGAATTACCCATAGGGAAGAAGTTATTACCGTAGGCCTCATGGCAAGACTTAAGCCCAGGACCATGTTATTTTTGCTTCTTTAGGTCCCCAGAAGCCAAAAACAAAAGTCGTTAAAATTTATATATATATATATTTGCGAGTGTACTTGTGTGTCTGTGAACACGATAACTCTCGTAAAAATGGTCCGATCGAGACCAAATTTGGTAGAGACGTGTATTCCTACAAATGCTCGGACGAGTTCGTAAACCAGACATATCGGTCAATGGGAACGGATAGTTTGGGGGGTTTTGTACCCTAAAATGGGTTTTTTGCGTTTTTCACATGTAATTTTTAAAAATTTCTAATTTTATATTTCAGCATTGGAATCAGATCAAAAAGCTACACAATTAAGTTCCTTAAAGTTTTTCTCTATCTTCAACGGTTACCGAGATATAAAAAAATCTAAACACAGTACGTTGTATTTTTGAGGTTCCAATGTTAATGTTATGGAGGATTAAAAAAAATAATTTTTCACTGATTATCTGATATTTTTGGATGAAACTTAATATTTAGCTTCATGTGGTTTCGATCCATACATTTGTGCTAAAAAATTTTAGTTTATGTGTTTATCATGGCAGCAAACCTGCATACTCTTTTCCTATGTTAATCATATGGAGATTAGGCAAACTCCTATATTTATGGACAGATGTTGATGAAAGTTGGTATAAATGTTAAAAATAAAATTTTTGATGGTATAAATGGCTACTTTCAGTGTTCCTCACAGCAGCAAACCTACTCACTCTTTCCCATTTTAATCTTATGGAGAATAGGCAAAAATTCTCATGTTTATCGACAGATTTTGACCAAACTTGTCATATATTATTATTATTATTATATTGATTTGGAAATTCGCTGAGTACGCAGGTCTGCTGATACGGGGGTATTTCATATGTAATCGTAAAAAATTTTAATTTTATCATTCACCCTTAGAATTAGCTTAAAACTACACAATTAAGTTTCTTAAAGTTTTTCTGTATCTCCAATGGTTACCGATTAAAAAATCTAAACACAGTACGTTGAATTTTTGTGCTGTTATGCTTAATGTTAATCTTATAGAGGATAAAGAAAAATTAATATTTCACTTATCAATCAATATTTTTAGATGAAACTTTATATTTAGCTTTACGTAGTTGAGATCTATCTATTTATGCTTAAAAAGCATTGTTTATGTGTTTATCATGGCAGCTAACCTGCTTACTCTTTTCCCATGTTAATCATATAGAGAATAGGTAAACCCCTTTATTTATGAACAGATGTTTATGAAACTTGGCATAAATGATCAAAAAAATATTTATACTAAAAATGCCTTCTTTTAATATTCCTCACAGCAGAAAACCTACATACTCTTTTCTATGTTAATCTTATGGAGATCATATTTATTGACTGATATTGATAAAACTTGTAATATATTATTATTATTATATTATTGATTTGGAAATTTGCTTAGTATGCAGGTCTACTGCTACTGGGGTATTTTTATTTACTATAGGTTTATTATAGACTACATAAAGTGCTTATTAGTTATTTTCTAAATACTAAACATATTATTACAATCTAAGCCACTAAACCAGTCCCAGAACAGCTTTGGGACTGGTTCATATCTCTTGGGTACAAAAATAAAGATGTCATAACAGATGTTGAATCTTTCGGATACCGTCATGTCTAGCTCCCCTTTCACCTCTGTCTTCCGTATCGGTGAACTACTTGCGTCATCCGACGGACGGCGGACATACAGCATCGGAGTAGCCGTGCTCTAGGCATCATTTGTTCACCACCGGGGAGGTACAAGGTTTAAGGGTGTTGGGTGGGAAACCTATCTGAAGATCCCATACCACTAATAGGTAACGGCGCGGGCCGACTAAGCCATTCTCACACATAGAACCCATCCTTTTACTTCCTCAGTCTCAATCCTAGTATCGTATGCACCATCGAGTGGCGATGGAGTTTTCACCTTCCTTCCGGTGGCAAATGTAGGGAATTTTCCACGTGTTGGGAGTTGAACCCGGTATCAAAAACCCCTCTATCAACAATGATTGGACGAACTCGTCATCCTGTTGGTCTTAATTCAAAGGGTAACTACATGTAGAGGATGCAGCTGTGAGTGGTTACTATAAAACAGTAATACCATGGGATAGGACAATCCGCGGGTTCCTTGGTATGGGTATGCATGAGTTCTCTAATTTTCTCTAAATTCGAGGTTATAATGTACCGAAAAGTCTAAATGGGCATGTAATGAACTAATGAAGCGAGTCGATGTTTCACGACGGAACCACAGATGGCAGCTCTATTTATCGCTGGACGAAGCTGCCGGAACGAAGGCATTGTTGAGCCATTACAGCGTCGTTGATGGCCTTATATGAGGGCCTCAACTGTTTCAAACGGGTTCGCGGAAGTGAAACTGTCACCGGATTACCAGTCCCAGAGTGACTTAAGGTAACTACGTATTTAAAAAAAAAATGTCACAGAACATAAAACGATCTTAGCCACTACTGTATGTTTTGCTGCGTAATATAACTACGAAAATACATTCAAAACATACGACCTTAATACGTATAACTTATGTAAAAAGTTTATTATATTTATGTGTAAATATTTTACTCATGTTACGGATAAAAAAATAAGCTATTTATTGACTAAACTAATACTGATAAGTTATAGTTTCATTTCATTTGTTACTCATTAATCTGAGGAGTGTTGTGATCTTTATATATCTAGTACCTGGTGACCGAGCTTTGCTCGGATAGAATAAGACATGTTTTTACAAATTAATTAGCAAAATTAAAACAAATTTACTGCTCAATGAAAACATTTATGTGATTTAAATAAAACCGTTTTCATACCCCTTAATTAATTAATATGGCATAAATACTGAACAAAAATATAGACTTCGGGTGGGGATCGATCACGCGTCCTTGCGTACGTGAGACTTAGCCTATACCAACTGAGCTACGGCGTCGGCAAAGTTGGACTTGTCGTATAAAAGTTTTTGGCCAACCTCAATTGTTTTAGCTAATCTTATACTGGATTTAAATGTCCATATAGTTTTTTATTATTATCCTGTGATCAATTAAATGGTAAATTAATACATACACGACATTATATCCTTTAATATAATATAAATTCATGTTTAATCTTTCTTTGTTCGATCAAAAACCAACCACTGGTGCTCCTCTGGTGTCGGGTCGAAATAAAACCACACTATGTTCAACATTTCTTTTTTAGCATTACCTCTAGAAAACTAAAACTGATTGATGAATTTGATTTATTGGTGATCGATAATATTATTTAATATCGAAGATTCAAACTGCAAATAACAAGGTTTTACCTCCAATACTCATATCGACAACCGCGTGGTAGAGATCTGGGGGAGTGGTGCATCGTAAAACTGAACAAAATGTAGCTGTGGGTCGTACTGGCTTAATGGAGGGAAAGGATAAACACAGAACATTGTCTAATATAGACCAGCGCTCTCTCCAGGGCAACTGTGGAACTGGTGGTAATCTGAACACGTACGATGATTGGCGGATGTTAATGACTGTGATATAAGAGCGATCAGCGCGGGAGAAAGGAGGATGGCCAACTTGTTTTTAAACTTACAAAACAGTAGGATACTGTGTACACTGGACAGTCATGATTTATACTAGTAATAATCCTACTCCCAATGACTCTGACTTTCTTATTAATGGAGATAAAACTATTAACCTCGAAACGTTTGTATGGGTAAGAGAATACGTATTTGAGTTTACGAGTCTTCATCAGTGTCGCCTTTTTTATTTTAGTTATAGGTTGAGGTGTCAAGGAAGTAAGATTACCTATGGAAGTAAACATTACATGTATAATTTTATTTTTGAAGAAAAAAGTATACCTGATAATTTTAGGTAATTGGCTTGCTTTATAATAAAACAATTAAAAGTGACTTTTTTATTTTCTTAGATAACCACTTTCACTCTAATTTAAAATCTCAACAACAAGTAACACCGTTTTTGTGAATAAAACGTCATGGCATTTTCTCGACATCGTGGAGCAGCATCGTGAAATCCCACCTGTAGTTTTCACAACTTGCTTTATTGCCTTACTAGATATGATCCAGAGTTATGACGAAAATGGAAGGGATTCGATGATTTTTCAATTTCGACAGTACGTTAGAAATTAGGCTAATCAGTTAGGAACATTGTTCTAACAGCGTAGCTACGAGTATACCAACACAGATTAAATTTAATGTTAAATTATATCCCATGGTAGGCCTAATATATGACTGTTTTTTAATGAAATGAAAGTTTCTTTTCGTGTAAAAGTATCATTATCAATACTCATATGATACATTAAGTATCTTATATAATTAGAGGTAATCAAAAAATATTTATTTAGAATTTTAAACATTTAATATGGAATTTGCTTGGTTAACATTACTTCAAAGCTTCTTCAAGGCTTGAAAGCTCATGTTTTATATCTCAATATCTAATTAATATCTTATCATTTAATACCAGGAATTTTAATATTAGAGAGATTTTGCATCAAACAGTAAAATTAAACATTACATGTATAATTTTATTTTTGAAGAAAAAAGTATACCTGATAATTTTAGGTAATTGGCTTGCTTTATAATAAAACAATTAAAAGTGACTTTTTTATTTTCTTAGATAACCACTTTCACTCTAATTTAAAATCTCAACAACAAGTAACACCGTTTTTGTGAATAAAACGTCATGGCATTTTCTCGACATCGTGGAGCAGCATCGTGAAATCCCACCTGTAGTTTTCACAACTTGCTTTATTGCCTTACTAGATATGATCCAGAGTTATGACGAAAATGGAAGGGATTCGATGATTTTTCAATTTCGACAGTACGTTAGAAATTAGGCTAATCAGTTAGGAACATTGTTCTAACAGCGTAGCTACGAGTATACCAACACAGATTAAATTTAATGTTAAATTATATCCCATGGTAGGCCTAATATATGACTGTTTTTTAATGAAATGAAAGTTTCTTTTCGTGTAAAAGTATCATTATCAATACTCATATGATACATTAAGTATCTTATATAATTAGAGGTAATCAAAAAATATTTATTTAGAATTTTAAACATTTAATATGGAATTTGCTTGGTTAACATTACTTCAAAGCTTCTTCAAGGCTTGAAAGCTCATGTTTTATATCTCAATATCTAATTAATATCTTATCATTTAATACCAGGAATTTTAATATTAGAGAGATTTTGCATCAAACAGTAAAATTAAACGTAAACGCTAAATAATCAGCTCGTCCATTTATTTATAATGAACCAGATTGTTTGAGCGCTTACGTTTGATTTTACCGTGTGTAGCAAATACTCCCTAAAAAATAGTTAAATAGAACTGTTGTACGTTTCAAAATGTTTTTTTTGCAATGATGGTTATAGATGTGAGTCTTATTGAAGTAAAAATTTATATTATTATTTACCTCTCGTAAATATCTCGACTGTAATTAATTGATAATTTAATCTAACCTAACATCTTCCAACTACATCAAAAGGATCTTAAGTCCAGCGACTAAATGTTAGATACATTTACTTTCTTTTTCAATCACATAAGGGACCTTTAGTGAAACTTGACTCGTGAAATTTGCACCGTGGGACACGGTGTTTGGAGGAGACACTCCCTCTGTATGGGAGGACCCGTTGCGCAACCAACTTCCGATACACTTTCCTTTGTGACATTTAATCCTACACCACCGCGAATAAAACAAAGACGTTTCAATTGGGTGGTCGTTTCTCTGGTGTGCCATTTGTAAAATTCGTGTTGGGTTTACTGAACGTCGGTTCCATCTGACAATTATTTCCTCTTGAGGGGTTTTCATAATTGCACGCCAAATAAGCTCCTTCAATTAATTACAAGTGTAGCGGGAAAATAGAAACAACCAAAATTGATTGGATGGTGAAATTCTCGACCACATCCTTTCAAACAATGGAGATTGAGAGATTGTATAACTGAGTGGAACTAAAATCATTATAACAGTTTGCACATCCATATTAGATTAGTTTTTGTAACGAAAGGTATATTTATAATGTAACTTGTTTACTTATACTCAGAGTTATTTCTTACGAAGAAGTGGATTTTATATGCATTAACATATGCATTGCTATAATAGCAATTGCGATTAACACGCAGTATACAAAACAGTTGTGGAAGTAAAGGAAAATCTAGTGCGACCGATCTCTTCTTATGATTACGCTAATGAGATTGCGTTATTTTTCCTATACTGTTGGCTATTTCTTACCTACCCATTTTTTCAACGTCATTTTCTTATTGACTTAATTTTTTCAAATTTTAATAATGAGGTTCTTCGACGAGAAATTTTTTGTTAATGAGGCGTTAATTTTAAATATGTTAATTTTAAATACTTAATGAGTGCCGAATATAGTATTGCAGACTAAACCGAACTACGATTTTTTTAATTTAAGTTACATTATAGATTGATTTTCCTCGTTCATTCAAGCTACCTGTAAGCTTGACACTTAGAGTCAAACAAAAGAAACTGGTTTTTGGTCCACCCAGCACAAGAAACTTTAGTTGGGCCACAGACAAAAGACACATCTTTGTCTGGACGATCGCGGTACACGCCACATTTTCCAATATAATATACACTAAAAGGTACATCCCGTCATTACTGCTTCAGTTCATTTTATCACCACTCTCCTGCATATTTCATACCGCTAAGTGGAAACAATGGTGGCCAGAGCCCCTGGCGTTAGAAAGGTGCGTATGTTTTACATTCAGTTCGGCACGTGAGCAACGGGTGGTAAAATTGACAATCACCTGATTCAGTTTATCAGATGTTTGATAAGATCAGATGATGTGTCGCGGTGAAACTAGCGCTACTCGCGGTTCAGTGAAAGTCTTGACATTTGACCTGACTGTCATCTGACTGGAGTTGATCTAATTAAAAACATTGTTTTTCTACGACAAAACCTAATGTCTTCTGGAATGGCTAAGTGAGACTAGACGTGGACTGTAAAAAGTCTCATAAAATATAAAAAGTCCGAACATTTTACAGCAGCTTCTCACTTTCGAGGAAGATCTTAAGATCTATCCTAAATTCTGGCTTATGTGAAAAAGTTGCGATACCTTCGACGGGTAAACAGTAATAGAAAATGAACTCCAAGGGAGTACAGGCGAGTTTCCTTTCCACACTATTTTGTGTAAGACTTGTAATGTGATTAAATTTAACATCTTCCTTTATTTTCGAAGAAGGGTAGGGCTCATCATACCGGCTAAAGCCAAAACCTGAGGGACATATATAACGAAATACTCATAAGATACGCAACGTGATTAATACCGTTCGTGTTCGTCCATTACATGTGAGCTCTCAGTTGATCTTAACCTATGCCATAACTCGCCGAGTAAGGAGATGGGAAAAGTCGCTTATTGTATTATAATCGGCAGTAGGCGTCATAAAGAAAGTATTGTTTGTATTTGTAACTTGTGAAAGTTGGGCCGCCCATCGCTTGGCGCTGTTGTTTATGCCGGGCTTTGTCTCTTCTTGCCGAACTCCCGGTTAGGCATAATTTAGGAGCTGAGGTAGGCCCACCTTGCGTCACAAGACCTCCTTTGTCCTTTGTCCGTTACAGCTTTCATTCATCAGCGTTGTTTTAGACGACTGCTAATTGTTTACGATTGTTTTGTCTGTCATCTTTGAACTTATATTTGACGCTGACGTGAGTAGAAAAGACTGTGAATTCACTGGTTAGAAAAAATCTGTTACCGTTGTTCTTATTTTTTATTTCGCAGTTATGATTCTCGTAGGTATTGTATTTATTAGTTTTAAAAATCCAGTATCTAGCTATTTATTTTTACTGAGGAGGAAAATATTATTGATATATTTGTTACTCATTTCAACCTTCATCAGCCTTAAAAAATTTCCGTTTAAAATATTTTCAAATGACCAGTTTTATAACTATGCCAGTTTTATAACGTTAAACATTATTTTACTGTATTATTTTAGTATAATGTTAAAGCCTAATAAGGATAGAAATTTTGAATTAAAGATGTAATTAAAATATTAAAATAGGTCTAAATAAATTTGAATAAAATAAAAATATCTTAATTTTGAGCAAAATACTATTTCACCGTGATGTTGATTTACAAAAGTAATGTAAGCTTACAAACTCAAACTCAAATTAGAGCTTAAGATAATAGATTATTAAGTTTAAAGTAGATGGATTAGTATATTGTCTTATTATATACTATACCGCTTTAAAAATATCATAAGTTAACGAATTTAAAAAGTGTCTATCAAACCAGAAAACTGTTTCTGATTGTTCTCACCACATTTACAATCAGTTATTTTTATTATATTAAACTGACAATATTTATATTAAACACCTGTATGGTAAGATTTCCTAGGAGAACTCACAATCCCATTACTCTCCTCTCACCAGCTGTTGCTCGATGGTCTACAATCGCCTGTTTACAATTAGCTGTTGCTTTCCCGACAAGGCGGGGTGGGAACCTCCTCCATGTCGAACCGAAGATGATGGTGTAATTGGTTTAAAGTATTGGGAAATGTCTTCCAAGACTAATACCGTATTTCAGTGACTTATTTGCAATTTCAGTTTGGCGTCCTCTCCAGTTATTGAGCGTTGTAAGACTGCTCTTGTTAAAACAAGATAAAACTAACAAAGTAATTTGCACGGTGTTTATAAAAGGATTGCTGCAAAACACACAAATTTTGCAGTTAGAAAAAATTATTTTTAGATCAAATATAGCATGATTAGACTGATTAAAAAAAGAGTATAACGAAGAAAGGTCTCTCGAATCAATGATGGTGGACTCTGAAGGTCCCGGTGTAGGGGATTGTATTGTGGTAAGATTTCAGCCATAATTTATATTTTTAAACTGTTCCTTAATATTTGAACAGAATGTTCAATTAATGAAACACGTCGTATCTTTAAACCCCTCAGTTTTACGTCTTACCAGCATTACAAAAGGAAATTAAAATATAACTGCCTATAAATGTGCTGATATACAGTAATACCAACATAACATAATCTAATATGATCTCGCTCGTGACGAGACGTAGCGAGAGGACGCGAGAGGTCGCTGACCACTCCCTCTCTCCACCAGGTCAGTTTGACCCTCGCCTCAACTGGATCAGTTGACCCTCACGATCCTGCCTGCTTGTTACATGTGTATCGAGAACCTGGTCTCTGGTCTCGCTCTTCCCCTTTACTTCCTGCACCCAACTCATTCTTAACCTTTGAACTCATTTCTTGAGATATGAAGTCTTAATCAGCCTTGCTAACCGAGCGTTAACTGTTAACACTAATTATTGTAATAACTATCTTGGGTATATGTATGCTTTCATGCTTTAGAATTTTGCTTTTTGTTATTTTATAAAAGTATAGAATAAAATTACTTATAACATATATTAAAGTAAACTGTATCAGTGGAATGACACATACTTTCTCGCTTGAGAAAATTTAAATAAACGGTACCAGTGGACTGACACATACTTTCTCCCTTAAGTAAATTTAAAAAAGACAATCTGTAATAAAACTATCATGTTCTACAAAGTTATTCTAAATATCATTTAATAATTTATTGTTCAATTTGTATGGGGGAACCCCCCCCCCCGGTAATACCAAGCTTTTTTGAGCTGGTTTTGTTCGGTGATTTGACCTTACACTTCATACCAAGTTTCATGGAAAATGGTTGGAAAGTAAGGAAGAAATTGATTTTTTTATTTTTTCCATTATAATAGCATTGGGCGCTTTCAGACAACGTACTGCGTTTATCGTGTACAGTAAATTTAACTTTTCTCTGGAACCGTTAGTCGTAGACAAATAATTCAAAATACTAATTTGTTTAGTTTTTTAAGCTGGTTTCAATGGTACCAGTCAAGTTATACTTTACTTTTATTGTTTTGGCTGAAAATTTAAAAATTTGATTTTTTTGACATTTAAAAGCCCATAACTTTTGAACTGTCATTTTTACAGACATGCGGGTGGTGTCAAATTATTTAGTACTCTGTGCACTATAAACTATTAAATTTTAATCAAAATCGTTAGAGCCGTTTTTGAGAAAATTGGATTTTTCACGTTTTTTAAGGGTTTTTAGGGGTGAACTACCCTTAAAAATCAAAAATTCAAAAAAATGAAAAAAACGCCTGGGGATACGGTGACTATATATATATACATGCCAAATTTCATCTAAATCGGACAAACGGGGTAGGCTGTGGAACTGTACACATCCAGACACACACACACACACACGGACGGACAGACATCACGCCGAAACCCACTTTTTTGGATTCAGGGGACCCCAAAACGGATATATCCACCCTCAACTCAAATTCGAAAATTTTGACGAAAACAATACTTTCTCCATATACTATGTATAAGGGGAGAAAGTAAAAACTACGATATTCAATAAAACTGTCATGTTCTTTAACGCTTACATAAACACATTTAAAATTGTACTATTAAAATATTATAATCCAATTTTTAAACTAACAAGGGTAAAGAAGATAAAATATTAATTAGGCATTTTTGGATTCATAACCTCCTCTCCCCCGGTATTGGTCACCTGGTGTTATTGGGCAATGTAAACCTACACCACATACCAAGTTTCATGGAAAACGCTTGAGAAATAAGGAAGAAACTGATTTTTTAATATTCTCTATAAGAATAACGTTGGGCGTTATCAGACAACGTACTGCGTTCACCACGGACACACAGAATTATTAATGATTCAGAATACTAATTTGTTTGGTTTTTTAACGGTTTTTAAAATTTTTGCCTTGCTAAAAATTAAATAAATTTTTTTAATCACTAAAAAGCCCATAACTATTGAATCATTCTCATAATCGTTTGAGCTGATTTGGAGAAATTTGTGTTTTAAGATTTTTTAGGGGTTTTACGGGTAAACTACCCTTAAAATACAAAAGGAATCTGGAGATATGGCCAAATTGCTGTTTACTAAGTTTCATAAAACTCGGAGGATCAGTGTAGTCTCGGTGTCACGGACAGACAAGATAGGCAGAAATCAGTATAAAAAGTACTTTTTTGATTTCAGGGAGTCAATGTAGTACATTTATTTACTACAATTAACAACCATCGAGAAGTGTGACTGATCGTAGTGCTCCGCTACCTGGGTAGGCTATGATTATTTCAATCAATTTAAGTCAAAACCGATTTATTTACACTAAAAATAATACAAACCACCATCAAACTATAGATAATTTCAATTTTACTGTAAGCACAATTTTACTGTAAGCACTGTATAGATAATTTTACTGTAGCACTTTGATCGTAATATTGTATTTCTTAAACTCAATCCCTTAACACGTGAGGGGTCTCATCAAAGTCGCGAGCTTCCTCCCTTCGTATACCTTTAAATAGGCTTGTAAAATGGCCACTTAACTATACTTGCCTTCACCTCTTTCCTGTGCGTTAGTATTTTGTCTGGACTACGTTTACAGCGTATACTGGTGGATTCCACCACGGTGACTCATGACGTTAGTGTGATTTTGTGGTTTTATCATGGAATATTCAAGTGTTTCAGTGACTTTTACATACTGATATATTTATCAGAGAGGAGGAAATACTTCGCAATTTATTATATAGTGTTGACAAAGAAGGAACCGTAAGAAAGCAAACCTAAAATCCAGGAGAGATTAGACGAGAACGTTTTGTTGACGAACCTCCTGCGTCTCCCGTTGACGGGAGTCTGGAGTCAGACTTCTCTGTTGACAAAAAGACTTTTCTGTTGTTTTTTGTTGTTGAGTTAAAAGACTAAGAAAAAGTGCAAGACCTGCGTCATGCAGAGAGCATTTTTTTATTGGAAGGGGCGGATTACTCCGAAGGCACTTCAGCTGTAGCGGCTTTTTGCGCACCCCTGTGTGGGTTGCGGCATTATCACATAGCGAAAAGCCATTAGTGATTGTCGGGATATGAACCCGGGACCTTGGGCACCAAAGCTCCACGCTCTACCCATAGACCAGCGCGCTTCCCTCATGCAGAGAGCATGCAATTTTCATTGTCGTGAACTGTGCAGAAGACCAACCTCCCACTAGTGAGGACGACGATAGCTAAAAGACTTTGATGACTTGAGATTTTGCTGCTATTGTACATTATTTCCGTATTTACTTATTAACATCACTAATTACTGTTAATTATTTTATTTTACCTAAATATATGTAATGTTGATTTTAGCAATAATAACTTATGTTTTAGATTTAGAAAATAGCGGGCTTATTTCATAAACACATCTTTTTCCAAAAACCTATTTCTCATATTTACAACTAGAGATACTGCACTACCTGCTATGGTATAATGTTTCAATACGCAACATGTAAACATACGTTTTTAACACTTTTCTAAGCTTTTTTTAGCCCCGTGGAATCCACCGTGCTTGAACCCTGACATAACTTTTTTGATGCGACCTCGGGTTTTTAATTTTATTTTACTCTTTAGAAAAAAACTGTGAAGAGAAATGTCATTGATAAAAACTATATTGCCAGGTTACTAACAAATCAGCTCAGTGAAACCCCTTTAATTTAAGTGTTAAGTTTAATCATGACCATTGAATTGAGCAAATTATTTATGAAAAAAAAGATGGCATACATATACAAAGATTTCTAAAGCATGCAACAATTTCTGCCTCAGTTATAACTATTTAACACTAATTTTCTAAATATAAAACTGTTATTGCGGCTAGACATGTTTTTTACTATAGATGAAAGCCTAATAAACCTATTCAAATAATAAACTCATAAATTTCATTTATACAATTAAAAACATGTTTTACCATTGTTTCATTAAGTAATATCGTATAACCTTACGTTCTAGTATGCTATTACTACGACTTTATTCTGTTTCATTGTTGGGTGTTCAACGAGAAAATAGTTTAATTAAAATCTAGTCGTTTCCATGGTAATCATTCAGAAAAACTGAATAAAATTTCTAACTCGAAGAGAAAGCTGACGACACCTCGGAATATGACTCAATTGTTGCACAATCCACAATCTGGGCGAAGATGAGCGGTTCCGGAAGTGGACCGACCGGATGTGCCACCAGACTGGACGCTTGTCCGGTGTGTTTCATTTCACCCAGTCCTCGCGACGGCAAAAGTCACTGGTTCACACGAATCCGCATTCCGAGGTGACAAGGTTGAGAGGATTTGATGACCACTCTCAACTGAGCACTATGTGCCGTGTCTCAAAAATTGTATACTACAAGCTACTTCGTACTTGGGTGTTTTCATTTCAGCGAAAAAATTCAAGAAATATCTAAAATTACATTAATTTTTTAACTAAATTAACAATCTAAATCTAAATACATATAACAAAGTCGTGTTAGTTACACGCATTATAACTCGAGAACGGCCGTACCGATTTTAATGAACTTTGATTTTTTAGATTCGTCTCTACTCTGGTCATGCTTTAGGCATACACAGTTTCCATAAATTCAATTAGTTTTCATTTTTCAGCGATTTAATTTTCAAATGTTAACCTTATGGGGAATAAGTTTGTTTACAAATTATCTACAATCAAAAGATTTGATTTCTTAAACCAGCTGTTTGTTTAATGTCCGTTAGCAATAATTATGCTTTACTATCCAATGCCATCTGAATCATTCATTAATGTAAAACTATGAAGTAAAAGTGTATGGTACAAAATGAACAGCTGTATTCGCCACGTTAATAGTTTACGGTTTTTGGGAATTAAGTACTGTATTTATATTCCTTTTTTCTGTATGATTAAAAGTCACGTGTTTATATGTTTGCCAAATAACAAAAAATTACAATGTTTGTACATATTGAGTTTATTATAATAATCAGCTGCTGTATATTTAAAGCTTTCACAACGAAGCCGCATTCCTAATTGACTTCAGGACATAGCCAATCTTAAAGGTAACATGTATTTACTGTTAGGCGTTACGAAGTTCGCCGGGTCAGCTAGTGTATATATATATATATATATATATATATATATATATATATATATATATATATATATATAAGTCGTGTTAACAACAAAGTCACACCATTTATAACTCGAGAACGGCTGGACCGATTTTAATGATCTTTGATTTTTTGGATTCGCCTCTGTTCCGAGTAGGCTATAGGCATATTAAGTTTTGTATTTAACCTTAGGGCTAGGCCCCACTACCCTGTAGAGTTTGTATATGTTAAGCTTACGAGGAAAAGACGTGATACATTTCGATAATGCATTCATCAATGATGTGAATATTTAATTAACAGCTGATTTTGTGTTGCTTTATTTTCACCAGTCGACAAATAACGTCATTGGGCGTCGTTTAGAACGAATGATTGTGATCGTTTTGATAAAAAATATGGATTACTGGTTGATCTAAACCAGTGTAATTATTAGTTTTTTTGTGCGGGTGGAACTATTGAACATTATATTACGCGAGTGTTATTATAAACAATGCCGCGATTCAGAAGATCCTACCTACAAACCGTAGGCTATCGCAGTTAGATTTGGTTTGGGTTTAGGTTAAGTCAGAACACTGTGAATCATTCCACTTAGATTTGTTTGTTTTGTGAGAATGTGATTGACATATCGTATCGTATTGTTATAAACTGTGTCCCGACCCAGAAGATCTAATCTTTCACAACTAAGCTGTGATGTTATTCGACCTCGTAATATGACGAATCAATCTACTGTATAAGGAGGAACCGCACGACAACAGCGCCGTGGTGGCACGGCCCGACTTGGTAATAGTTAACACGCCATACATACTGTTACGCGATACTAAGCTCGCGGGGTCAGCTAGTAATTAATAAACCTTGTTGATTTGGTGGCCCATTAAAAATTCATAATTTTCTTAAAGTGTACCATGATCGTATATTAATAATACTCTGTAGAATGTCCTGTAATTGTCTGGGGAAACCTATGGCATTGGCGCGTAGCCGGTAGGTAACTTTGAACATTATAGTTCATATATGTGATACTGTCATTACAGGACATACTATTTAAATACATGTTACAAGCGTCCGTCCTTACACTCGCATTAAAGGCTACATGGGCTTAGGTACATAGTGCTCTGAAACAAAAAAATCTTTTTCGGCTATTTCTACGTTTTATAACCCAAAAGCTTACATATGTCATCTCAATTTCTGCCTAACTGTTTTTTCCCGCGTGTCTGCCTTTATAACGGAAACAAGGCCTTTTTGTAACGTTCTCCGTGTAAACAAGAACAAAACTAAAATAAAACATTTTCACTAAATAGTGAAAATAGGAAAATGATAAGTTCTGATCTTTTGGAGAAAGTTTTTGTATATTTTAAACTGACACACCCTATGCAATAAAGTAATAAGTTCTAACAATCCCAGTTTTAAACGTTATATTAGACAGAATATGTGATCTATTAAACTGTTTCAACAAATAAGTAACAGTTTTCAAATGGAAATAAATATTAGTTAGCACTTAGTCTGTGATATTTTATTTCTTCACGCCAGAGGAGTTTGTTTGCTCAGTTTCAAATTAGTCATAGACTGGGTCATATAAAAAGCACTGATATTTTATATTCTTCGAGCGGATTCTGGCAACACTTGCTTTTGAACACTTATGTTAAAAGTTGGCTAAAATCGTCTAAAAAACTAAATAGAGTATAGAACATGCTAGCAACGTCTTTTGCCTATATTTTGCCCGAGCAGATAAACAACAAACCTGCATATATGAATTTGATCATATAAAAGAAGGTGTGAGGCGGTACAGTTCTGAAACATTGTTTAATTTCATTAAATAATTCAATTTTTAAATCATCAAGGAAGTTAAAATTTGTTATTGTACTAGATATTTCGGGGGATCCAATCCAGAATTTGTTGTTCAACGATGTCTTGCCATACACTCCAATACCTTCGGATGCTTCAGTCCACATCAATAAAACACAAATGAAACATCAGAACACATCAGAGTTATTTTATTCTGGCGTCATCATTTGGTTTAGTCTCATAAACTATAGAACATTTTACGAATTGTGTGTATAGTCTACGAATCCTCGTGTTATAAAGAAATGACAGGTTGTTAACAAAGTGAGTGATGGACCAGATGACCGCGGGTCGGCAGCGGCCGCGCACTTTCACTGCCCGTCGCGTCGTCTGCTATCTGGGAGTGTGTGAGTGAGCGCTGATCCACCTGTTGACTGCTGACTGCTGACGTCTGTCCACACACAACTATGCAGCAGTGAAAGTGGTGCAGTTGTAGTTGCAGTTGCAGTTCCCTTCACCGTGTATCATTGCGACCAGCCATTAGACAATTATAATGGCTAGCTTCCTCGGTGGCGGAATTGCAAACTTATTATGTATAAGATATATAAGATTATACATATCTTCAGCTTGAAGAATTCACTGCTTGAATGATGCTGTTATTTATTAGCCACTTCCTTATATTGGACCCACTTTGTATCCTAACAATTTATCCTTGCATATGTATCCTAACAGCTGATCCAATATATAGTATGATACAAATTCAAAAGAGCCCAATGAGCTTCGTGGGTGTACATTAAATGGATCAAAATTATGTTTCTTTGTCAGTATCTGTCAATATATCTCAATTAAGAACGTCCGAGGAAATGTAGGAATACATTACACATCTCTACCAAATTTGCTCTCGATCGGACCATTTTTACGAGAGTTACCGTGGTAACAGACACATAAAAACATGTCCGTGAAAACGATAATTCTCGTAAAAATGGTCCGATCGAGACTAAATTTGGTAGAGATGTGTATTCCTACATTTACTCGGACGAGCTCGTAATCTGAACATATCGGTTAATCGGAAGGGGTATTTTGTGCGGGTTTTGTACCCCAAAAATTGAGATTTTTGCCTTTTTTCACATGTAGTTCTTAAGATTTTACTTAAGAGAGAAAGTATGTATCAGTCCATTGATACAGTTTATTTACACGATATTAGTCTCATTTTTTTTCGTCTTTAGGTGCCCAGAGTCCAAAAACAATAGTCGTTAAAATTTTTATATATATATGTATATATATATGTATATATGTATATATATATATATGTGTCTGTTAGCACGATAACTCTCGTAAAAATGGTCCGATCGAGACCAAATTTGGTAGAGACGTGTATTCCTACAAATGCTCGGACGAGTTCGTAAACCAGACATATCGGTCAATAGGAATAGGTAGTTTGGGGGGGTTTTGTACCCCAAAATGGGGTTTTTTGCGTTTTTCACATGTAATTTTTAAAAATTTTTAATTTTATATTTCACCATTGGAATCAGCTTAAAAAACTACACAATTAAGTTCCTTAAAGTTTTTCTCTATCTCTAACGGTTACCGAGATATTAAAAAATCTAAACACAGTATGTTGTATTGTGGGGCTCCAATGTTAATCTTATGGAGGATGGGGAAAAATTATTATTTCGCATGCTAATCAATATTTTTTTATGAAACTTGATATTTAGCTTCATGTGGTTGAGATCTATCCTTTTATGCTTAAAAATCATAGTTTGTGTGTTTATCATGGCAGCAAACCTGCATACTCTTTTCCCATATTAATCATATAGGGAATAGGCAAACTCCTTTATTTATGGACAGATGTTGATGAAAGTTGATACAAATGCTAAAAAAAATTAATTGTTTATGCTAGAACTAGAAACACCTACTTTCAGCGTTCCTCACAGCAGCCAACCTGCATACTCTTTCCCATGTTCATCTATGGAGAGTAGGCAAATAATACTCATATTCTCATTCTCACTGAACCTGTTTTCTGATTAAAGCAATATTTAGTTGTTAATTGTTTATGATTTTGACATGGATATGCCTTAGGTCTGGGGGGGGGGGGGTGATGGTTATTTGTAAGCTTATAACTATGTACCAGGTTTCCATTTTAAAAGAGGATTTTACGCCGTCTTCTCCGATTAAAAAAACGGGAGAACTTATTTAACGAGAACTTATTTAAATTATTTATGTATTCTCTACATTCCAGACATGGTTTATAAATTTATAGCTCTGGGGGAAATCGCCGCACCTTATTTGAAAAGTAAATACACCAGGTCATGATTATGCCTAAGGGCATAAGTAATGGCGGCTTTTAAATTCCCAACATCGTGTGACAATTTATAAAGGTAAATTTGTCGTTTGAGATGGATCGATTTAGTAACAAACCTTATTAAATTTCTGAAAACTAAACATATCAAAATTCCCAAAAGTGCGGTTTTTTTACTTTTTAATTAACATTTGATCAATAAATGTTTTGAAACTGATTAAAATCACCAATACAAAGGTTTTCTTTTGTGCTTTAGCCTCGTGAGCCTTTCATGTGGATAGGCCTACGACACTCTCATCAATAATATCCGCACATAGGATAAGAGACCTAAGGTAACCTTAAATGATAACTTGGAGAGGTAAATCAAATATATTTGTTTGTCAATTTTAGTAGCAAAAATACATTGAATTCTTATTATTACTCCCAAGTGCATAATTTATCCTAAAACTACTTCCGTCAACAGTCTATTTAAATGAAAATCGCACAGAGGAAACAACGTCCAAGTTACACCACCACGACTGTCCAAAGGTCACCCACCGGAGTGTCCGGTCCTCGGATGTGCGAACAACCGCTTTCTCCGGGGCTGGGGCTTCGCCCTACCGCCGCGTCTGTCAACGCCCAGTCGTAACGTCGCAACTAGAGTGCAGACTGAGCCTGAGCCGGTCGGAATTTACGACAGTTTTATGAACTCTGTGCGCCAATATCAGAGTGCATATATCTTTCTCATTCTCACTCAAACCTGTTTTCTGATTAAAGCAATATTTAGTTGTTAATTGTTTAGTATTTTGACATGGATATGCCTTAGCTCTGGGGGAGGGGGGGTGATGGTTATTTGTAAGATTATAAATATGTACCAGGTTTCCATATAAAAGAGGCATTTTACGCCGTCTTCTCCGAAAAAACGGGAGAACTTATTTAACGAGAACTTATTTAACTTATTTAATGTATTCTCTACATTCCAGAGAAGGTTTATAAATTTATAAATGCTTGAAATCGCCCGCCACCTGTTGAAAAGTAAATAACGAGCATTTAAAAACTCAATTTTACGCGATATTACTCGCATTTTGATCCAGCTTTCAATGAATAACCTACAGATAATAATCAGCTGTCTTTGTAGTTTGAAGATTTAATAGAAATAAAAACAATCAGCTGTCAAATCAATATTAGTTAGTTTATATTGGTCATTGATTTTAAACCCATTTCGAAATCATACTATATTAAAAAGTTATTTTAACGTATAACTAATTATAATAGTTGTATAAATGTTTCTAATCTATTTAATTATAAAGTAATGCTAAATAATAAAGCTGGGTATCGATTTATTTTCTTTGTATTGATTTGTTTAGGATTTCAGGTTTACATTTTGGTATGATTATCTTTCTTCATTAAACTGAATCCTACAACCCGTACAAAGTACGGGCCTACTGCTAGTGTTAACATAAAAGAATAAGAACAGCTGTTTAGATGAACTGAAAACATTCCCTTTAGACAAATCCATGGTCTAACCTATTTTCCACAGGGAAATAAATGCAAACATTTTGTCTTAGGCTACTTATCTTAATAACTGTTCAATTCAGCAAACAAGGCAAGAGCACTCAGAATTATTAATTTAGACTTGGGCTATAATTATTGTCTGAATGTACTCCTGCTATCATAGCACTATTATAGTGTGGCGATGTTATTAGAAATGTGTAAATCAATTGTTATATGACAATCTACTAGTTTATTCGTCACTATAGTTGTGATTTCACTTGTCAATAGGCTATTACAGCACTACACTATGTTGTTATTTGTCAATGTGCAATGTGTTTATGATAACGAATAATGACGGAGGGATTTTGAGGCTATGACTTTGTGCTATGACCTTATATCCCAACCCAAAGTAAGAAATACTGCGCGTCCACGTTAACCGCTTATTATGCTTATTTATCATGTCAAACGGTTTAAAAATTTTGACAAGCACCGAGCTATAGATTTTTATTTTCATATCAAGTTGTGTTAGTTTACTTTTTACAAGCCTGAATTATTGTTCCCACCTCAGCGGCATAAGCGGACATTACCAGAGTCCGAAGGGTGTAGGACTTTAGGCAACCTCGCCTATTCCATTCGTCATCTCAGGGGGTTATAAAAGTGTCACAACCCGTTGTCCGGACTTTTGGCAACTTTGAGCAACTTTTGGACTTTTGATACGCGTGATACAACGTATGAAGTGTGAGATTACTAACCGTCTAAGAACTGTCTGTTGTTAAGTTTGAACTATGTTTAGAGGTACAATATTATGAATTGTGTCGGTCTTATTTTTTTGTCTTATTTTTAAACCCATAAATAACTTCTTGAGGAAAGAATTAACGACTGATATTTCTTTGAAATCCGATAGACTTGTAACTTTCAATTTATAATACTGTAATAATTTTATAACCAAAGTAAAGATATTCAGAATGTGTAGAATCGATTAAACAAAAGATACTGTCATACACTTTGTTTTATTTTTTACAAATAGAATTGGTATAAGACATTTTAAAATGTAGGCTTTATATACAAATTTCACTGTATATATTATTAAAAAATTATTAATGTGGTCACAAAACTCTCTGTCATAAGTTAAATTTAAATTACCAGCTAGGTGTAAAAAGAGTCCTATACAAGTGCATAACAAATTATTATTAAAAACTTTAAAATTCTAAAATTCTAAATACAAACACTGGAGAGAGAATAAATACAATGAAGAGATTAAATCATCTGTTACAATATTGTACAATACGTTATGCTGTTACAATACGAGGTGTATATCGACTGCCCCTTGCCGTCTCGCTCTTACATCTCCTGATTTCGGTGATTCCGGGGCGAGGGAGGGACTTTAAGGGATAAGAGTGATACTTTGTGGGGTTAAACAATAAGGCAGGGATTTTCAGCGAGAAAAGGGAGAATTTTTGGGATAAAACCGAGGTTGCCAAAAGGCCGCGGTCGAGGGCTAATTAGGGTTCCGACCCTCGGTGGGGGCTGAGCGGTTTCCAAAAATCCGTTTCCCGAGTCCGAACTTTGCCGTTAAGATATCATCCATAAGGTGGATAAACTGTCTGAGGCCTGATAAATAATTGGTATAATATGAAACAAACTACTTGTTCTTAACTTATCCTAGCTCCCTTTGAACTCCTAGTTTCCATGGCTTGAGATTTAATAATATCAGACAGCACTGTTTGACCGCCAAGCCACCATCGACGTTCTAAACATCGTCACTTCCCCTGCCGGCTAGACACGTTCAAGTTAATCAATTAATGACATATAAATTGATATGCTACATTTCGGATTCCTTTTTCGATGTAACTATAACATGCACCAATAATTATAGAGAGTGGGACCCAATCTATCAGATGAATGTAATGAGTGTGCTTATTTGTTGATGATATTATGAAGCTGTGCATCTGTATTGATAAATAATAGCATTTCATTGGTCAAGATCATTCCTTAGTGGCCTAGTCATTAAATGCAGCTGGATCCAGTCCGTTATTGAACCGGTGACCGTCACATTATGAAGCGGGCTCTTAACCACTGAGCCATCCAGGATATAAGACAACAACCCAGTAGTGTGGGTATTTTTAATTGAGTGAAGTCCAAAGTGAGTGTAATATGTTACGGCATATGTATTTTTGACACAGATTAGTGCCAGAGCTGATTAATATGCCAGAGAATTAATTAAAAGCACGATAAACAAAGTCCAGCTAAACCCAGTAACAAACCATCACAACATTTTGATAGGATTTTTCTCAGACTATTTTAATAACCGGCGACCTTCAGACGAGGCGGGGCCACTGAAGGGTCCGTCCTGTATTTTGAATGGCTAACGCGGAAATGTTGATGGTAGAAATTAAATCATTCACGGACTCTGCCACAGTGAAAGTGAAGATACAGATCTGACATTGGTGGAAAACTGATGATAACCGGTGAACAAACACGGCGCGAGAGACTCCACGAAGTAAGTGCGAGTTATCTGTGAGAATCGATTTGGAAAGGGTAATTATTGTTGGAGAAAGGTGCTCACCGAGAAATACACACGATAAACAACACCCTTGTGTGGCACCCCGGGCACCTCCCTAAGGTAGTACACCTCATTATCGAACTACAATTTGCTGGCCTGTAGGCCTACATCTTTGTTAGTTTTGTTTATACATAACAACTCTCATGTGTAAAATATCTGTGTAATAAATTCTGAGGAAGATTTACAGCGGACTAATAATTTCACCCAACGATGACATGAGTTTTTTTACTCGTTTTTATTGTAAAGATTTTTTTAACATGTGTTTGGCGATGCATATTTCTGATTATAGTTTCACAAACAAGTTATGGAATAAAGTGATGTAAGTGATGTATTTGTAGTTAGAGATTTGCTTAAATTTTACTGTATGGTCACCAATCGTAATGTTTTGATTTTAAACAAATTTTGAGTACGGTGGTCGGTGACGCAGTGGTGCTGTGACGACACGACCGACCGTGGCCGTGACTACATTGCCTTGGATGCGAGAATGTAGTCACGGCCACCACGGTCATCGGTGACGCAGTGGTGCTGTGACGACACGACCGACCGTGGCCGTGACTACATTGCCGTGGACGCGACAATGTAGTCACGGCCACCACGGTCATCGGTGACGCAGTGGTGCTGTGACGACACGACCGACCGTGGCCGTGACTACATTGTCGCGGACGCGTCATCACGCACGTCAACGTCACGCACTTGCCACTTGTAACAGTGGTCGTATTAAGAGTCTGCATCAGTGGTCGCCATCTTAAATTTTAGTCCCGTAACAGCAATATTAAATTCTTGCGTCTATATCTCCATGACCTATTGTCATAAATTAACGGAAGAGGTGTCAAATTAAAGGTATTACAGTCCTCCAGGGCACCACCTTACAGAACTTATTATTTTCGCTCTCAATAAAAAAATAATAATGATTTATTTTGTGAAATATTCCTGGATTTTTGTTTTTATATCAAGTTAAATTTTTGAACATATTAAAAGGTCATGCCCTTGAGCCACATCTCATCAAAGTACTTCCTAAGTTTTACATTGATACTTTGATAATTAACGCCGCTACAGACGCCAAAGTGAAGGTATGATCCGCCAGAATTTAACATTGCTCTTACGGGACTAAAATCCAAGCTGGCTACCACTGATGCAGACTCTTAAGCAGCACTGGGTAGTAGCACAAGCACTAATAGTAGTAGCACTAATTATGGCAATTATGAACCAGAACTGTGTTGTAACTGTGCTATTGGTCCCTTTTGCTGATCAATTATGGCAATGATGAACCAGAACTGTGTTGTAACTATGCTAGTGGTCCCTTTGGCTGATCAATTATGGCAATGATGAACCAGAACTGTGTTGCAACTATGCTAGTGGTCCCTTTTGCTGATCAATTATGGCAATGATGAACCAGGACTGTGTTGTAACTATGCTAGTGGTCCCTTTGGCTGATCAATTATGGCAATGATGAACCAGAACTGTGTTGTAACTATGCTAGTGGTCCCTTTTGCTAACTATTACGGCAATGATGAACCAGGACTGTGTTGTAACTATGCTAGTGGTCGCTTTTGCTGATCAATTATGGCAATGATGAACCAGAACTGTGTTGTATCTATGCTAGTGGTCCCTTTTGCTGATCAATTATGGCAATTATGAACCAGAACTGTGTTGTAACTATGCTATTGGTCCCTTTGGCTGATCAATTGTGGCAATGATGAACCAGAACTGTGTTGTAACTATGCTAGTGGTCCCTTTGGCTGATCAATTATGGCAATGATGAACCAGAACTGTGTTGTAACTATGCTAGTGGTCGCTTTTGCTTATCAATTATGGCAATGATAAACCAGAACTGTGTTGTAACTATGCTAGTGGTCCCTTTGGCTGATCAATTATGGCAATGATGAACCAGGACTGTGTTGTAACTATGCTAGTGGTCCCTTTGGCTGATCAATTGTGGCAATGATGAACCAGAACTGTGTTGTAACTATGCTAGTGGTCCCTTTGGCTGATCAATTATGGCAATGATGAACCAGGACTGTGTTGTACCTATGCTAGTGGTCCCTTTGGCTGATCAATTATGGCAATGATGAACCAGGACTGTGTTGTAACTATGCTGGTGGTCGCTTTTGCTGATCAATTATGGCAATGATGAACCAGAACTGTGTTGTAACTATGCTAGTGGTCCCTTTTGCTGATCAATTATGGCAATGATGAACCAGAACTGTGTTGTATCTATGCTAGTGGTCGCTTTGGCTGATCAATTATGGCAATGATGAACCAGAACTGTGTTGTAACTATGCTAGTGGTCGCTTTTGCCGATTACTATTGAAAAACTGTTGAACCTTGAGTCAGTTAAATACCACTTATTGGTGGTATAAAAGGCACAAAAACGTCGCTGATTCGTCCGTATTTTTGTTTTGCTGTTTATGATATTGTTCAACTTAAATTATATTCATTTTGGAAGGCTTAGGATAAAGGCCCTGATATATGTCATAGGCTTAAAATTAGAGACCAAAATAAAATATCAGGTAATAATAGGGTAAATAAATCTTAGTAATAATTTATATACAGAATAATATTGTTAAATTTGATAATTACTTCCAGCAGTGAGGTTTTCATCGTTCCTGTATGATCTGTTCCTGAATATAACAGACTCTTTTATAAAATATTATTTATAAAATAATACACTGATTTCTTAGTCACCTCATTTTTAGTAGCATAAAAGTAAAATATTTTTTGAATAAATGTTTTATTTAATATCAGTTTCCTTATCTTATGTTAAGGATGTAACCAGCTACAACTCTTGTTGATTTTTAAAAATACAATGTTTATTCAATGAAACCGGAAATGGTACAATTTTCTATTCTAATGATGGCGGTAATGCCTTTAACATACAACATAAATGGTATGGCATATCCAATACTATAATACGAGCAAGGTTTGTATATTTGCACACGGATCTCGGAAACGGCACTAAGGAATTTCTTTAAATTTTGGAAATAACTAATTTCCGAGTAGAAAATAAGTTCTAGATAGGTCTAATGTCCAGGAAAATTCGTGTTTTCTTGTAATATTAAGTTTAAAATCTAAAAATTCAACATTACGCTTATGGAGAATAAAATGTAAACAATACAAACCAAAACAGCTGTTTATAACCGTTTGACAGTTCTTGATTGAAGACGGCGGGGAACAATATGTGAATAGAGGTTTTTCATAAATATTTATTTTATTTTATGTATGTAATAAATGTAAAATTATCAGGTTATTAAACAATTTGTAAAAACTTAAGGGTAAAATGACTGTGCGAGATAAAAGCAGGAAAGAGTATTTCCAAAATCATCCGTGTTTTGATAGAAAACGCATTTGTTGTATTGTGACACTGTAACAAAACAATTAATATGTGTGTAAATTAAATTTATCTTTTGCTTTTCAGTCCTCATTCCGTTTATATCAAAATCAGTTGGTCACAGGCTAATAATAACTGTATGGATAGTTAAACAGTAAATGATCGGTTAAAACAATTGAGGTTGGCTAAAACACCTTAACCGGCGTCTCTCATTTGGCAGACGCCGTGGTCCAGCGGTAGCGAGTTGGCCTCGTAGAACGAAGGTCGCGTGTTCAAACTCCAACAGGGTCAATACTTTTTATTCAGTGCTATATTAATTATGGTGTATTAAATCGGTTTTATTTAAACCACATAAATGTTTTCATTGAGTAATAAATGTGTTTTAATTTTTCTAATTAATTTTTATAATACAAGTATTATTCTAAACGAGCAAAGCTCGGTCACCAGGTACTTGATATTAATCTTTAACAATATATTTTAAGGAAATAATAATAATTTTAAGTTGCATGGATTCTTAATCTCAGGGCTGGTAGTCGTGCTGCCTTGTGTAACGTTTTTATCTCTATATGTAAAATTGAATGTCTGTCTGTATGTATGTCCTTTATGCGTTGCCAAACTACTCATCCGATCGCCATGAAATTTCAGGAAGTTGCTCTATATGTGTCCAGGAAGGTTTTAGTGAAAAAATATTTTCGAAAACCCCTTAGGTTTCCATTTTATGGCGTTTTAAATTTCTAATGTTAACCTTATGGAGAGTAAGTTTGTTTACAAATTGTCTACAATGAAAACATTTGATTTCTTAGCTACAGCTGATTGGTTTACTTTCCATTAGCAATACCGTATGCTTTACTATCCAATGCCATCTGAATCATTCATTAATGTTAAACTATGAAGTAAATGTGTACTGTAAAAAATGAACAGCTTTATTCATCACGTTAATAGTTTACGGTTTTGGGGGATCATGTATTTATATTTTTATTTTCTGTCTGATTAAAGTCACGTGTTTATATTATAATTACAATGTTTATATTATTACGTTTATTATAATAATCAGCTGTTGTATATCTTTCCTATAAAAGCCGTATTACAGTTAGGTTTCGTTTGGGTTTGGATTGGATTTGAAAATTGTGAATTAATCCACTCAGATTTATTTGTTTTATGGGAATGATATTAATATGTTTTATCGTTTCAGTATTGTTATTCACTATGCAGCGACCCAGAATATATAACCTTTCACAATGAAGGCGTATTGCTATTCGACTTCAGAACATGGCCAATCTTAAAGATAACACGTGTTTACTGAGAGGCGTTACGAAGTTCGCCGGGTCAGCTAGTTGTTAAATAAATGTTGTGTTAAAATGGTTCCTTAATTAAATTTGGAATTGTCCTTAAGGGAGTCCAATTTATTGAAGTGAATGTTTGACTTGAACTGATTAAAAGAAATTCAAATATTTATGATACTGTTCAACTTGTTATAAAATGTTACTAATAAAATAATATCTTCGATTGATGTTTTAAACATTTTAATAATGTCTACAGTTTTATTTTAATGACAAAGTAATGGAAAAATGGAAGTTTAAATTTGAATATATTTTGGTAAAAAATCTAGACTTTGACTGTGTAGAAAAATTTCTGTATGTTTACATCTTGATCTTCCACACAACAGTCTTGTCAGTTAAATAAAAGCAAAAAAGATAGAAATTTAACGTAAATCTTGTCTAGATTACATGGGAGTTTCATTAGGAACTATGTCTCTTTTATATTTAATTTAAAATTTTACCACTGGAACATTAATACAGTCTTTCACTATCCACATTTGGTGGAACACTCATCATTTTCCTGGTTTCTAGCTCACTCATTTGAAGCACATATTTGGTCAAATGGTCACAGAATCTTTATTTAGAGCCTTAAGGACTCATTGAATTACTATATGTAATACCGTATTAATTTATTATGTATTGCAATTTTCTTACATTCATATATATATATATATATATATATATATATATATATATATATATATATATATATATATAGATGAGGAGTGTATTAATTTAAATTAATTTGGATCATTTAAAGGATAAAATGTGATTTTGGGTGTTTGTTAAATGAGGAATATTTTGATGAGAAATAATTATGGAGTTGAAAAACGTTATATTAAATAATAATTGTGTTTTTTGTGAAAATGTAATTAAATGGTTATTTTAACATGTCTTATTTAATTATCTAAAATATGGTGAATAATAGGGTGGTCTTTTTAACAAACTTAATATTAAATAATGAATGGATTCAAGAAATACTACAGTAGGCAGTTTAAAAGCGAAAGCAACGGGATACTCTTTCCTCGTAACATTCTCCTCTCGAGGCCCTTAAGCAAACTATTACTTTGTAATGTGGACCAATTTCCTGTCCTTAGTTCACCCCGAGGGCCCGAGATCGCGCTGCTGTCTTCCGGCGGACACGCAGCTGAAACTGTCTGCTTTCACGTGTGTCAACCTCAACCTGCCTTGACCTCCAGAGGATGGAAACGATCAATGGTTGTTAGATCGACGCCTGTTGCATTGTTACAAATGTCATGCACGTGCAAACAGCGGTATGTGATTTCAAATTTGCAACAGTAAATCAAGTAAATGTTTATTTGCAATACCGTACTGTACGGTTTTAATTTCTTGTATCTTGCATGATTTGTGTCAGCTGATCAAGTCCACTGGTCACGAGAAAACCCCCATAAATTGCATGACTAAGAAATGAAGGCGCTTACGTTGCTATATTTTTGTTGTGTGTCACAAAGCTGTTTGAAATATCGTACAGTACAAATTAAAACTTAATATTAATATTACTGCCTTTATTACTGACCCACAAGTATTTACGCCACTCCCGGACAATAATTGTACAGGGGTCGTGAAAAGTCTCGAAACGACTTAATATATTTATCATTAATCATACTACAAGAGCAAAACGTTGCAAATTGAATTGAAACATAAATGAATATTTTTGAGCTTATTAACATCAGATGGGGGACGGGCCACAGATCACGAGGAGTCAGTATGAAATATTAAAGAAGCGAGGTTGATGGAAATAGAATATCTATATTCGTTCAAATAAGGCTTGAATTTGATATTTTTAGGTGCTGACAAGTTTCGTCAGCACTTAAAAATATTTTGATATATTCGTGGTGTTAAGAGTTTTTAACAATGTTAAAAATAGTTTGTTGACACCCAATTTTTGCCTAGTGTTATTCTTGTAGCCCGAATAACTCAAAGTTCGAAACTTCTCACTTCCCTTCACCTAAAAATTTAAAATTTAAACCATCTTTAAATGGCTGTTATTTTCCGATTTGGTTGGCCTTTAGAAGTCCCAATTCAATTGACAAAGTTTTACTCTTGTAAGATAATTTAATATTACAAATATTAAGCCATTCTAGGACTTTTCACCAACCCTATATTATAGGCCTGATGTTATCAAGTATTTAGCAGGTTAACAAATAATTATTAAATATCTTAATATTACTAATCATAAATAAGACCCCGAGTGTCAGGTTTGTATTTTTATAAGGTGAATATGTCCAACCAAACCATCGGTTAGGTATGAGGGAGGAGTTGGTTGTGGTCAATGAAATGACTTCGACGACACATAGCTTAATGGCAAAGATTCTTCAACAAAGATTAATTTGGCCGGATCAATAATTAATATACAAATTTATAAAGACAGCTGGAGCTGCACTGTACACAATGCAGCCAAGATTAACAATGAGTAATCTCTATATATAAATTTGAGTGGGTGTATGTATGTATGTCCTTTATGCGTTGTCAAACTACTCACCCGATCGCCATGACATTTTCGGAAGTTGCTCTATATGTGTCCGAAAAGGTTTTAGTAAAAAAATACTTTTGTAAACTCCGTAAGTTTCTATTTTATGGCGTTTTAAAATTATAATGTTAACCTTATGGAGAGTGAGTTTGTTTACACATTTTCTACAATTTTTTTCAATCAAGTTTTATTTATAATCTGTTACTATAATAAGAACAATAGGTAAATTTTATAAGAGTGAAGTATATGAGAATGGGTTAAGCACCATTGTGTTAACAAACATATTATCACTTTAGCAAAAAATATATAGTTACAAAAAGCGATCAGCAACATGAAGGATGTTATGTCTTTTCAACCTATATGTGCACTGACTAATTGTCTAGAAGATTTAATGCCAGATGGTTAGGATGGTCTTCAATTTTACACTGGTAATTTTGACTAAAATTTGAAATTTCTTCTCTTACAAAAATGGAATTTTGGAATCTGCATGGATTACTAGGATTGTAACGTACCATGGAGCATTGAAAATCCTTCTTAATGTATTAGACTGGTATGTGAATATGATGTTAGATTGATGCAGGGCAAACAAATTGGCTCTTAACCTAAGAAAAACTCAAGCTTTAACTGTGTCTTACTCTAATTTTGAAATCTCTCAATCACCAATTGAATTCTTAGGTATCTTTGTACAGAATAACTTGAAATGGAAATCTCACATTGACTATATATCTCCAAAGGTATCAAAAGGAGTCTTTTTAGTTAGATGTTTAAGAAAGTTAGTGTCAACTGAAGTTTTGGTAACAGTGTGTTTTAGTTTTATTCACTGCCATCTTACATATGAAGCTATTCTGTGGGCGAATTCCGGTTGTGCAAATTCCTTGTTTGTATTGCAGAAGCGAGCATTAAGATTGATTGCGGATGTTCCGCCTAGAACTCATTGTAAACCTATTTTTATTAGGCTGTCTATAATGCCTTTAGCCTGTATTTTTATATTTCAATGTCTTATATACATTAAGAGTAATTTAAATCTTACAACCACAAATGGCGAATTTCATAGTTATGAAACAAGAAACCGCTCCAAAATTAAGAACTGATTTGTGTCACTTTAGTCTTACTCAAGATAGTTTTAGATATACTGCCATTAGATTATTCAATCATTTACCAAATGAATTTAAAGTTTTGCCCGCCTAAATTTAAATTAGCCTTAAAAAATTTTCTGCTCAAAAACTGTTTTTACAATTAAAAGAATTTTTTGATACATGATTTGTTTATATAATCATTTTGATTTGAGTAATGTACAAATAACCTATATAACTACCTATGTAACTTGACATATTGTATAATTTCTGGTTATATAACATGTGATAAAATTAGTTTTTAACTGACGCAGCCTATACAACTATGTATGTTTTATAACTAAAATGTTGTCCATGGAATAAAGAGATTTGATTTGATTTGATCGTTGAATTATTTCGATATTTGAATTTGACGCCATTCCCCAGAGCTGGATACCGTAGGTCCATACAGGCTTCAACACAACTTTGTATTAGAGTAATTTGTTTTCAACTGATAATTTAGAATTTTTTCCAAGTAGCCAGGCCAATTTGTTGGTTCTTAAGTTCAAATTTAGTCTTTTGTTCCAAATGTGGGAGCGCCAAGTAAGTCGTCAAATTTTTTTTCTACAATAAAAACATTTGATTCCTTAGCTACAGCTGATTGGTTTACTCTCCATTAGCAATATGCTTTATTATCCAATGCCATCTGAATCATTCATTAATGTAAAACTATGAAGTAAATATGTACTGTACAAAATGAACGGCTTTATTCGCGACGTTAATAGTTCATGATTTTGGGGGATTATGTATTTTTATTATCTGTCTGATTAAAAGTCACGTGTTTATATGTTGGTCAAATAAAAAATAATTACAATGTTTATATATATTACTTCTATTTCTATTATAATATTCAGCTGTTGTAAATCTTTTCTATAAAAGCTGTATTACAGTTAGGTTTGGTTTGAGTTTGTATTGGATTTGAAAATTGTGAATTAATCCACTCAGATTTATTTGTTTTATGTCTTATTGGTATTCATTATGCCGCGACCCAGAATATATAACCGTTCACAATGAAGCCGTAATGATATTCGACTTCATAACATGGCCAATCTTAAAGTTAACAGATATTTACTGACGGGCGTTACGAAGTTCGCCGTACTGATATACAGCACATTGCCAATGCATTTAGCTAGAGGCAATATTCATAATGGACGCTAAACGTTTTTACCACGATATGTTCCAACATGTAATAGCAAGGCAAGGTACATCAACCAATCAGCATTCGAGTTTCATAGATTGTTCTAGAACCCTGCACCGAGGTTATAAAAACAACCCTAACTTAGATTCAGCCTTCTTGTTCATTCAGACTACAAACAGTTAAGTTGTGCAAACCACTTTTCGAAAGTTTAGTTTTCTTATACCCCAAATTTGGGTGAGTACTTTATTAAATTGTTATTAGTAGTTTAAATAGTTAAAAGAGAAACAAATTTTTTACCTAAATTAATTATTAAGAAAATCATTTTAACGAAAATCTTACCTGGCTAATTTGAAAGTAGTTAAAATACTGGTTAATACATAATTTTGAAGCTTTTGTTAACCATTAAAAATAAAGAAATAAAATTTGATTTGTAATTGTGTACGACAAAATAAAATAATTTGATTTGTTTTAGGGTATTAAATTTAGACTATGATCAATACCAAGAGCATTTGAGACGTCCAGCTACTTGGAGGTCACGAATTTTGGATAGAGTGAGCGATGGTCGGTGGGTGTAGTGTTCTCTTGTGTGGATTAACGTCTGCACTATTGAAAGCTAGGTTAATCCGCAAAGACCATCCTCATAATTAGACCAATTCGTAATTCAGAGGTCGTGGTTCGGATTCCACGTTAAACTTTAGGTTTCTTAGTTGCCATCGGCTGTTGGGCTATTATTTAACAGTCCTGTCTAAGGAACAAGTCAGCCTTAGTCAGTAACAAGTCTACAAGATCGCGCCACAATCATCTTACAATCAACTCTCATTCATACTTGGCTTAAAATACCTACCTTGTGGTATGGTCGCCTTTTCAATAATCTAATCTAATTTAATAATTGAATAAAGAAGACGAATCAGCCAAAAGGTATAAATTTATAATTTATTTAAAATCCTTCAGACCTTTTTTATTAAAATCGTATGCTAACAAAAGGCAGTACAGAGAAACAAAAAAATTTAAAACCTTGGAAATGCTTTGCTAAACCGTTAGCGTTCCATAATCCTATTTTTATAAAAATGGTTCATGTTAATTAACTAATAACATGAATAGCTGTAGTCAGAATGTTCATAAGAGTACCTATCTGTTGTGTCTGCTACAATATAATTTTTTTAAACCTATCAATGAAACAATGAATTGTTTCTTCTAAACCTCTTGATTCTGTAGATATTTTTTTAATTGCACCTTCAGCATATATTTGGGTCCTGCATTTTGGTTCTTGAGATGTATATCATTCGCCATGTACAGAATCAGAATGGGTTGGCTTGTTCTGGCGCAATTGAGGATACTAAGAAAACTATAATATCATTATAGTTCTTTTCCTTCGGATCACAAGAGTCAAGTGTGGTGGGGTGCTCCAATCTGGCATTGATAGTAGCACTAAGTGATACCATGGTGTTAAGATGTTTTCGACACAAGGGAGGGTTAGTTTTGTTTTTAATATCTTTATATACAGTACATCATTTATAATTTGATGGGTGATTTCACTCACAAAGGGTACATGTAGGGGGCTCTGATGAGGATTTTTTACAGTTTGAAGAGGCATGATTTTGACCACATTTTACACAACTAAATTTGTACCAACAGTATGTTTGTGTGTATCCATATTACTGACACTTTTTACAATGTACTATTTCAGATTTTTTCTTGTGGTTCGAAGGATTTTTGTGTTTAGTAAGTAGTGGATTTTATAAACATCCTTGTTGTTTTGTATGGTTTCCAGGTTGACGAAGAACATTCTTAGGAGTAGACCAGGCAAAACCCTAAAATGTTACCCTGTTTTAGGTATTAAAAGGTTTAATGCCTTGCCTGACAGGGTGAGATATCTACCAAGAAGTAGACTCTAAAATGTTCTAAGGAGATGGCTGTTAAAAAACCTTGAATATAGCACTAGTGAATTTTTAAATTTAGATTTCTCTACTATTATGTAAGGTATGATCTGACCAATCCTTGCATGATGATTTTAGTTATGATTGATGTTGTTTGCCAGAATTAGCATGAAAAGTTTTGTTTGCCTGCATGGCATGATGTTTCAGCATTAAGCTGCTTTGTTTGAAGTAGCTAGTTGCATGATCAAATGTATATTATGTAGTTTAGTACCTTGATTTTCAATTTTGTTTTTTAATAATTTGTTATTTGTACCATAGTTGATTGCATAATTTGTGTACACAGTGCCATGGTTTATCAATTTACTCGTTCGTAGGTAAGGTTAGACATAGTGATGTTGCATATTATACAAAATGTATCAAATTGTCTGAAGAAATCATTGAATCATTGACTGTTGGGCTATTAATTAACAGTTCTGTCCAGCCGAAAAATCACTAGTTTCTCATTCATACTTGGCTTAAAATATTTTATTTCAACATTCTAATATAATATCTAGATTGAGGAAGTGAATTAGGATTTAGAATTGGTTGCTCTCAAAACTAAAGCCTGTACTTAATGTTACGGTGGCATTAATCTCATTCATGCACTAGTCAATGCAACTGGGAACACGCTTCCTGAAGCCATCAGTTATGTATAATTTGAAGCTCTAAAGTGTTTTCCTCAACTAAGGAATTTGAATAATGGTTCCCTAAAATAAATAATACTTGTGATTATCATTTTTTTTATTGAACAGTAATACAATCTAAGCTTTCTGATGATTACAGTCAGTAAAAATAAAATAATGCTTCTGGAGTCTTATAAGCTACAGCAATATATATGTATATATATATATATATAAGCTTATTTATTGTGTATTTAGAAAATATTATGTTTCAGACTTTGCTGTGACATTCTTCTACCTGAGTGCTATAAAAAGGTTGTGTATCATTTATAAAACTCTTTGTTGTTGACCATAAAAAATGGTAGATTGAATGTTAATTTAATTCTGAAATCACTTGGGAGTCAATTTTAATTCCAAATCGATGCTGCCTAGAACAGAAGTCATCCCAACCCAATAACAATAAAAATTAAAAATATTTATTTTATTGATTGGTTTTTTCAATCTTAGCCAGTCAATTGATTATGACTATGATTGTTAAAAATACAATACTCCTTGTTAAGTTTTAGAAGCAACAGTAATAAATACAAAGTAACTTGTTTCCTTCATTCAGTAAATATTATGTATCTAACTTACTCTCTTTCTCTTTAGTGCTATCCTCTGCAACACTATTTGAATGTGAGTCCTCAAAAATGATGGTAGGCTTAGTATTTATCTCATAACTTACAGTGCTATCACATTTTACATTGTCTTCTGATTCCATTTCCATTTTCATGCTGCTAGGAACTGTTGCCATTTCAACTTCATTTCCCTCTCCCATTCCAAAATATTCACCCTTCATTTTTTTCTTGGATGATTCCCCATTTTGCATTTCAATATTATCTGGCTCACAATTATTGTCTGTGCTGCTAGTTGGATCACTAGGGACATTAGCAGTTTCTGGTCCAGTTGACTCAGAATTATCTCTTTTTAATTTCTTCAAAGCCAAATCTTCTTCCCTCGCCTGACTAGTTAGTTTGGTCTGGTTTACCACAGAAGTTTCACATTTTGCCAGTTCTCTTATTGCCATTGTTGCATATGAACACGTTTTCAAGTTGAATTCGACAACAATAGCTCTATATGGACCCTCTGAAACAAACATTGTAATACACTTAAATTTAACTAAAAAAAATTCAATTCATACTTTTTTATTATTTAGCTATAAGAAAAATAATTATTAACTTATAAAAAACATTTATATTTTTCAAGGATGACTGTAAATTACTAATTAAAAAATGTAATCATCAATTTAACCCAAGAAGTGGTAAAGTCCTAATTCACGACACATTTACAAATTCGATAAGAAGTGGCGGGTGGAGGCATCTGTCGTCAATTTAGTGAACTTATCACCTTCGTAACGGTGTGTTCCTCTGGGAGCAAGCAACCATACCTGCTCACGAAGTGAACTAGACTGCCACCGGGCATGTTTTATAACCAAGTAAGCGCTTTCTCCTTCTATGCACTGGTGGCTGAACCGGCTAAAGCGCTGCGCTGATAAGTGTAACGTTCTAGCCATTCGGAAGTGCTAGAGTTCGAATCCCGACCATGAGCAATTCCAATTTGCCTTGCAAATGTGTGGTATAGCGGAGTGAGGGGCACACCTTAAATAGGTGGCCGGCTTGGGTGGAAGTGGACGGCATTTGTAGGCTTAATTGGGATTGCAGTGGACACCTGTTTTGCTTCTGTGAATAGTGGTTATAGGGGGGGCATGTTTAATGCTTTTTTGTTTATACTTAATATTTCAAGAAGATATTAGTAATTATATGATATAGTTGTTAATTTTAGGTAAAAGTTAAAAGTAAAAAGCTTACCACTTCTAGGTTAATAAAATAGTAAATGTCAAACCTGAATCCAAAACTAATGGAGGTCTTCTGTTGTATACATCAATGTCAGATTGAAGAACATCTTCATCAGGGTCGGAGTATCGCTGAATATACCAGTTTAAGTCCTCGACTGTTTCCATCATCTTCCGGTACGTTCCATACATCCCGTACCTAACAAAGTTCAGGTTTTTTAAGTTCTTGTAAAATTATTCTTAACAAGTTCACAGCTACGTGGACGCACCTGTTGCCATCCTGATGGACCTATTTGCTGCTATCTAGTAGTCCATGTTTTCATCGCATATTACTGCTACAGGATACCAGCTGATCCGATCTGCAGGAGCCACAGGGTCAGGAAAAAGCCCCCACCCGCTGCTGACAGCAGAAAGCGACATCGCCCAATCATTGCGATAGTGCGATTTGTAGGATATCGCCATCATCAGCAAGTATTTGCCGCCAAAAAGAAGCTTTAGGGAAGCAGCGTGACCATACGGGAGGACCTGACAGCTCAACGGATGAGGTGTGTAGAGCGGCAGGGGGGAGACACGGACCCTGGAACGTCTGGACAATGGACGGGCGAGTGCTGTGGACAATCGGCGTAGGAAAGGAGTGGCTAGTATGGAGACATTGAGCTGGATGGCAATAACGCCGGTAATAAAATTAGTGATAAATACATTTATGTTGGACATTTTTATATTTTATTTGGGCTAAAAAATAGCTATCTCTTAATAATGTTTTATTTCAACAATATTAGCCTATATGTATTTAATAACTTTTTTAGGGTAATACTTAAAATAGCTCATGAACCTCATATAATTCATCAGTACCTGGTGACCGAGCTTTGCTCGGATAGATGAGACATGTATTATACAAGTTAATTAGCAAAATTTTAACACATTTATTACTCAATGAAAATATTTATGTGGTTTAAATAAAACTGATATAATACCCCTTAATTAATATAGCATAAACACTGAACAAAAATGTAATGCCCGGTGTGGGGATCGACCTCACTATCTTTGGCTCGTGAAATCAAAGCACTACTAACTGAGCTACGGTGTAGGCCAATCCAGGGCTGTCGTTTTGGGGTTTTGGCCAACCTGTTTTAGCTGATCATATACTGTATTTAACTATCCATACAGTTATTATTAGCCTGTGATCAACTGATTTTGTTAGAAAAGGAATGAGGATTGAAAAGCAAAAGAAAAATTTCATTTATACAAATTAATTGGCTTGTTACAGTGGCTTCAGGTAATAGATTGAATACACGTTTTCTATCAAAACTCGAACTATTTTGGAAATATTTTTCTCTGCTTTTATTTCACACGGTTGTTTTACCCTTTAGTTTTTACAGATTGTTTGGTAATTTGATAATTTTTCATTGAAATACATAAAATAAATATGTATGCAAAACCTCTATTCACATATTGTTCACCACCACCATCTTCAATCAACAACACTGTCAAACGGTTATAAACACAAATTTTATCATCACTAGTTTAAAACACAAATTTGCTTTATAATTAATTTTTAAGATTTTAAGACTATTTTTAGGTATTAAAAAATCATTGTTTTCATCTGGACGAACAATTTTAGTTATTAATAAAATAAGTTGAAAATCCTATTCAATAAAAAAATTCACACGATATACACTATTTACTGCTAAAACACAATGAAAATAAACACTTACAGCAAAAATCTCAACAAACAAGGTTAGTGAAAGATAAGACAGCTGGCCGTAGTGACTCGCAGGTTTACTCGTCAAAAGTAGTACGGGAGCGCACAAATACAGGCCGAAGTCACCTAGAAACTAATTTGAGTCACTAAATATTTCAACAAAGCCGCCATATTGGTTTTGTGAGTGCATGGAGGGTAAAGTAACATACCCACACACTCTTATCGGTTGTTTCGTGAACTACAGTGCAGTAAAAGTGGCAAAATGATTGATCGCGAATAAACTCATTATAAACTCAAAATAAACTCACCGCGCTGTGCTGCGAGAAATATCGTTAGCCGCCCCGGTAAGGGTTAATGTTTGTTTTAATTTATAATATATATTTTTACACTGTGTAAGATTTGATTTAGTTTTCACACATTTTGCCAATTTATATTTTAAAAAACTAGCTTGAAACATTTTTAATGAATCTAAAACAAAGATTTTGTGGTTTTGTTAAGATATTTTCTTCATTATGTAACAAAATATTTTTATAACTGCTGTATTGATATTATTATTTATAAACCATAGGCTATATTAGATATACATTGATTGGTATTCAATCATTTATTTGCATGTATTTAATTGATAGTGAAATAATTTATTACTTTTAACGAAAATATCTCATTGTTTTAAATTCAGTTGGGTTACTTTCATTTTGTTACATGTTCGTCACCTTCAAAATCAATGAGACACTGCATTCCGCAGGGCTAAACGTTCTGAACGGGCTAAGACTGGGATGATGGCGTCATCCTGTAATCCAGCTAATTGGAGGTCACGAATTGTGGATAGTTGTGAGTGATGGTCGGTGGATGTTAGGGGTCTGCGGTACAGGAAATTATGAGGTCGGTACGGTACGGTACAAATTGTTGTACCTCGGTTCTCGGTACAAATTATTTGCCGGCAGGGAGATGGCTGGTTGCCCGATTTTCCTGAAGACCTGTTGAAATTGTTTTATTTTAAATGATTATTCACCAACACGCTATGAGTCAGTCTTACGTTCAGTATTTGCCGTTCATCTGGGAAGTGTTGTAATTCTATATTACTTGTAGAGTATAAAGCCTTTAACGGTCGGGTTTTATTTAATGTTTTCGTAGGAGATGTTCCATAGTTATATTTGATGGCAACCTAGACTGGATATTGACTAAATTTTTCCTTATTTGTACCGTACCGAACTTGTACCGAAAAAATTCTTGTACCGTACCGAGGTTCTGTACAAGGCTGGAACCGTACCGATTTTTTCGGTGCACCGCAGACCCCTAGTGGATGTAGTGTTCTCTTGTGTGAATTAAGGTCCGCACTACTGAATATTATGTTAATCCACAAATACCATCATCATAATTAGACCAATTCGTAATTCAGAGGCCGTGGTTCGGATTCCACGTTAAACTGTAGGTCCCTTAGTTGCCATCGGCTGTTGGGCTATTAATTAACAGTCCTGTCTAAGGAACATGTCAGCCTTAGTCAGTAACAAGACTACAAGATCGCACCACAATCATCATACACTCAATCCTCATTCATACTTGGCTTAAAATACTTACCTTGTGGTATGGTCGCCATTTCAATAAAGAATCTAATCTAATCTATTGTAAATGTTTGAATTAATTTCTTTTATTTTTAACTTGGTTTTGATGGGTGTATCCAATTGAAATTGATAAAAAAAATTTCAAAAGATTTCTCAAAGTTTGCTCCCCCACAAAACAGCAAATAAATACCAGTCAAAAATTGAAAATTTTTAAGAATTTCATAAGGAAAATAAAAGTATATCATTTTACACACTTAAGTCACTGCTACCATTTTAAAATTGTGAAATTAACATCAGAACACCATACAAACGCGACGAGAACGTGTAACGCAACCATTGTAAACAAAGCGACATAACCGCACAACTGAAGACCGATGATTTAAACTAACACAGAACTCTGACGCATAGAGTAAGCAACACGAAACATACCTCTGTGGAAAGCGTATGATCTGTAGAAAACAATGATACTAAATTCAATGTAGTTTTAACCGAAAATGTATTCATATGATTGATTTTTGTAAAAGCTTACCTAATGTTGATTGATCAACGGTAAACCTTTGACGACCGGGCGGTGGCATCGATTAATCGACAGTAAACCTTTCGAGGGTTAAGTGTCAACAAAGGAATAAAAGTGAACAAAGAAAGGGATGACAAATAAATTATAATAGAAATGTTTGTCGATCAATGGTAATTGGTTGGAAGAACAGAGAACTAAAATTAATAATCCTAACCAACAATATCTTAAACTTATATCCATTCAGTTTCTGCTTTCTGATGTTTGTTTCGTGTTGTTTCCTGTAGTTGAAAACTGTACAGCTACTGAAAGAAATGATTATTACGACAGGAAAGGTCGTAGGCTCCTTTGATATATTAAGAACTTGGTAAGAAGGAATAGTAAACCTATACCCATTATCAATCCAGGACTAAACACATGTTATTCAACCCAGGTGAGTTGAACTCTAATTGTGTGATTGAACTCATTGTGGACTCAAATGGACAAGGGTCAACCCAACAGCATAAGCATAAACATCCAATACAACCTTTGACATATTTTAAGGCTAAAACAAGTGACCGTTCAGAATGAATGTAGTAAATTTTTAACTATGTATAAATCTATGTATGGTACATAATACAGGGGTGACACACAGGTAATCTAAATACCTGCTATTTTATTTGCCTGTATAATAATGGTCTAATGAAAAATTGAGACTAAATTGAGCATTGATCCATCAAAATTGATTGAATATTTTTCTCAGAATTAAACTTGGTGATCTTCAGACTGTGAACCTAATACTATAACCAATGATTAACAACCCAGCCATATTCCTAGTCCTGAGTGCCTCTTTATGATAGAACGTTGCCTAGTTCAGGCAAAGATGGGTGTTCAGGTTTTGATGGGAGTAAATCCGTCAGAAGAGAAAAATAGAAGTGAAGCTCTTTTATTGTAGGATAAAAGATGCAAGGAACTTGATAGCTCAATCGCTAATCTCTTTATAATGCACGTAATTTTTAATCTCAGATATACTTAAATCAAGTCCATAAGTATAAACGTTATTTAAACTATAAATACACATCTTTTTACACAAATATAAAATTGATAAGTTTAATCCTCACTTTTTGTTGACTTTGCTGAAAGACGCCATTGAATGGCCATCGGCCTCCAACAGTTGGTTGTACCAGCCGGCGATCTCGTTGTTGGGAAACCTGATGTCATCGCCAGGGAGGGGATAGACTACATCAAATATACTTGCTGTCTCAGCCTCCTCTGCTGACAACTCATGCACTTGTATCTTGCAGTTGTCCTTGTCTGCAACTGAAGTTGAACAATAACTACGATATACAAACTTATATGAAAACAAGGCTCAACTTAAATCCACAAACATTAACCAGGACGAGCTATGAGAAAAATTTGCTACAATTAATTAATGTGATACGCTCAGTCACCCATTTTTATATCTAAATTCTGACCATTCAAATCTTGTTCTACCTCACACAAAAACTGAAAGCTAATACAGTGAAACCTCTCTATAACGGACCTTAATGTAATGTATTACTTGGTATAACGTATTATTTTTCAATCCCCTTGAAAACACCATGTACCGCAATAGAAAATTAACCCCTATATAGCGAACAAAATATAGATAAACGTATATTTTGTGTTTATTAGTAATTTACTCCTGTATAACGAATATCCAAAGGAAGAAACCCCTATATAACGAACATAACCTCTATATAACGTAATCCCAAGGACCAGACCCTTGTATTCCGTATTTTATTTTTATCTAGGCCACTGGAAAATTTTTGGTGGAATTTCCCTTACTTCCGCCCGCCGCACATAATATTCATAGAAGGTGCAATCTATTGCACCTATTGTAAGACCGTATTGTAGGAGTGTTTCGTATGTGATTGTGATTATCACGTTGGTGTGTTTTTTGTGTTGATGCATCATGGCGGAGAAAAATAGTACATAGGCTTTTAGTGTGGAATTCAAATGTGAAGTAATAAAAACCATTGAAGAAAACCTGCATGTGAAGAAAGTGGACATTGCTTAAGAGTTTAAAATAACACCAAAAACTCTTCAAAAAACAGTAAAAAATGTATATAAATTTGAAGACGAAGGTGGACTTTCTGGTCGGTGTAAAAAAGCTAAACGCCCTGAATTACAGGACGTCGAAAGTGCTGCCATGTTATGGCTGAAACAAAGCCGTGACAAAAATGAAAAATGTTTTGGAACCTGTACATAAGGAAAAAACTCAACAATTGGCCCATAATGGTTTTCGAGCAAGCAATGGCTAGTTAAGCCAATCTGTAGCAATAAAACGTAAAATAAAAATATCATATGCTTGAAAATCTACTTTAAATAGAGGTTGGACTTGTTCAATATTCTTTATTTGGAGGTTATGACTAATCCCTATATTACGAATTTCTGCAAAATTCAACCTCGATTTAACAAACTTCATTTTTAAGAATACCCCTATATAAGGTATATTTTTCTCAGTCCCTTAAAATTCCTTAAATCAAGGTTCCACTGTAGCTAAAATTCAACAGGCCATCAACATTTTAGTTCTAAGTTTTTTTTTTATCATTTAGTGTTGTAATGATGATCAGTGCTGTGGATCTTGTACTGTGTTGGTTCACACCTTGCTTTTCTTGATTTTTATCATACCTATCTTCAGCCTAATAAAGGGCCTAATAAGGCCTTAATTAAACGAAAATTTGCTAACTTTTCATTTTAACATTTCATTTATCCTATCAAACAGTTAAACAATTATACTAAGCCATTCAACACATTTAGATTTATACAGACAATACAATATATATATATATATATATATATATATATATATATATATATATATATACCAATATACAAATATACCATACAAACATCAAGATATATATATATACAGTATCTCCATTATCATTTATGATAAAGCAAAATAACTGGATTGTACGAACCCTCATCATCTTGGTCGTCGTCCTCATCACTAACGTCTCTGTCTTTGTCACCCTCCTGCCATCGGTACGCCAGAACATCAGGGTCCTTATCTTTATCCCCCCCGACCCTGACAAGGTCTCCAGGCAGCACCTTGAGTCCGAATTGCCTCACCCGCCGAGACACTACCTTGTTCCATATGAGACTCTGATACGAGTGCAAGTATAGCGTGACTGTGTAATGGGGTAGCTGGAACACCACCATAACCACTATAATCCATAATACCTCTATGATCGCTATGATTAGATCAGAAGAACAAAATAAGACACTTGTTAAGCAATTTGACATTTCAGAGGTAAAACTCAAAAACATTTCCTAAAACTATAACATTATTGACAGAAGCTAACTACAATGGACTATAGAAGAACCCCTTGGGACCGGGACTATGGTTGAAATGGAAAAAAGGTCGGATTAACCAATAGATGTAAAATTTATAGCAAATAAAATACAAAAGGTATTTTTTACACAAAGTTAAACAGCATATTAACTGAAAAACATCTACATACACAAGAACATGTAGTCGTTCTAAAAGGAAAAAGGACAAACATATTATGTTTTTTAAATTTGTTGGTTATGCAAACACCGGAACGACGAAATAGGCCAAATAATGTAAATTTGACAACTCTTTATCGTATTGCTCAAACCCGGAGAACTCGAGAATGCGATAACAAAAAATAGTCCATATTAAAACTCAGCAAATGTATTTTAGTCTAAGGAATCATAATTAATCAGGTATCATAATTATTCTATTGAACATGTTAAGTTTTTAAATTTAAATATAGTTACCAAGATAGCTTGGGAATCACATGCATGCTACCATTATGCTCTCAAGAATTATTTATTTAAAAAAATGGAATTTAATATGGTATACTACTATAGGGAAAAAGCTGTCATATTCAATAAATTGCAATTGTACAAGAGGCAATTGTAAGAATAATCAAATTGAAACACTGCAAATATGTTCCCATTAATTTACAAAGTGTCACAATTATAAATTTATACATTTACAATACTTTTAATCACAGAAAAAGTAATATGACAAACCAGACTATGGGATAAGATAACATGATCATAATACAGTGCAACTCGGTTATTGCGGCCTCGGCCATAACGTCAACTCGGATATAACGTCATTTATTTTTAGGTCCCGCCAAACTATATGTATTTACATAGGAAAAAGCCTCGGATATATCGTCAGTAAATTCTCAAACCTCGTATATAACGTCAAGAAAATCGAGCCGAGATGAAGGCAACGTATAGCTAAATAGAGAAAGTTCGGTCGGTGGTGCAACGTGAGGGCTACGGCTATTGTTTAGCTACATTCTATTTTTAGAAACTGCATTTTATCGGTCTTACCGCTAACCACCCCAACCCCCTCCCCTACCCTATATCCGCTGTCGCCGGTCATCAAGGTCAGTGTCAGTGACTCACGTCACATCAAAGCACTGTGATGCCGTTCGTACCTACCTACAGTTCGTGTAGATATCGTTAGTTCAGTGTATGTCTTTTACAGTTTGTTTTTCGTTATTTTAATTTACGAATACAGTATTGAAAAATAATGGCAAGTGTTAAGGAAAAGGTTTTGCTGAAGAAAAGGTGTGAGTTATAAGAGCGTGTGAGGAGGGACGTAAGATAGCAGACGTGTGTTCGGGCTTGTTTTTTAAAATCGAACCAACAGTTGAATTCACCGAGCTGAAATTCATTGCAATATTTTCAAATTCAATTTTTTATATAGTAGAGTAGTCAGTCAGTCATAAACATAAACTTACGGTGTATTTCAAATTACTTTCATTAAATGTCGTAATTTCATGTAAAAAATGTGTTTCCCTATTTTTCCTCGGTTTTAAATTAAAATTATGTAACCTCTTTTATAGCGTCACTCGGATATAGCGTCATTAATTGTGTGGTCCCTTCAATGACGTTATAACCAAGTTCCACTGTACTATAAACAGTAACAAAATAGATCAGATAAGATTATTGAAATGACAACTGTACTACAAGGTAGGTATTTGAAGCCAAGTATGAGAAATCTAATACTATAATACAAGCAAGGTTTGTATATATATATTTGCACACGGATCTCGAAAACGGCACCGAGGATTTTCTTTAAATTTTGGAAATAACTAATTTCCGAGTAGAAAATAAGTTCTAGATAGGTCTAATGTCCAGGAAAATTCGTGTTTTCTTGTAATATTAAGTTTAAAATCTAAAAATTTAACATTACGCTTATGGAGAATAAAATGTAAACAATACAAACCAAAACAGCTGTTTATAACCGTTTGACAGTTCTTGATTGAAGACTGCGGGGAACAATATAGAGGTTATGCATTAATATTTATTTTATGAATTAAATAAATGCAAAATTATCAGGTTACTAAACAATTTGTAAAAACTAAAGGATAACATAGCTGTGCGAAATAAAAGCAGAAAAAAGTATTTCCAAAATCTTCCGTGTTTTGATAGAAAACGTATTCGTTGTATTGCTTGAAGCCACTGTAACAAACGAATAAATTGATGTAAATTAAATTTCTCTTTTGCTTTTCAATCCTCATTCCGTTTATAACAAAAATCAGTTGATCACAGGCTAATAATAACGGTATGGATAATTAAACAGTAAATGATCGGCTTTGGCTAAAAGACGTTAAACGGCATCGCTCAATTGATTAACGTCGTAGCCGAGTTGTAGCGTGTCGGCCTCAAGAACTATAGGCCGCGAGTTCCATACCCACCAGGGGCGATACTGTTTGATCAGTGCTATATTAATTATGGTGTATTAAATCGGTTTTATTTCAACCACACAAATGTTTTCATTGAGTAATAGATGTGTTTTAATTATTCCAATTAATTTTTATAATACATGTCTTATTCTATACTTTGCTCGGTCACCAGGTACTATGAGTAATGAGAAACAAATGAGTGTAGGATGATTGTGGCTTGATCTTGTACTCTTGATACTTATTAAGGCTGACATGTTCCTTAGACAGAACTGTTAATTAATTGCCCAACAGTCAGTGGCATATATAAGGGACCAACAATTTAACATAGAATCCGAACCACTGCCTCTGAATTATGAACTGGTCTAATTATGAGGGTGGTCTCTGCGGATTAACGTAGTATTCAATAGTACGGACATTAATCTACACAAGAGAACACTACACCCATCGACCATCGCTCACAACTATCCACGATTCGTGACCTCCAAGTTGCTGGATTACAGAACGACGCCACCGTCTCAGTCGATATACAGTGCAACTCGGTTATTGCGGCCTCGTCTTTAACGTCAACTCGGATATAACGTCATTTATTTTTAGGTTCGCCAAACTATATGTATTTACATAGGGAAAAAACTCGGATATATCGTCAGTAAATTTTAAAACCTCGTATATAACGTCAAGAAAATCGGGCCGAGATGAAGGCAACATATAGCTAAATAGAGAAAGTTCGGTCGGTGGTGCAACGTGAAAGCTGCGGCTATTGTTTAGCTACATTCTATTTTTAGAAACGGCATTTTATTGCTGTCTTACCGCTAACCTGTCTTTTGCTGAAGAAAAGGTGTGAGTTATAAGAGCGTGTGAGGAGGGACGTAAGATAGCAGACGTGTGTTCGTGTGCTTGTTTTTTAATCGAACCAACAGTTGAATTCACCAAGCCGAACTTCATTGCAATATTTTCAAATTCGATTTTTTATATAGTAGAGTAGTTCAGTCAGTCATAAACATAAACTTACGGTGTATTTCAAATTACCTTCATTAAATGTCTTAATTTCATGTAAAAAATGTGTTATCCTATTTTTCCTTGGTTTTAAATTAAAATTATGTAACCTCTTTTATAGCGTCACTCTGATATAGCGTCATTAATTGTGTGGTCCCTTCAATGACGTTATAACCAAGTTCCACTGTATATCCCACATATATTTATCCTATATAGTAGATATTTCATATCACAGGTAGTCCAAATCCCTTAAGGTTATGAACTGCTAGGTTTAAAAATGTTTAATAGGCTTCCACTGCCAACAACATGATTACCTATTAGTTTATTTAAGAGTAATGTTCATAGACTGGGACTTTGAAGAAGAAAGATCATCATATCAAAATGTAAACCTGAAATGCTAAGTAAATCAATAGAAATAAAATAAATGCATACCCAGCTTTATTATTCAGCATTACTTTACAATTAAATAGATTAGAACATTTATACCATTATTATTATTAGTTATTCGTTAAAATAACTTTTTAATATAGTATGATTTCGAAATGGTTTAAATCAATGACCAATATAAACAAACTAATATTGAGATTGTACAATTCAATATTTTTCATGAAAAATACAGATTCATTCAATAAGTATAGACTGAAATTTCTAAAGACAGACATATTTTTTTTCAATATGGCTAGAACACTTTTTTGAGGTACAATGGGAAACATAGAGGGGTGCACTTATTTTGTCCTTAGGCACTTCAGCCGATTGACTTTTTACGCATCCCCGAGTTGCAGTTTTCACCACTCAACCATTTGATTTGTACAGTACACAAAACAAAAATGACAATAAACCTGATTAATAATTAATTAATTTATGAATAAAGACCTTCATACGTGGCAACGAAATCGTTCAACCAATTACCTAATTTTTTGAAATCAGAACGTAATTCCATTAAATAAAAAAATAAATGCTAAACAACGATTTTAAATAAACTCTAAAGGCTCTAGAAGCCGCACTCAAGTCCTTCTTGACAACTTCAATGTGAGAACGTACTGTGTGTTTTGTGTGCATCACTATAGTTGCTTGGTATTTTTGTTAGTGCTTTTTTGATAGTATGGTTTATGTATTAGTCTTATTATGTCCTGGTCCTAGGTTTCAGCTCACCTGAGAATGGGATCAAATTAATTCCAGATCCTGAAACGTTATGAAACTTTTGTTTTACTAATCGTGATGGAAAATTCTAAATAACACAAACCCACCATCACCTACAATGAATTTCAAACAATGAACTGAAGAATTGAGAACTTACAGTATCAAATGCGTTTTGGTAGGCATTGGGGCCAAGTTTCTTCAACGCAAACAGGATTTTACCCTCGATACTTTTTTGTTTCCTACTGAGGCATTTAGTAGCCTTGAATGCATCCCGTGTCTCCCACCAAACGTCTCGAGCCTCCTTCACATCTCGGTATGTAGCCTCTCCCGGCCTTGGCTTTAAAATTAACTCTGTCGCCTGCAAACAAAGGTGAGTCACAAGTGTATAAGGGTGGTCAAAAAAACCTACAAAAGAAAATATTCATTGTAAATATCTTTCAAACGTAAGAAAAAAGTATTTTTTTAGTTAATAGTGATGTCCAAAGAGCAATGACTAAGTCATGTAGACATTGATAAGACTACTTTTCTCAGTAGAACAAAAATATGTAGAGCTAAAAAAGCTTTTTTTAAGTGAAATAAATTACAATTATCTCAGCTTTAAATAAATTTGTATTACATTATTTATTGCTGGTTATTATTTTTGTTTCCCTATCAGTTGACACTTACAGCCTACAATTATAAACTAAACTGTGTCAATTTTTATTTAAAAAGAAAATCAAATAAAAATAATACCAGTTTCCAATCTCCTTTCAGTATAGCTTGTCCAATGACATATGTAGGTACTAGTGCAGACTGTCCGAACCGCTGCATACCAAAGTAGTTGATGAATCCATTTTTCTTCAAACTCTCCATGGCTTCTTTAACTACTTCATCACTGACTTTTACATTTCTGAGCATAAATAATGATTTATTATGGTCAAATAACAACAATAAAATGAAACAGAATATACAAAATTATTAAAATGTTAAGTTTTATAAAACAAACATTATTACTTCAGTGAAAAATCTTTCCAAAACTTCTTAACCAAAACTGTTCATCGCCGTGTTGGATTGTGTCGTGCTGTACTGTAACTGTGTTAGCCAGATGAGACTGGTTTTGAACCCTCAGCTGAAAAGGAGAATATTCAGTCAGTGGTTGTATTTATATATTTTTGACGCAGGTATAACTGAAAATAATTATTAATTCTCAGAAATCAGAGAGATAGTTCATCAGAAGGTTTATCTATTACAAAAAGAATGAATAATTCAAAATCTAAACAAAGTCAACAAAGATAAAACATTTGATTTATAAATATAAACAAACTGTATGACAGTAGCTAGGCACACACTTCTCACCCAACTTCAGGAGCATGTCAAGACTATAGACCAGTTCCATTTCACCACCACAATAAGAAATATATTTTTACCCTGATCGCATGACTTCATCTCATGTGTTCATCCGTCAAGATTCCATAAGCAAAACCACTTCAACCAACTAACCAAGAACCATTTAAAGTTGTATCAAATTCAAAGGTGACAAATTTTTCACTATATTGTTACCCAGAGCGAAGATTATGTTTCTATTGATCAGTTGAAACCTGTCTTTTCATTAGATAATAATTTTCAGGCTAAACATGAGTCTGATACAACACCGGAGTCAGACAACCCATTAACTCTTTAACCGCGGCATAAGTTGGCAAGCCGGAATTCAGTAGTGCAGGGTTTTTATTCAGCTTCGTATGTGTTTTAATCATTCGGAGAAAACCTAATTTAAAAACATTTTAAAGCAAATAACCATAATGATTGTACTATTTAACATTGTTATAGTATTCAACAAACAATATTTTGTATAAAACAAAAATCGATAACACTGGTTCAACGCAAAAAACTTATCACAACGTGAAGAAACAACTACACTACCCAGCAGGACATTTAATACTGCAGTGCATGTGGCATGGACTTAGTTTCATAAAACTCCACTAAAATGTAGCACTAAATGGTCTGTCACTTCTCATCATCAATGGATAGTAACAGCTTGAGAAAAACTAGCAGACGACTTGTATTCATGATAGAATCAGCTGAGAACGTCAACTCCGTCTAACCACGTGCGTCACGGTTGCCACGGCAAGGATGTTGCTTAGATAAACACGTGTGTCGCAGTTAAGGGGTTAAAGAACCAACATGTAACGGACACATCCGATCCTCAGTCACCCCAACACACAGTAAAATTCAACCAACCTACAGACAACAACAATGTAAACAGACTGCAGACAGTTCCGGATAGCAACTTCATCATCTTGACATGCCCCCGGAGCAGAAGACCTGCATTGGAAGAATTTTAAGACTTCTATATAAATATGCCATCATGTTGTTACTGACAGGGGAGTATGTGGATGTACCCAACAACTGTCATACAGTTTGTTTAAATTTACAAATTACCCGCACCACATATTAGAACAAGAACTACTCACGGTAAGAATAGGCTATATATTTGTTTATTGATATTAATTTTCTTGAAAACAGGGTGTATCAGAACTCTAAACCAACCTTTTGAAGAACTATTCCTTGTTAGTAGGCCTATATAAACTAAATATTACATTCAAATCTTTCGGGTTTCACTTTCTCACATAAGCACCATTTTTCTTTTTTTTCTTAATTTTTTCTAAAAACTATTTAATGTAAGGTGTTTAAATTTGGTATTCAATTTAATAATAGCAATTATATGTTATATATACGATAAGGTTGGTTATAATGTACAATTAACCTATTGCACGCTAAATATGAAAAATGGGTTTCACCTGTAAAACGCTGAATTAGTATTTTTTTTTAAACCTCTTTTGTTATTATACTAGAAGCCAAAATTAAAAAAAAATTCAATTCAACATTGAAAGGAGTTGACATACGTGGTGTTAGAACAATAATATCACATTCACTAGAAGGAAATTAGTGACCACGAGACTAATTTCCTCTTCACTCTCGTTGAAATTGTGAAGCAGTTCATCATGTAGGGAATCATCACTGATATAAAGTCCTACATTACTTGAAAATTAGCAGTTGAAAACTGCACTAATAAAGCAATTGAAATTATGATTGTCCTAGTTTGTCATTTTGATCAAGTTTACGCAAAAAAACGTAGAAAAAATAAATAAGCACTAAATAAAACTGTCAAATACACTGCTAAAAAATGTTTCTGTTTGTGTAACAATAACCAAAACAACCTTTAGACTGAAGTATAGCCTCAACAGTCAACACAAACACACAGCAACATCTGCTATTTACAACAGATCAGCTGACTGAGTCAGACGGCTACAGCCGCTGTATGCTTAGGCAGTTGTTGCAGTTTTCACATTAAAACTTATTCGATTGTTTAAACTATCGAATAGCGTAGGTAGCATCATTTGGAGATACTGTTATATTCGATTGATATAGAAAGAAGACAACATAATATTCAAACGATGATATGAAACCTACCAAACGTTGCAATCGAATTATTACATTCACGGCTAAAGCCGCTACACACGTTACGTAATGGCAAGATCCGTGGCTTAGGCCACTATATGCATGGAAAGGGGTAAAAAATGTAATTCATAATTTTTTGGAATGCATATTCTTGTAAAAATTTTATAAGCATAACCTTTTTAGTTACTCTTACAATAAATCTAACAAAACACATTTTTTTCAAATAAAACAATAAGCAAATAAGATAAGACACTTTTTGTAATGTGAAGCTATTGGAGTACATTCAATATGAGTGATTTTCAAGCAATATCCTCTACTAAACAAAAATGTAAATATCACCTATATTAGACATGCTCTAACAGACTCGAAGCCACAAAAAATGTTATTTTCAGGATTTAAAACTAAAACAAGCTCAGAAGTATGATTACCAATCAATTATGCAGTGTGTCATTTTTCTGTTACAAAATTTGGGTATTGCTCATCCATATATAAATTAGTCATTTGGATTTTAAAACAAAATTATTTGAATCTTTGTTTACATACCTTAAAGCGAGTTTGAATTTATTGCCACTAAGGTCTCCTAGTCTTAGATTATTCCACTTGTAGGCAAAGTTTCCGACGTTAATTCCTGCAAACCAACCATTAAATTATTCAAGTCACTATATAATAAAAATAGACTAGATAGGAAAACCTACCTCATCCATTTTTCATGACCTTTGTCAATTAATTAGTACAGTCTTCATATTGGCATGTCATAATACTTTAGAAAAACTAAAATAGGTTATCTTATAGTTGATGGTTAATTATTTCCATTAAATTTCATTATAACATTAAAGTACTTTTTTGCGAAGAGGAGGAAATGAGTTATGCACGGAGTGTTGAACTCTCGCCCACTAAAACCTCCCCCTCAGCTCCGAGGAACTAGCCTGAAACCGTTTAGCACATTATCAAGACTAGACCACTGTTTGATGACTCAAAAGAGACTACTCCGGAAAGTTATCTGTCACTGAAGCCGATCAAGATCAGATTTCTAGGCCTTCAGTACAGCCTCGATGGAACCACCACTTCTCGTTCCAACAAATAACAAGCTAGACAATTACAGTAAATAAATTTATTTGAAATTTAATATTGGTGATGGTGGATTTAATATTTACTATGGGCATTTTCCATCACATTTACTAATACCCCCGTCGCAGCAGACCTGCGTACTCAGCGAATTCCCAAATCAATAATATAATAATAATGATATTTGACAAGTTTTATCAGTCTGTCAATGAATATGAGAGTTATTTGCCATTTCTACATGGGCAAGAGTATGCAGTTTTGCTGCTGTGAGGAACATTGGAAGTAGGCATTTCTAGCATAATCAATTTTTATTTTGGCTATTTATTTATACCAAGTTTCATAAACATCTGTCCATAAATAAAGGAGTTTGCCTATTCTCTATATGATTAAAATGGGAAAAGAGTATGCTGGTTAGCTGCCATGATAAACACATTAACTATGATTTTTAATCATAAATGGATAGATCTCAACTACGTGAAGGTAAATACCAAGTTTAATCTAAAAATATTGATTGATAAGTGAAATATTATTTTTCTTCATCCTCCGTAAGATTAAAATTGGAGCACCAAAATACAACGTACTATGTTTAGATTTTTTAATATCTCGGTAAAGAAAAACCTTAAGGAACTAAATTGTGTAGTTTTTAAACTGGATTTAATGGTGAAAGATAAAATCTAAAACTCTTGTAAAAATGGTCCAATCGGGACCAAATTTAATAGAAATGTGTATTCCTTCATTTACGAGGTTGTAAACCAGACATATCGGTCAATGGGAACGGGTAGTTTGGGGGGGGGTTTTGTACTCAAAAATTGGGTTTTTTTAATTTTTCATATGTAATTTAAAAATTCTTAGATTTTATATTTCACCATTAGAATCAGCTTAAAAAACTATACAATTTAGTTCCTTAAAGTTTTTCTCTATCTCCAACGTTTACCGAGATATTAAAAAATCTAAACACAGTACGTTGTATTTTGAGGCTACAATGTTAATCTTATGAAGGATAAGGAAAAATTAATATTTCACTTATCAACAAATATTTTTGGATAAAACTTTATATTTAGCTCCATGTGGTTGAGGTTTATACATTTATGCTTAAAAATCATAGTTTATATGTTTATCTTGGCAGCAAACCTGCATACTCTTTTCCCATGGTAATGATATGGAGAATAGGCACACACCTTTATTTATGGACAGATGTTCATGAAAGTTGGTATAAATGTTAAAAATAAAAATGTTTGATGGTACAAATGCTTACTCTCAGTGTTCCTCATAGCAGTAAACTTGCACACTCTTTCTCATGTTAATCTTATGGAGAAGAGGCAAATAATTATCATGTTTATCGATATATTTTGACCAAATATGTCATATATTATTATTATATTATTTATTTGGAATTCGCTGAGTACACAGGTCTGCAGCGACAGGGGTATTTTAAAATTTGGTATGTGTTTTACACTAGCATATATATAAAAATTTTAACGACTATTGGTTTTGGTCTCTGGGCACCTAAAGACAAAAAATAACATGGTCCCAGGCTTAAGTCTTGCCATGAGACCTATGGTAATAGCATCTTCCCTATGGGAAATTCGCTAAAAGGTACAGCAGTGATAATGAATGATTAAAAATTCTTATAACGACCTATCTTACATTAAACATGTAAGATTAGGAGATGCAAATTTGCAAAAAATCAAATTTGACAGGTGGGTAATTTACAAAAAGCTCATAATAAAAAGTATTGACATTGACCTCGCAATGAAGAGCACTTGTTAAACCTTTCTGCTTCTGTTCTTCTAACACACATCTGTTGAGTAGTGACAGCTCTCTTGTCTTTTGTACCAGCATAGCCAAACCTGTTTGTCTTTACCCTACAACAAACAATTAGATTTCCTATGATATTCCTTCATAAGGTAAAGGACAGTTCTGTTACATTGCCAGATTAAATTTGAAATTCTATAAAATTATCATCCATCCGAATTGTCAAAAGTAAAACTAATTATTATTTTCAAAATCTTGACACTATTAATTTTAATTTAATTTTAGACATAAAATATATAATTGTAAAGGATTAGTAAACACTAAACCTATAAACAAGTACAATCATAGTAATAGAAATGTAAATGTATATGTACATGTGTGTGTATATGAGTTAGTTTGTTTCTAGCTATTCATGAACTGGTCTCAAGCAACAACATCGAAAAATACCTGATTGTATAGCACTCTTGAGTCTACCAGACAAACATATCTTATCCTCTAAAACAAGCACTGGCTGGGCAAACGTTTTTCCTACCCATGGATTTATGATTTTTTGTATAGTGTGGGGTATTTGGTCATGACAAATCAATTGGAGCAAGTCTCAAGGCTGAGAAAAATCTGGTTTTCGTCCTACAACCCTTCAAAGTGTTGTCATGTTATCGTCATGGATATATTTTGTAACTGCAGTTAACCAACAGCTGATTCAGGTTGTTTTATTTTTCATAGTAAAATTTTTAAACAATTAATGTTTTACTTTTAGGTTAAGTTTTTAAGTTTAACTCGATTGACATGGAAGTTGATATGTTAACCCTTTCAGTGCTACACCGTCTCTGACAGAGACGGTGCTATTTATCCCGCTCAGTGCAAGCGTGTCTCTGAGAGACGGTCCATATTTTGTGTAGTACGCAGTTATTATTTTGACTTACTGGCTGGCTAATGTGTCAATATGCTCCAAAAACCTCAAATTATCGATCACCGGTATATTTCGCTTTTTTACTGACACTAGCAATCACCTGTCAGCTGTTTACATGACTGCTTTGTCATACGTCAGTCACCCGCTTAGTGCCACCAGCAAGCTGTAGTGACTTGAGTGGTTCCCGAATCAGTTTGGGGAGTTAGTGTGTGGTTCCCCGTACAGGAGCGCTGCTGTCTGCTACCCCCTTTGGCCTCCTCCCAGCCAATAATATGGGCCATTCATATGTGCGCCGTGCGTGTCGCCACGTCAACTCATTCATCCCCAAAATTACTACGTGCGCACTTCTGAGGGCAGGACCAATTGAGCTTACAGCCTTCGCCACTAGGAAGCAGCACTACACTGTCAGCACTGGAACGGGCCTTCCGAAATTTTGTTGGCGACAACATTTAACCTAGAATGACACGTCTATTAATAATATATAGTCAAAGGTAATAGTTTGTTGTGGTGTGAGGTTATATCTTATATTTTAATTTTAGCCCTAAATAGTAGTCACTAGGTCTATGTGGTGTATGTTAAACAGTGTTCAGTGTTAAAGTATTAATTGATGTGTATGAGATTATTCCCAGCCTTTTAGGCTTAACCGTAAATAATTTGTGTACACAATGAACATTGTTTATTTTGACCTTCGGTTATCATGGAAACTAAATAAAATATTTTGAATTTTCTTTATGTTCAGTCAAATTTTTTACATACATAATGTTGTTTACTATAATTAGAGTTACATGCATGATTTTATCCCATGTCCAAAATACCATTTCATATGTTTTCTTCTATAAAAAATTTATTTTCATTCATAGGTTGATAATGTTTCACCAAAATGTTTATAAAAGTATGTTTGTTACTTAGGTAACAGTATAAATGCTTAAGAAAATTTTTCTGTTCACTTTATTTTACGTCAAAGTCTAAAAATAATTTTTCTTTCAAACGAAAAACTTTATTTATTATTTTATTATTTTGGTAATGTACCTAAAACTAAATAAATATACTACCATTCTGTAGGGCAGTTATTTGTGTAAAAATCAATTAAATTGGGTGGGAATATCTTTAAAAATGGGGTAGATTGATCTTTTTTGTAAATGCTTACGTTTTTCGATTTTGGGACCTTTGCTCTTTTTGATTTATGTTAATGATTTGCCAAGTAATATTAATTTCAAACTTACTTTGTACGCTGATGATACTTCTGCAATTATTAAAGCTCAAAATTTTGATCAGTTACAGGAATCAATTAAGCAGTCTCTTTCAGAATTGTCTGAATGGTTTAGGTCAAATGGTTTAAAGTTAAATAGTGAAAAAACACAGATTATCCATTTTAAAACTCCTCAAAATAGGAATAATCATGATTTCAACATCGAAATGGAAGGAAAGGAAATGCAAATTTCTGAAGTCACTAATTTTTTGGGTTTGAAAGTTCAGAAGAATTTAAAATGGGGAGAATATTTGCAAAATTTTGCCAAGAGATTAAATACAGTTTGCTTTCAGATGTCAGTGTTACAATCAATTATTGATCTTGAAACTAAGATGGTAGTTTACCATGCTCTTTTTGTATCAGTAATGCAGTATGGTATTGAGATCTGGGGGAGTAGTAGTGTTGCGGAAATGATTTTTAAAATTCAGAAAAAAAATCTCAGAATAATGACTTTCTGTAACTCAAGGACATCCTGCCGAGGTATTTTAAAGAATTAAAAATCTTAACATTGCCGTCAATTTATATTTTTAAATGTTTGCTTTTCATTAAACATTAAAACATTAAACATTAGGTTGATTTTGGACCATCAGCATTTTCATGATTATGACACAAGGCATAAACAAGTTTTGCAGTATCCCATTCATAGGCTTACTTTGACTGAACATTTACCACATTACATAGGAAAGAAATTATATAATAAACTGCCTACTGATTTTAAAAATATTGACAATTTCATTCTTTTTAAAAATAGAGTGGAACAACTTCTTATAGACAGAGCCTATTATAACATACAAGAGTTTTTAAGTGATGATATTTAAGTAGGCTAATTAGGATTATAATTGTAAACCTGTTTTAGGCTAAGTTTTTATTTTATGTATCTTGACAATGTCACCTGTTTTCCCAGCTGTGCTGGATTATGGAAAATGTATTTTGATGTGACAATAAAGTTCTTGATTCTTGATTCTCCCAAAATGCCGTGTTATATTTTTTCTTGCATAAAATCTTATTTTTATACATAGGATGACAACTTTTTCACCAAAATGTTTATAATAGTATACTTTTTATTTAGGTAACGGTATAGATGTTTTAGAATTATATTTTTCTGTTCACTTTATTTTACGTCAAAGAAAAAAAATAAAATTTTGTTTAAAAGATAATATTTATTTACTTAATTTTTTTTATTATGATTAAGTATCTAAAACATAATAAATATACCATCATTAGTTAGGCGTTTATTTGTGAAATGCTACAACATGTTGGAGCCAATATCTTGAAAAACAAGGTATATATAATTTTCTTTGTAAATGCTTACGCTTTTCTGCTTAGCATTTTTAAGCGTGGAATATGGGAAACAACTGTAACACTAAAAGGGTTAAACATGTATTTATTAAGGTGTATTAAAACGTTTTTATTTAAACCATAAAAACTATTTTTACATTGAGTATACAATATTTTTAAATTTAGCTAATTAAATTATCTATTACTTGTTTTATTCTATTCAGGAAAAGCTTGGTCTCCCGGTACTATTTAATTTAAAAAGAACACCAGAACACAAGTGTATTTGCTTTGCACCTGTCCTCTTTTCAGACCTCAAACAGTTGAATATGTTCCTCAACAAGAGAGGAGTGATGCTTGATCTGGTATTTACCTCCGACCTATCCATCACAGTGAGTCTGCTGTTGAGATATTGATACCTGAGGAGGATAACCATCCTGCTCTTATGGTATTCTATGGGGTCGATCTTTAATACAACAACCTAAGCAACCCACCAAAGTCAAAATACAACTCTTTCAACAAGTATTAATCTCAAAATTAACACACTGATACAACCTGGTACTTATTTATATCAAACAAGTAAATCAGTGGCGAGGTGTTCGGTCATCTTTGCATTTGGTGATGACCATGAGTAAATCTAATAATTATTTTTTATATCATTAATTGTGTTTGATTCACATAATTCAGTGACAGCATTGGAATTGAGCGATCAGTGAGTGAATCTCTTATCCTGCCCGTTGCACCTACATGATCCTACCTTGACCCCTCACCCTGCGGCCTGCACATCAGCCATGGCACATAGTAAATGGCACAGAGAAAGTGAAAAGAATTTAGCGAGTACCTTCTGGCGTTCTTGGGCTCTGCAGGGCTGTGATATCCAATTTTCAGCCTTTTGTCCATGTAATTCCAACTGTCATTGATAGTTTAGTGTCACTGACCCGTATGTAAGTCAATGCTGTCGGTTTTCTGCATTGAGCAAGTGAACATTGTAAACAAACAACAACGTTTTGTATTCAGTTTTTTCATTATTATTGTGAAATGATAAAAAATTGGCGGAAGAGAATGACACTGTAAACTAAAACTAAAACTTTCAGTACTCAGAACCTTGAGGACAAACTAACCATAGAGAAATTGGCGGAAGAGAATGACACTGTAAACTAAAACTAAAACTTTCAGTACTCTGAACCTTGAGGACAAACTAACCATAGAGAAATTGAACGTCACAACTCTCACTAAGAAAGTAAATGTCGATCTTGTTACTTGACTGTTTCAAGCTGTAAGCAATAAGATTGGCTCTGTAGTAGTGACACTTTATCAAAATTGTTTTGTTAGTATTGTCTTACGTTTTAGAAATTGGTCAGATTGGAAATATAGGTTTTAAATGGTTATTAAGGTTTAAGCAGGTTGGCTAAATTGGGTTGGGTAAACATGTAGAGTCAGAAATCCATCTTCAGTGTATCCTTGATATTCATAATTTTGGAAACAAAAGGGAACAGATGACACAATATCTGTAAACAATTCTACCCACAACCAAAATGTCACTAAAAATCTAGATTTATTAAAACTTTAAATTTATGTTGTTCTCAGATGATCTTAGACTACTCAGACTTTGATAAGTGTATCTGAGTGACTCACTGTGTACTCCTGCTGATAACCTGGATGGCCTCAGCTGTTTCACAGTTCTCCTTGTAAAGAACAAAATGAAGGTACTCCGGCCTCCCATCAGGCCATCTGCTATGTCTGACTGTGAACACAGAAAGCAGATGGTAGATTTTTACCCATTCTGACAAACCTCATAAGGTAAAACCAGTAATTCAGAGTAAGTAACATTAAGGTTGTTCAGAAAGTAACCTCTAAGTTTATTAAAAAAACATCAAAGTAAATCAAAATAATTTACTGTACTTGCACCCAAGTCTTTCTTCTATATTTTACATAGAGATAGTAAAGATAATATAATCCATATAATACATACATAACATACAATTTTTATACATATTAAAAATTGATAAGCTGGTAGTCAGTATACCATGGAATTTGTTTTATATAGAACCCATCGAGCACAAAACCTCTGCTAGCTTAATCTCATTGTTACTGTTGGATATACTAATGTTGGAAATTCTCTAGGTATCTCCAATATTGTGAAATGTTGTTTTTTACATTTTACTGTAGGAGTCAACAATTACTATAAGATAGATTCCTGTTCTCTTTATTAGTGTTGCATTGTCTACCATTAAAGTAACGACACTTATATACAGGTAACTACTTCACTCATGAACTTGCTCATACACAGCACAAAGTTATCAATAAAATGTTGCTGCAGCATATTTCTGTTAAAAACCACATCTCAGTTCAAACTTTCTATTTAACAGGGTTTATTATAGTGCAAATTTCAAGAAGTTTTAAAACCCAAATCAGCGCTCAAACAGCAGCACTAACCCCTTCCTTTCCCCCTCTCTAGTTTTAAGAGCTGTACTAGAATCGGGCTCAATGATTTCATGTTTGACCGAAAGTGCAGCAAATATTTTGCTTTTAAATAGATGACATAATGGACATGATAATGTTGATAGCCTCTCCTTTCACCTTTGCCTGAAACGCCAGCATAGGGTCAATCAGAATCAGGTAGACGCTCACAACAGTGAAGCCCTCACTCTTAACCCAAACAAAACCTCGGCCGGCCCCGATATCAAGAACATGGAAGTTCTGGGGGTCTGGAATCCAGATGGCCGACGTACCTAGGAACCATCTTTTTCGAAGAAAACCAACCAGAACCATCTCTTTCGCGATACTGCTCAGAAATAATAAGTAAGTCCAATTTCCACTCTCCCAAGTGTTGGGATAGGAGATCGTTTGCCAGGATGCTCCTATGGAGGTTCCCTTGTACAATTTTCATTTTCCCTATGGAATTGCAGGATACTGCTCAGAAATAATAAGTAAGTCCAATTTCCACCCTCTCAAGTGTTGGGATAGGAGATCGTTTGCCAGGATGCTCCTATGGAGGTTCCCTTGTAAAATTTTCATTTTCCCTATGGAATTGCAGGATTTCTCCAGCTCCTCTCGGAAGGCCCGACAGTTTCTGATTCCGGGGACATGATCCAGGGACTAAAAATTCCACTCCAGGCAGAGGAAGCACCTAGATGGCGCAGTGCAGGTGGCCTTAATGTGACCACGCTCCGCACAGTTGAAGCACAGGCCAGCAGCCCTGCGAGCAGGTCCACAACAAGAAGCCTGATGGTGGCCGTACTCGAAGCACTTGATACACCTAACCACCATAGTGCGAAGTCGGGCCTGACCGAGCACCCACCCAACCTTGATTCCCCCAGAATCCTCACCACATTTTTAGTTTGTTCCTCACTATACTTACAAGGTTAGTTTGTTTTCAGACGAAGACATCCCATAGTTTTTTCCCTTTTAGCCACCTTTTAAGGCAAGCAAGGAATACTTTCAGAACATTCTTATCCGGCCCAGTTTGGAAAGGAAGTCGAAACAGGAAAACACCCAAAGATTTGGGGTCGAAGAGAAGAAGAGTCGATCAAAGGAAATTCTCAAGTCCCATATACTAAGTAAAATAACAATAATAACTTCATTAGGGAGTAGGGCTAATGATATTAATTATCAAAGGAGTTCTATGCTCACCTATTTGACTGATTCCGTAACCAATTTTCATCACCTTCCGCTCTTTCACTGTATTTGTGTTGCTGTAAACGTGGACACCAAACCTCAACTTTATGGCTTTGTGGATCTTTTGTCGTTCATCTTTACTGAGGTCAGTAACCTACATCATTACAATCAAGAATACTACTGCTTTCTTCAATCTTAACAAACTTAGACAAACAACAAAATAACAACATTGCAATTGAAGTTTGAACAATTAAGCCCTTCAAAGCAAAAAATTTAATTTCCATAGCTGTAGGTAGAAATAAAATTAGCTTTAACTACAAATTTTTTAGTTTACATTCTGGGATTCACCCACAAAACACCTCTTGGGGTTTTTGCTCATTTACTAAAAAATAATTTGAGTAAAAGAGCAATTGTTGGTCGACATCTAGCATCCCTAACTCAGTATGCCCTGAACATCAAAACGAGCCAAAATACACAAAAGAACTCTTCTCCAGATTATAAACATCTTATCTGTAGATCAGATATTATATCAAATTAATAATTATCAGTATAACCATAAAAATGTAGAGAGTAACATTAACTATAAGAAACCTCAACTACTATTTGGTATTCAAAATGCATCATATGCGATAAAAAGATTTAAATTTATTTGAGCTTATTTGGGTTCAAAACAGTATTACATAAAACATTCTGATGACAATAAAGATAACCCCTCATTAACCGGCGATTACCTTCTCCTTGTCAACTACTTCACCATCGTTATATGGGGTTTAAATGTATGTGATTTCCATCTCAAAAAAAAGAAAGAATAAGGCCAAAGAGTTATGATGTGTTCTTCGAGGGGGTTCACAAAATCGGTCAGACCAATATCACCCAAGCCCCGAAGAATAGTGATTCTTTCAGCTCATTGTCGGAGCATGATAGTCCATGGATATAAGCCTTTATCACCCAATTGGTAGTTGGGTTTACCCTAATCAAAAAAATTTGGCGGAATATAATACAAAAAAAACAGGATGGATATTTGGTATAATTTGAATTGTAAATAAAAGAAAAATACTGCAGGTAGAGAATAATCTTCCGCACAAGGCAGATTATTACCATCGACCTGTGGTGTGGAGGGGGAAATTAGCTGATTAATCAACTGGTTACTTGTTTTTTCTACATTTTAGGGCGAAAGAAAAAAAGCACTGCTCACTGCCCGTTGGCCATAGCGAAGAAGAAGAAAATGCAGTCTGGTGAACCGCCAGACGTCAACAAGACAACAACGCTACGTTAGGTTATGTGACTTGGCCAAATTAGGTGATAATCTTGTGACTTGTGGCTATGGATGAAGTTGATGTGATTTGGTAGTGAAATATAAGGTGGGCTATTAATCAGAAGCTATAACGACGACGGTGCAAATATGAGGATAAATTATATTGGGATGTATGGGTAGTCCTAAATTAAAAAAAATAATATGGATGTGTCAGTACTACTTTTTTTAAGTCGATTCCGGTAGCCATACTTGCACAAAATTAACTTTAGATTCTCACTATCACAACCCATCGATACCAAAATATATATTTCTCATTCTCTAAGTAATATAAAGTTAAAACATAAAAATAGTTAAGTTTTACTTAAATTGTTTCAACCTGCATTGCAAATTGTAATTTAGTGTAAATGAAGGAAAAAAGATAAATTTTTAAACTACATGGGCTCCTTATATCGCCTAAGGATAACGTGAAACAAACTTCATCATAGTTCACCAAGGCATTTTTTTACTGAATCACTTGTACAGTAAAGTTCTCTTGACATGAGATAACAAAGACCATAAGAACATCAGTTAGCCAAAAACTCGGTTAACATGAAACTACCTATAAGAATAGAAGATATCAAATAAAAATTGAACAAGTGAATTTTTTACATTGTTTATTGCAAAATATGCTAATTTAGCCAATGAATACAACTGCATGGCGGCAAAATAATAGTTATTAAGTTTATAGTAGAATAATTAGGAAAACATCAACTGTGATGCTCCTTCCAATTCATGGTGAATATTTGATATTTTGTGCACCCAGAGTAGGCTCAGTTAACACGGACCAAGACTCAATTGAACGGGACTTTACATTAAAATGTCTGAAAATTATTTAGCTACTTTAACTCACATCTTTTTCAATAGTATCAGGAAGTTTCTTTTCCACAATTTGTTTCAGAGCTTCCCACTGCTCAGGGCAAAGAACATCAAGATCAAGAGTTTCTTCAGTTGATGGTTTCTCTATACATCAATAAAATATTAAATAAAATTAAGAAAAATAAAAACATTATTAACATGACTACCCTAAATAAATGGTATCAGTGGACTGCCACATACTTTCTCCCTTAAGTAAATTAAAAAAAAAGACAATCTGTAGGCTAATAAAACTATCATGTTCTTCAAAGTTTATCTAACTATTATTTAATAATTTATTGTTTCAAAAATAATCATCCCATTATTGAAAAAAACAACAAGAGAGACAAAGTTAAATTAATTGTTTGAATTGTATGGGGGGAACCCCCCACCACGGTAATACCAATCTTTTTTGAGTTGGTTTTGTTAGGTGATTTGACTTTACTCTTGATACCAAGTTTCATGGAAAACAGTTGCAAAATAAGGAAGAAATTTTTTTTTATATTCGCCGTAAGAATAACATTGGGCGCTTTCAGACAACGTACTGCGTTTATCATCGGCAGTAAATTTAACTTTTCTCTGGAACATTTTGAACCGACATGCGGGTGGTGTATTTAGTACTCTGTGCACTAGAAACTATCAAATTTTAATCAAAATGGTTAGAGCCGTTATTGAAAAATTTGAATTTTTCACGTTTTTTAAGGGTTTTTAAGGGATGAACTACTTTTAAAAATCAAAAATTCGAAAAACTGAAATAAACGCCTGGAGATACGGTGAATATAGACATACATGACAACTTTCATCTAAATCAGACCAACGGGGTAGGCTGTCGCTCTGTACACATCCAGAAACACACAAAGACAGACACACGGACCGACATCACATCATAGACATCACATCGAAACCCACTTTTTTTTAATTCAGGGGGCCCCAAATCGGATATATCCACTCTCAACTAAATTTGAAAATTTTGACGAAAACAATACTTTCTCCATATACTAGAGGTCTGTGGGTAGTGATTTTTACTGTCGGATCAGGTAGTAGATTACCACAAATTTTCGGGTCGGGGCTGTTCGGGTATCATAAGCTAAATGAAAATTCGGGTCGGGTCGGGTTCAGGTATGCAAGTAAAAAAAATTCGGGTCGGGTTTAGGTATTACAAGTTAATATTTGGGTCAGGTTCAGGTATTGTATTCAGGTTGGCTTTGGATTTTATTTGTAAGCAAAATATTGATTTAAATAAGTTTTGATTGAGCTACTTAGCATTATTGGTGCAAGTCAGAAACCTATCATTGCATTTACCAGCTTATTAATTTCACATATAGGCCCTAAAGTCTTTAAACACATTATAAGTACAGTTCTCTGTTTGGTATACTAATCCCAACAGTTTCATCCATTTAATTAACTGTATCATTATGATTTATGTTGTAAATTATTAATAAAGGGAAATAATTTTCTCAAGTCTATATAAAACTAAGGATGAACAAACAAAATAAAAAACTATAATGTACTTTATTGCAAACAAAAAACAAAAACAACAAAAAACAAAAACAGAACAAAAAATACAGAAAATGTATTAAGTCAATACCCTAAGCCAAGGGTTCATTAGACCTATGTTATATATAATGTCCTGTTTTATTATTTTTAATTCATAACATCACAATCTTTGTTCAAATTAGCCTAAATCAAACACTTTTATAAAATGTCAAAAGGCTCTTTAGACTAAAATATTTATTTTAGTATAAAGTGGTCAATATTTTAATATTACAGTGGAACCCCTAAAATCTGAACACATTCTCGGGAAATTAAAAAAAGAAATAGCTGGAAATTAAAAAAAATTAATCACATAAACTTATTTTTCAAGGTTTAACAAAGTCAGGTTTTTTTCTTAAAAGTCTGCTATCTTTAACTGTTGAAATGAAGAAAATCTTCACACGAACGTAATTCCAAGCCACGTCGGTTGTTAGAGATACACACTTATCAGCAGGTAAACGCTCACTAAACTAGACACAGACAGTAGGCAGACGTGATTCGCATCCCAGTAAGGGTTGGGGTTAGAGAGAGTGATTTATTTTGAACCCAGGCTCGACTGGAAACAATGGCATGTAATGGGACGTACATCCACCCGCTAAGGTCACTACCCTTATGAACTTATTGAGTCACGCACACCCTGTATAACACCAATCACCGCGTCTCCCGTCACTTAGCGCGCAAATACAATGACGAAATAAGTGCGTAATATTTATTTCCCGGGAAGAACAGGCTTCAGTCCCAATTAGTTCGGATTTGAGGGGTTCCACTAATGAGGAAATACAGAACATATTGTTAAAAAAATAAAAAGGTTTATTTATTTCCTTTATTCTATTATATGCTCAACATTATGATTTTTTATTTTATTTGAGTGAAAATCCCGAAAGAGCGAGATCACTACGGCAAATCACAGTTCTTTATTGGTCATAACATCGGCAACAAAGGAAAAAGAACGTATCACAGATACGAATAAAGAATCACGAATTACAGTTTAAAATGTTTTCACTGTTTGAAATACAACTAATACAAGCTTCATACTGGTACGACTATTTTGTTGCGTCAAAAGGAGAAACGGTTCCCTGATCGTGTAAGCTGCTATATGTGGATACGATAATAAGCTGTGAATGCACAATAATTTTGAACTGGCATGGAGACGGCTGGTTGCCTGATTTTCACGAAAGACTGAGGTTGAGCAATCAAATGTATTAAAGACAGACAAAATTACTTCGAAGTTTGACATCTAGATTGCAAGAACATCTGTTTTCGTCATCAATAATATTGCGTGAGTCAGAAGTTTTGGACGAAATGTTATTACCCGGGATTTTGGGTTAATTTCAATGTCATCTCAAGTATTTTGTACAACCCGATGCCTTTTGGGTAGTTATTACCCACCATCTAATAAAAGCCCGCCCGAATGAAATCCGAGACATTCCGAGTCCGCCCGACCACTCGGGTTCACGCAATTACCCAAATTTTTGGGTACCTGCAGACTTCTACCATAATACTATGAATAAGGGGAGAAAGTAAAAAGAGAGTGAGATTAAACCATTACTGTGCTACTATTCTCAAGCTGTGTAAAAATCATTTTCTTGAAAATTTGAAAAAGAAACCTAAATAAAAACTCTTTAATACCACTTATGCTAAAAGAAAATTTAGCCTTAGCATTAATAGGAATAGCAGGAATGCATACCTTCCTTTGGCAAGTTTATTGATGTAAATTTTACTATATTTCCATCTGTATCTATCTCGTTAACGTGAAAGTCAGTATACCTAGAAAAGAAAATTCATATACTTTTAAGAGAAATTACAGAAAAAATATAAAAATTACAGGCTATTACACTAATTTTAAGGTAACACATATAGTCATCCACCCTTTTAATATTATTATAGATTATAATATCTTTGAACGACTACCATGTTTTAAAATTTAAATTAGGCCTACATGGGTATTTGGTCAATACATAGTTATGTGATTTAAGGGTTAACCTTATACCTACTTACAATAAAAGAACAAACCTGTGCTTCAGTATCACATCAAAGCCAGGACCATTTCTGACAAACTCGGTAATGCCAACATCAGCTTCCCGCTGCCCTCTCCATAGATCAGCTGAAATGCGCTTGGTAGGTCTTTCACCCACGGAATCATGGTAGCTTCGCTTGCCTGTGAAAAAATAATATTTTTTAAGACAGCAATAACTTTTAAGTCAGCTCTAAGTCTATTAAATTATGCATAGATTGCAAGTTGTCTAGGTCTAACATACATATTTTGTTACGTATTGTGTCTACTGTAAAAAATTTGTTGTGAATAAGTCCTAAGTCTTACTATTAATTATTAATATTAGTTGCTCATTTAAAACATTGAAATAATATAAATTACGAATGAATAACTTATTCAAGTAAGCCTAAGGAGAAAGAATAAAACAAATTAAAGTAGGTATGAAGCCTACTATAGGCTAGATATTATCCCTTTCAAAAACTTACCAAATGTCCCAAAATCACGACCCCTAAAACTTCCCTGTCTGGATTCTCCATTAGATTGTGTGGGATTATCAGATTTTATAAAAATAGAACTTCCTGGGGTTTCTACTCTCAATTCATTAGAGGTTGAAGTTGGCGCCAGCTCTTTTTCTTTTCTTAGCTGTCGTAATTTTTCAAGGACGGAAAACGGTTTTTCTACATTTTCTTTTGATGAGTCCATTTTCCTAAAAAAAAGTAAAACCAAAGTTTATGTAAAATTCAGTAAAAATCCTACTTTTTAATGCCACCACCTTTAGTGGTATTACAAACTCTGGACCTGTGAACTTGATTGCACAAAAATGTAAAACAATGGCAATCGATAGTCACATCAGTTTATTTTTCAAAAGAGGGTGACATCCACTTTTATTTAAGTAGTCTGCTTTGCCAGCCAAATAGACTGCACCTAGTAAGTGTTAAGCAGCTAGAGAGGAGAGCCGAGCCAACACAGTAGCCTAAACAGTTAATAGTAGGCCTATTTATTGGCAACTTTTCACTTTTCCACTGAAATGGCGGCCTACCCAAGTACGTATTTTAAACCAAGTATGAATTGAGAAATGAGTATAAGATAATTGAGGGGCGATCTTTTACTCTTGTTATTGACCAAGGTCTTGTTATTGACATGTTCCTTAAGCAGCTCTTTTCTACCTCCAGGATCCGAATCCAGACTATAACTGAGTAAGGTTCGGGTACCGTTATGCCATAAACTACACAACCCCTGTTTTTCATTACCTTAAATTAAATCTTAAATTAGGCGCTATAGAGACTAAGTTATGACTAGTATCCATGAGTAAAGTATATACAATTGATGTAACCTACAATATTTTTACTGTTTTGAGATGAGGTTCTTTGGACAGTTTTTGGAAACTATGATATATTTGAAAGATTAGAGTGATACTTTCAAACTTTTCATGAGAAAGAAGCCTACTGATTTATTTACACGCAGACTCACACAGGCTAGCCAATGTTAGGCCTACTAAAGAAACAAATTAAAGATGAAATGAGGGCCTCGATATGTTAAACACTGCATTAACAGTCTGGTACTGTACATGTGTGTTAACAGCCACACATAACTGGCTGGGTGGTAGTAGTTATAGTGCCTGTCTTTAAAACTGAAGGTCGCCAGATCGATTCCCGCAAGGGTCGAATCTGGACCCAGAACTGTCATTAGGCTATTAATTAAAGATGCTTCCCAACAACAGGACGTTAGGTAGTAACAAGACCAGGGTTTGGACCATTCCCCATCAAAATGTTGAAAAATGCTGAGAGGCATAAAAAGACAAAATCCCATAAACATGCCAAGTAGAGTGAGGTTAGGTAGGTTAATGATAAAAATGTTATTAATATCTAATATAAAATATCAATATATTTTATCAAATAATATATATTTATAACCAATATATTGATATTGGTTCAAACTGTGAAGCCTATAATGTAATGTAAATTAATATTGGCCTATAAAGATAAGTACATGTATATAAGAGAGTTTGATTTTTCTTACATTAATATTACAGGTTTACAGCAAATTACTGTTGTACTTGCACATTTATAGAAATAAAATTAGGAGAGTCTGAATAACTTAACCTAAATCTCATTCAGAGACACTTTGATACACACATTTACACGCATGACGTATGACACCAGACACAACACAAGACAACCAACTGAACTGAGCTCCCGAACAGGGTTGCCAACTTAATTATTTTCTAAAACATACTAGTATCTAACACAGATCACAATAATTGTGTAATGTGTTAATTATTAACACATAATCCGGACTAAACCGGTATAAAGGTAAAAAATAAAAGTTTAAAGCAGTCAAATAACTTGCAAACAAACCATTCACTAACCATTATACACATAAGAAACAAAACACATCCACTCGTCACGGAGACTCAAAGACAATTCAACTAAACTCAACCCAACTCGTCTGGGGTCTCAGACACCGTTGGACTATTTGCCATGAAAATTGGTACACTTCCGTAAAATTTCATGGAGAAGGTTTATGGGTCATCAATTTTGTTATAGCTCAATTGGGTTTCTCCCTAGAAGCCCAAAAATGATCCCATACTATGGGACCAGAACTCGATTCTCATCGATTATCATCGATTATCAATATGCGAAAGAGACCGTATTGCGAACAATCTAAGACTCAGAATCCCTTGATGTGTAGCCGATTCGCAGTTTCCATGACAACTGGCAGGAGACCAATCACCCATCACAGCTGCGGCTCATTCCTCTGATGCCGGAACGATAGATATGCAAGTCGCATTATATTGTCAATTGATAATGTTTTTAAAAACTTCTTAATGCAACAATATCCAACAAATAATTAAACTCCATGAGAACCTGCTTATCGTTACATCAAAACGTACTATTGAAATCCATCAAGCTTGGTTATATGTTCAACTAACTGGTGAGTTTCAGGAGTTAATTTTATTTACTACTATTCATACTTTCCCATACATTTATTTTGTACAAGGGCATTATTTTTGGCTTTACGTTTGTGGTTGGTTAAAATAATATTAAAATTACTTGATTAATTATTATCTAATACTTAATTTCTTAATCTCATAATATGTGTAAGAATAATAGAATAATAATCAATGGAAATTTGTATAGCGTTTCTGTATCCAGTTGTCAACATATGGCACTCCAAACAACAATATCATGTGGTACCATAGATGAACTAACGTACCTCTCTGGTGGTACCAATAACTGTCTCTAAATTATCCAGTGTGCGAACTCTTGCCTCTAATTGCCGTGTCAAATTTAGTATATTAAAAAATTCATGTTAGCTACAACATTTTTATAACTTGAGAAAGACTGAAACGATTTTAATGATCTTTGATTTTTTTAATTCGTCTCTGCTCCGAGTAGGCTATAGGCATATTCCGTTTGTATTTAATCTAAGAGCAAAGCCCCACTGGCATGTAAAGTTTGTATAAAATATTAAGCTAAGGAAAAGACGTGATGTATTTTATTGATCATATGCGTACATCAATAATGTGAATATGTTATTATAACAGGTGGTTTTGCGTTGCTTTATTTTCACCAGTCGTCAGCTAACGTCACCGTGCGTAATTTTCAGCGAATGTTGTGATATGTTGTTTTAAAAATATATAGATTACTGGTTAGTTTGTTTGTTCCAGTGTAATTAGTAGTTGTTTTTTATTTTGTTTTTTTTGCGACTGGAATTAATGAATGTTAGATTACGCGAATATTGGTATAAACAATATGTTAATATAACAATATGCCGCGATTCTGAAAATTTAAACTTTCGTCTAAAAGCCGTATTGCAGTTTTATTATTATAAGACAGTGAGGGTTTATTGTATTGGATGATTGTGAATCAATCAACTTAAATATTTTTGTTTTGTGGGAATGTTATTAATACATAATTTCTTTTCAGTAACTTAACTGTGCCGTGACCCAGAATAACTTTTCTAATTTATTCAATTTCAGAACATGGTCAAATGTTAAATTTACCACGTAATTAATCATGAAAATGTATGGGGCCAAAGTATGAAAAACTTCTTTGTCCAAACTCATGGTTTACTCTAGAAAAGTGAAACCTCTCACCAGTCCCATGCTCGGAAACCCCGTCACGGGAGGAGAGTCTCTCGCAAATGTAGCCGGGCTCGTGAGATATATGTAGGAATACACATCTCAACCAAATTTGGTCTCGGCCGGACAATTTCTACGAGAGTTATCGTGTTCACACAAACCGGGTATTCAGCCTAAAATGTACCAATAGCCAATTTTTTCTATTTTATGTCTGACAGTAAAAATTCTGAGAAAAGAAGGGTAAAGTCAAACTAACTGATGGAGACGTGATGAAAGACAGTGGAAAACTGAGAAAATAAGGGCAATGTCAAACGTAACTGTTGGAGATATGACGAAAGAGAGAAATGGAGAAATGGCTGGGTGGTGTAGTGGTTATAATACCAGCCTTCAAAACTGAAGGTCGCCGGATCGAATCCCGCAAGGGTCGAATCTGGACCCAGTCGCCATTTGTCATTGGGCTACTAATTAATGATGCTTCCTAACAACAGGTCGACGTTAGGTAGTAACAAGACCGGGGTTTGGACCGTTCCCCATCAAAACGTTAAAAAAGCCACTGGCGTAGAAATACACAAAATACACAAAGACAGCGGAGAGAAACTGGCCTAAACCCCTGCTGATCGCCAGCTAGCGCTTGTTAATTTCAGTTGAGGTTTTAAATGCTGATGTAAAATGTCTGAAAAGAGAGCTGAGGTAGGCTGAAGCTGAAACAACGCAAAGGAAGACAAAGTGGTAGGCCTTAGAACTAAATGAGAGGACAAAATTAGACTTAGGTTTAAAGACTATCAGACGGATCTGTCCAAAATTGATTTACTGGACCACACCTGCATCACCAAAATCTTCAATCTCATCCGAACAGTGACTCATAGTTGGTGGACAGCGTGGTGGAAAATCCTGAACCTGGTATGGTTCAGGATATCTCACTCGCATCAGCCTCCCTTCCATCTAAAGTATCTCCTCCTCTTCCAATGACCTCCAAGTTTTTACAGTCGTGACTCAAACTAAAAGAGATGTTCTGGCATTTTCTATTAATTTTATTGATGATCTATTATTATATAATTAAATCTCAATCAAAAGGTTAGAGTACCAAGGGGCTTTTGTTGAATATTGTCCTGGTGTAAAAATTGTAGATATCCATATCCAATACTATAATACGAGCAAGGTTTGTATATATATATATATATATATATATATATATATATATACAAACCAAAAATAATTTTGGAAATAACTAATTTCCGAGTAGAAAATAAGTTCTAGATAGGTCTAATGTCCAGGAAAATTCGTGTTTTCTAGTAATATTAAGTTTAAAATCTAAAGATTTAACATTACGCTTATGGAGAATAAAACGTAAACAATACAAACCAAAACAGCTGTTTATAACCGTTTGACAGTTCTTGATTGAAGACGGCAAAGAACAATATGTGAATAGAGGTTTTTCATAAATATTTATTTTATGTATGTAATAAATGCAAAATCATCAGGTTACTAAACAATTTGTAAAAACTTAAGGGTAACATAACTGTGCGAAATAAAAACAGGAAAGAGTATTTCCAAAATCTTCCGTGTTTTGATAGAAAACGTATTTGTTGAAAACGTATTGCTTGAAGCCACTGTAACAAACCAATTAATATGTGTAAATTAAATTTCTCTTTTGCTTTTCAATCCTCATTCCGTTTATATCAAAATCAGTTGGTCACAGGTTAATAATAACTGTATGGATAGGTAAACAGTAAATGATCGGCTTAAAAAATTGAGGTTGGCTAAAAGATCTTAACCGGCGTTGCTCATTTGGCAGACGACGTAGTCCAGCGGTAGTGTGTTGGCCTCGTAATATGAAGGTCGCGTGTTCTGACCCCATCAGGGGCAATACTTTTTGTTCAGTGCTATATTAATTATGGTGTATTAAATCGGTTTTATTTAAACCACATAAATGTTTTCATTGAGTAATAAATGTGTTTTAATTTTTATAATACATGTATTATTCTAAACGAGCAAAGCTCGGTCACCAGGTACTTAAGAATATTAAGAAAACAAGCTTACGATACAGTACATAGTTATGTAGATGTAAACTTGTCTGCTATTTATTTTATTTTTGACCGCATCGATTTGAGGAATAGCTATCGATGTGTCTTCGAGTTTAACGGTGGCAAGGGGAAAATGAGACCTTCCACAGTATAGCCTAATATAGTGTTTCAGATCATAGAAGGAAAGCGATCACGAACCACAAATTTGTTTATTATAATTTAATGTTTTTGAAAGAAAAATTGAGCCAAAGTATAATATTCGTATCAGAAATTTCTCTGGTCTCATTGGCAGAGCAATATAAATATAATATGGATAAGAGGCCAAATATAATTATATCTGACATGGATTGAATAACAATTATCAGTGAGTACATAGTAGCCAGCACATATTAGTGGCTAGTATGTACATATTGATATTTTTAAAATAAAGTTAGTAGATAACATACTAAACTGAATTAACTGCTAGTTTACGACAAACTTTTACACTACAGAGAAAAGTTAGATTTACTGCCCGTGGCAAACACAGTGCATTTGATGTTATTAGTGTAAGAATATGACAAAATTAATTTATTTCTTATTTATCAACAATTTCCCATGACACATGGTATCCAGTTTAAGCAGATTAGGGTGTTAGGCAACATCCCTTTATAATCTCCGCTCAAAAATTGGGTAGAGGTAGGTCAAGTGGAATCGGGCATATTCTCAAAATCTTTAAACTTTTAAGGATCGAGCGATCAAACGACCCCACCATGTAAATATATCTTAATGGCATATTGAAGTTCTTATTTAACTTTATATGAAAATGTTTTTCATATCTATTTAAAAAAAGTGTCAAATGAAATGTATACTGCATTTCAAGTATAAAAAATGCATAAATAAAGTAAAATTAACCAAATCTTTCATGTATCATAATTATACTTGTACGTTAATTTTGTAGGGAACTAAAAACTTGAACTTTACCGACTAGTTACAGAACCATTAACAGTTTTTAAATGCAGTATTATATACGGTAAACATAGTTTAAAAATCTGTATCTGTAGGCTACGTGATATTACAAAGTGTTGCTCGGAAGCAAAATTCATACAAAACAAATACTCATTGGCCTTCGTCATAATAAAATCTAAATACACTTTACGTACGCAAAGGAGTACATCTTTTACTAAACTATGGGTTTGAATAAAAAAAGTAAGAATCCCAGTTTCTTTTGGAATTCTTTAAAAATATATCTTATCAATAAGTCTTGTAACCGTCGGGGTAGTCTGGCGATTTGGTACGTGAACCTCCCTCAGCTGGGGCGTAGCCCGGTGCTCCAGACGGGCTAAAGATAGTCCGTAGTTTGGCAGAGCGGGCCGGCAACAATAGTGCCAATTATTGTAACTTTATTTATACGGTAAGCTCATATTTACAGTGGAACCACAGCCTCTAGCATGGAGCGACCTGCCTTTTGGAAAGTGCCTAGAGACCTCGAGCAGTACCAGGTATCAGAGGTTAGTGGTTGTGTTGTATTGTTGGTAACAATGGTGGTGGTGGTAGTGGCAGTGGTACCACTGACACCTGCATTCCCATCATCCCCTGCAACTCTCTCCCTCTCTCTCTTGGCTCAGAGCCCTACAATGACGTGGTGTGGTTACTAAATTTGAATTATTTAAAGCCAAATAAATGTTGTAAATCTCTACGTTTTCTGAGAGAAAATCTGCAAATTTTCCAACGTTTACATTATTTTGCTTCGTTTTTTATTGGAACAATTAAGTAGTTAGAAACGTTTTTACAAATATTATGTTAATATTGAAAAAATGTTTATTTTATAGGCTAATCGTAAATTGATTTTTTATTTCCATTTTTAAAACTGATAGGTTATAATTGGATATTTTACTTATGGTTACCGTAAAAGATTAATGCTGCAACTACTAACATAAACTAGATATATCAATTGAAAAATCTTGTTTTCTATTTAGGTTCTTAACTGTATGTAGTTAATAAGACTATATTTTGACAGTGAAATTTAAAGCGTCGAAAACGAATATGATTAAAGAAGGTAGGCCTATCACGAACCTATGAATAATCTATTTTAAGGAATAAATAATATTTGGTGTGATAATGAAAATTCTCTCTCTATTATCTGTTTGAACTAATTAATTATTTTATTTTGTAAAAATGTTCATCTTTATTCTTGGCGGTTATATTTATTACAATATTTTTAACTACTTTTAGAATACTATGATGTTAACACGTGGATCGTTATATTATATTACAGTTACCTTCCGCATATCCTGATTTTGAATGTAGCAATACAAATTGTACGTTTGTTAAAAGTAGTAGGTAGTGTTTGTTTAATCTAAATAGTCTTGTGGCTTGTGAAATTGATCTGACGTGGCTTTATGCGTGCTATATTGGAACATATATCAGGGACATACAGTAGTACCACTGACACTGAACATCGGTTCGTTGAAACGCACCTCACCTGCTATATAGAAACAGAGGTTTCAATATACTAGTATAACTTATCATTACAAATAGTACATAAATGTATGGTAGGTATTTTTCCTTTATGTAAAAAAATTAAAATGCATAGGCTCGATGCCCAAAAATAATAAATACATTATTTTTTGTTGATCATGTTTCACTGTAATAAAATATCTTTTTAGTAAAGTTTTGCACAACAAAATGTATACTGTAATAGAAAACCCAAAAAGTTAAATGTTACTCAACCTACGTTAGTGTTTTGTTTGGACAAAGAGAACCGTTTCAACAAAGCGGTCCAAAAAAGAACAAAGGATATGTTTTGATTTAGATCTGCCAAAATATTGCAGTTTGCGATATAGAGTGGATAGTTCACATCATTTATCCGCAGGTTGGCACAGCCACAGTGAGGCGAGCGCCAACACTGGCTGTGCAGTGTGCTGTGTGCGACACCAACACTGACGTAATCAACTATTGCTCATATCAGGCCTATATTTAGTTTGTTATGTATGTTCATCTATTCAAAGACGTTTTAGGAGCGATCCTAATGATATTTGTTTGAATCCAAGCAATTATTATCATAAGATTGGTTTACTCAATAATTTTAGAGATTTTCGTCATACAACGTAAATAATAAATCACTTTAGCCGAAGAGAACACAATAGTACTAAAATATATGATAGGTCCTAGTCCAAGTTGATCAAAATTATAAAGGTTAATGTTACTTACAGTAGCCTAAATTTTAAAATAAGTTTAACTGTAAAAAATTTAAACTTAATTAATGCATTAAATTTATCATATTATTTGATCAATCACCAATATAAATTTTTCACTTTAAATTTTGTTTATTGGAAACGTTATTTTGTATTCAAAAATAGAAAATTTTCTTAAAATATATATTTTTCATCTACCAATTTTAAAGCACAATATATTTAAGGCACGTATGGTATGTTTAATATACGGTACAGTATTACAATTTACAGAAAGGTTTAAAAGGAGCATTGCAACTATACAAACATCTCTTTATTCAAAACTTATAAACTATCTAAGTATGAATGTAAAATGTTCTAGAATGAATGTTCTGTCCAAAGCATGTTCAACAATTTTTATAATTCTAGTATTTTGCACTTTTAAATTAATAAAGAACGACAATGTTTTACGAAAAGCTTCCAGCACAACACTTCACACAGGATAAATTTGGAGGATTCACATTTCAGGGAACGTGTGAGTCCAGAGTGTTTGAACAAGACCACAAACCGACCCCTTCGGAAGACAAACCCGCCCTCACGGCTCTGGCCAGCTACTCCCTTGGCTTCGCTAACCTCGGCATCAAGGTCTCTCTCTCTCTCTCTCTTCTACTAATACGCTTATAGCTACTTTAACACGCTATTACAATATCTACCTCACCTATTTCCTCTGACAATGTGTTTTTTAAAATAAAGGATTGTCTCCTTTTTAATTATTATTATAATTTTGAAAAAACATTTAAAATTTAAAAATGACCATATATCAACTGTACAATTATTTGCAATTTGAGGTTATAGTGGGAAAGCGAGGACATTTAAGGTGTGGAATATATGTTTAACAATAGATGAGGAAAAGTGAATGGTTTCAAAATTCCTCTTAGTAATCAATATGTAGAAAATAATGTGTTTTCTACACCCCCCCCCATGGCGTGGGGTCACCCCTCGACTTGCTATGGTCACTGGCCAAGGGCCCGGCATGGCGTGGGGTCACCTCTCAACTTGCTATGGTCACTGGTCAAGGGCCCGGCATGGCGTTCACCTCTCGACTTGCTATGGTCACTGAAGGGCCCGGCGTGGCGTGGGGTCACCTCTCGACTTGCTATGGACACTGCAACCCGGCATGCGTGATCACTCTCGACTTGCTATGGTCACTGGCCAACGGCATGGCGTGTCACCTCTCGACTTGCTATGGTCACTGGTAAGGGCCCGGCATTGCTTCACCCCTCGACTTGCTATGGTCACTGGCCAAGGGCCCGGCATGGCGTGGGGTCACCTCTCGACTTGCTATGGTCACTGGCCAAGGGCCCGGCATGGCGTGGGGTCACCTCTCGACTTGCTATGGTCACTGGTCAAGGGCCCGGCATGGCGTGGGGTCACCTCTCGACTTGCTATGGTCACTGGTCAAGGGCCCGGCATGTTGGGGGTCACCTCTCGACTTGCTATGGTCACTGGTCAAGGGCCCGGCATGGCGTGGAGTCACCTCTCGACTTGCTATAGTCACTGGTCAAGGGCCCGGCATGGCGTGGAGTCACCTCTCGACTTGCTATGGTCACTGGCCAAGGGCCCGGCATGGCGTGGGGTCACCTCTCGACTTGCTATGGTCACTGGTCAAGGGCCCGGCATGGCGTGGGGTCACCTCTCGACTTGCTATGGTCACTGGTCAAGGGCCCGGCATGGCGTGGGGTCACCTCTCGACTTGCTATGGTCACTGGTCAAGGGCCCGGCATGGCGTGGGGTCACCTCTCGACTTGCTATGGTCACTGGTCAAGGGCCCGGCATGGCGTGGGGTCACCTCTCGACTTGCTATGGTCACTGGTCAAGGGCCCGGCATGGCGTGGGGTCACCTCTCGACTTGCTATGGTCACTGGTCAAGGGCCCGGCATGGCGTGGGGTCACCTCTCGACTTGCTATGGTCACTGGTCAAGGGCCCGGCATGGCGTGGGGTCACCTCTCGACTTGCTAAGGACACTGGTCAAGGGCCCGGCATGGCGTGGGGTCACCTCTCGACTTGCTATGGTCTCTGGTCAAGGGCCCGGCATGGCGTGTGGTCACCTTTCCTCTTGCTATGGTCACTGGTCAAGGGCCCGGCATGGCGTGGGGTCACCTCTCGACTTTCTATGGTCACTGGTCAAGGGCCCGGCATGGCGTGGGGTCACCTCTCGACTTGCTATGGTCACTGGTCAAGGGCCCGGCATGGCCTGGGGTCACCTCTCGACTTGCTATGGTCACTGGCCAAGGGCCCGGCATGGCGTGGGGTCACCTCTCGACTTGCTATGGTCACTGGCCAAGGGCCCAGCATGGCGTGGGGTCAACTCTGGACTTGCTATGGTCACTGGCCAAGGGCCCGGCATGGCGTGGGGTCACCTCTCGACTTGCTATGGTCACTGGTCAAGGGCCCAGCATGGCGTGGGGTCACCTCTCGACTTGCTATAGTTACTGGCCAAGGGCCCGGCATGGCGTGGGGTCACCTCTCGACTTGCTATGGTCACTGGTCAAGAGGCTATGGTGAAGGTTTTAGAGTTCGTTCTTGCTCCAGGTATCATTTTCTTCTTAACTCACTTCTATAATTCTCTAATTGTACTATAGTTGTACAGTGCTCCTGTAGTTTGGCAATAGATAGTGCACACCCTCCTTTCGGGGATTGACACAACAAATCCCGATTGCCTTACAAATACAGGACATTTTCTTGTGGGATAGCATATTAGCCTCCAAATCGAAAACTACTCCTCATTTCTTTTTAGCAATCCTTAGTGTGTGAACCATAGCATAGAGTAGATGTGTAAGCAAGCTCATTGCGGTTAGCAACTGTAGTCATCAGCTAATGTAGGCCTAATACTCCCTGGTGTAGCTCTGTCCTCTGTTTCCAGAGCAACCCCATCACGACGGTGCGTTCCTCAGAGGACGAGTGTCAGCCTATGATCAGTCCTCTTGGTACTCCTTTTGAGAAACCTGCGCTTTCCACTCTCGCGTCTCAGTCCATGGGCTTCGCAGATCTTGGACTGAAGGTCCTTTTTGTCCTTTATAGTGATTGTCTCCCTCTTTCCAACCATGTATGCATGCTCACAACTGCAATAATGAAGCACGTCAGTACCGTGATGTACTTCAGAACGTGCACATCAGTGTTCTGTGTGCTCCAGTCTATGTACATCAGTGCTTCCAGTGTACATCGAAATACTACCTCGCCGATCTCCAAAGCATGTATTTGTTGTTCTTCCATTCTGTAATTTTTTATTTTACGAATTGTATAACCCCTCTCCAAGACGTGAGGAAGGGTTTGGGTGTGTATCACAAATATGTCGTCTAAGCTCATAATATTTTCACTATTACAAAAGTACACACGTTCAAATATTTTACACAATTTTTTTACGGAGTATTAAATAAAGATACATTTTATACTGATTGAGACATTATTTTTTATATTTTCCTCTATAATCTGCAAAAATGAGTTAAAATTAATGTGTAATGAACTAAAATTAAAAAATATGTAGAAAATTCTTTACATTATCATTTCATTTCACGGTAAGCAATATCAGTAAAACCTATGAGGCTGGCATAACCGGAGTTTGGGATGTGATCTGAGTGGAATCGAGGAGCGGAGAATCACAAGTTGCTCATATGATTCCCTCAGAACTCATCTAATTCACACAACATCACAGATTTCGCTCCATATTGTACATCTTGAAATAAATTGTTATTCTATTATAGACTATGTCAATCTATAATATTCAATTACTGTAATTATTTATTTCAAAATTATTATTGATAAGATATTAGAACCACGGATTTAAGTCAAACAATGTCTTTGGATTAATGTGTATCAACTGTTAATTGAAGACCAACTTTTAAATTTTTTACTGGAATGGTTCAATAAAAATTATACAGTCTATATTCTTCACTTCAGTATAATAATAAATGTGAGAAATTCCACATAGTTTCCAAGCATTTTCACATATTATTCAAAATAAGGGAGAATATTTTAAGTATACATAAACCATTAAAATATTTCAAATAAGATTTTTTAGTATATATTTATTCTACCATTACATTTTCCAAAATAGTATCAAACCCCAAAGACTCTCACATATATGTCCAGTTGTGACTTTGTGATTAACATGCATCGGTTGAATTACATTAAATTTTTCATTTTTGTTGGATGCTAAATCATTGAGAGATTATCATTTTGTTAAATTCAAGTCATGTGTTTTAATAAAATAAGAAAACTATAAAAATATCAAATCTCTAAGCATTTAGTAGCTTTGAATGTTATGTTTGAAGGTTTCAATTGAGACATAATTTTTTAACTTTTGTAATATTTGTAACTATTTTTAACAGGCCGATTTTGTGTTTGTACAGTACAAATATGTCATGTCATACATACTCAGTTTTTCGACGTATGTATGATATGACATACAAATAAGTTCACTGACTGTGTCTAGAATTATTCAATTATTTTTAATATATTTTAATATGATTTTAATATTTATTGATAGAAACTTGAACCAACCTTTACTCGACAACAGGTGGCTAATTTCATACTTTATAGCTAGTCTTTTTATTTGCAATTATTTGCTAATTATTTGCTACTTTATAGCTAGTCTTTTTACTAGCAATTATTTGCCAACTATAGACTACGAAATGAGTTGTTTGAACTGTGGACGTTAAACAAAAGTATTTTTAGAAAGTTCTGCGTTGAATCTAGTACCATGCTTAAACACAGAGGGAACCCGTAACATGAAAAATGGAACTAAAAAGACACTGGAGAATTGGCGAACTAAAACTGCATGGGGAACCTCTGGCCGTAGCCTTCGTTGACTTCAATAATGTCAACATAAAAATCCAACTGAGTGATACGTACATAAAAGTTTTAATTAATGTAGAAATCAGAACATATAAGCCCATTACAAATTAGACTTGGCGTTTATGCAATTTGTAATTCAAAATGTGTAATGTGTAATAGTAAATACCCCCGTTGCAGCAGACTTACGTACTCAGCGAATTTCCAAATCAATAATGTAATAATAATATTAAATGTCAAGTTTTATCAATATCTGTCGATAAATATATGAGTTAGTTATTTGCTTATTCTTCATAAGATGGGAAATAATAATTTATACCATAACATGAGAAAGAGTATGTGGGTTTGCCGCTGTGAGGAACACATGGATGGATCTCAACAGCAAGAAGCTAAATGTCAAGTTTTATCCAAAAATGTTGATTGATAAGTGGAATATTAATTTTTCCTTATCCTCCGTAAGATTAAAATTGGAGCCCCAAAATACAACGTACTGTGTTTAAATTTTTTAATATCTCGGTAACCGTTGGAGATAGAGAAAAACTTTAAGGAACTTAACGGTGTAGTTTTTTATGCTAATTTTAATGGTTGAAGATGAAATTTAAAAACTTTTTAAATTACATATAAAAACGCAATTTTTGAGTACAGAACCCCCCAAACTACCCGTTCCGATTGACCAATAAGTCTGGTTTACGAACTCGTCCAAGCAAATGTAAGATACACGTCTCTACCAAATTTGGTCTCGATCGGACCATTTTTACGAGTTATCGTGTACACACACACACACACACACACACACACACACACACACACACACACACACACACACACACGCACGCACACACACACGCACATATATATTTATATATATATAGTATATATAGTATATATATATACATAAAAAATTAGAAATAATTATGTCTCATCACTATATTTCGCTTTCCGCGTCTTCAGGTGACAATAAAAAAGTATAAAAATTAAAATTAACCTAACACAGAAATTAAAATAAAAGTGTAGATATAAACAATAAAATATATTGTATATATATATATATATATATATATATATATATATATTGTGTGTGTGTGTGTGTGTGTGTGTGTCTTTAAACACGATAACTCTCGTAAAAATGACCAAAAACAAATTTATATATATATATATATATATATATATATATATATATATATATAAATTTTAATGACTAGTGTTTTTGGTCTCTGGGCACCTAAAGAAGAAAAAATAATATGGTCTCGGGCTTAAATCTTGCCATGAGACCTACGGTAACAGCTTCTTCCCCATTGAAAATTCGCTAAAATGTGTAAAATGTACAACTGCACACTCTGTATGTGTGCAGTTGTTAACCCTAGAAATGATAAAGTCGTAATTTACGATTTATTTAAATATCCTTTTGCAAATGTCAATTATCTAGGAGATTTTTACAATCTATAAATATTTTTTATTTGGCACAGTAATGTATAAAGTTATTACATTTTGTCATGGACAAACGACGAAACATAGATAATCTCTAGGCTTTATTCATCCGGTAAAAGTATAAAAATGAATATTAAAAATCATAATTGCAGGATGCACAAAATAAGTAGGATAACACAGAGCAAACACCAGCCGATTTTTATAAAGTTTAATCAGTGCTGAGGAAGTCTCTAAAACATAAAATGTTTAGATAAAACCCATTTATATCTAGCAATAATAGCATTTTTTCACATGGATATTCACATGAAACCACTATTATCAATGTATGTTGTATTTACCTCGTAATTTTATGTCATTGTAGGTATCAACTTTATTACAACATTTTCAATACAACATAGAATCGATAGCTAGTCAGAGAACTAAAGCAATAATCACAACAATTGGGCCATTAGTTATATATCTGACAACAGGTTGACGTCAGGTACTGACAAGCCCAACATTTATTTGGACTGTTCCATGAAATGAAAACGTTGAAAGTACTTGGCGTTGAACAAATAAAAATGTGTATTAAAGGAATAGATCGTCGGGACTTCCGAAGCGGAAGACGATCAAGATTTATGTGTCGATGGGGAACAAATGTTTTTGCAAAGACGATAGGCACCGGGAGCTGGTGCTAATTCGAGCACATTCTCTCGCTCTGCCAATGGAGAGTGTCTGCCAGCCGCCGCGACCGCCCTTCCTTATCGCAACTGATAAGGGGTTAAACGACTGCACATGGTACACTATCCTTGATTACCCATGATGAATAGGTGACTGGTGTGTTGGCGCAGATATACCAACAAATCGAATGACCTACTACTGTACCGACAGAAAGAGGCAGATGTCAACAAATCGTATGACCTACTACTGTATCGACACATAGGGTCAGATGTCAACAAATCGTAGGACCTACTACTGTACCGATACATAGGGTCAGATGCCAACAAATCGTAGGACCTACTACTGTACCGACACATAGGGTCAGATGCCAACAAATCGTAGGACCTACTACTGTACCTGTTGAGAATCGTTATTATTCTCTATGTGTTTCATTTTTATAATTGTCTTTCTCCAATATGTATTTATAAACATATGTTATTTTTAAAATATGTAAACATATTGTGCTTTGTTAGAAGATTGTTTTTTACTAACTTGAATAAAAAGGTCTAAATAGGTTTTTCTTGTATGTTTTCCTAATTAATAAATTTCTAGATCTAGGGCCAAACTTTAACATGGTAGCAGAGAACGTGGTTCAAATTTGTTGATTAATTCATGTGTGTTGTGATTATTTTGTGTTACCAAAGTCAAAATTAAATGTTTGATAGTTTGTAAACGTTGATAATTACCTCTTTTGTAATGGAGTTAACAAAAATGCAAATAGGACTTTTTGATGGTAACAACTGGTCAACTTGGAAGTATAAAGTATGCATACTGCTGAGAAGTATACCCAAAGCCCTGGAAGTTGTGGAGGGAAATCTACAAATGCCAGCGGATCTTCTGCCAGAAGCATCAGAAGAGGAGAGGGCTCGGTATGACTTAGGTTTAGCTACTTTTACCAAGGCAGACAGCATGGCGCTCATAGTAATCACGACAAACATGACGGAGGAAACATTACAAAAGGTTATGCGTTTCACAACGGCTAGGGAAGTATGGCTAGAATTGCATAGGCTATATGATGGTGTCTCAGAGGATAAAGCTTATAATCTTTGTTTAGATTTCTTTAGTTATAAAAGAAATTTGTCTGATGACATGTCTAGCCATTTATCGAAACTCAAAAACCTTTGGAATGACCTTAAGTTAGAAGTTAGTAAAGATACTGAAAGTAACTGTAACTTACCAGAATTATTCTTGATTTGCAAAGTTCTAGGCACTTTACCGGAGGAGTATTTCTCGTTTAGGTCTAGTTGGTTGTTAATGGGGAAATCTGAGAGAACCATTGACACACTTACTACACAGCTTTGTGCATATGAAAGAGCTTTGAATAGCAGGTCTGTAGCTGCACAAAACTGTAATGAGGCTTTAGTGGTCAAATCTGGAAGAAAGGTTAAAGACACTAAAACATTGGGTAGTAATTCTGGGGTAAAGTTCAGTAAGTCAAAGAGCTATTTAGTTTGCCATTATTGTAAACAGTCAGGTCATAAAGTTAGACAATGTAGTAAGTGGAAAGCTGATGGTAGGCCAGCCAAACCTTCCAGTCAGATTCTGACATCTAACTTTAATGAATCAGAGGAGGGGTATTCAGGAACAAACGAGGGTCTCACGATATCCAGTCAGGTTAATGTCACTGAAAACTCTGATAGAGACTGTTGGTATGTAGATAATGGAGCAACTAATCACGTGACTTTCAGAGATGACGTCTTTCAGACCTTTGAGCCCTTTGCAGATAGTCGTGTGATGAAAACAGCGAATGGAGAATCGATCTGCGCTTTAGGGAAAGGTACAGTGGAGGTGGAAGCAGCAGTAAATGGAAAGTGGTTGAAAAATAAGCTTCTTGATGTCTGGTATGTACCTAATATTAAGAAAAATCTGTTTTCTGTGCTTGCCACTCAGGATTTGCATGTCAATAGTGAATTTATTTCAAGGACGGAAAGTTGTTTCCTGAAAGTAAATGGTAATTTACTGCTGTTTGGTACCCGACCCAGAAGAGGAGGTTTGTACAAACTAGCTATGAGAGTAGTAAAACCGTTGAACTTGGTACAAGTTAATAAGCTAACTTCGGATGAGAACTTGTTGCAGATATTAATTTTTCCTTATCCTCCGTAAGATTAAAATTGGAGCCCCAAAATACAACGTACTGTGTTTAAATTTTTTAATATCTCGGTAACCGTTGGAGATAGAGAAAAACTTTAAGGAACTTAACGGTGTAGTTTTTTATGCTAATTTTAATGGTTGAAGATGAAATTTAAAAACTTTTTAAATTACATATAAAAACGCAATTTTTGAGTACAGAACCCCCCAAACTACCCGTTCCGATTGACCAATAAGTCTGGTTTACGAACTCGTCCAAGCAAATGTAAGATACACGTCTCTACCAAATTTGGTCTCGATCGGACCATTTTTACGAGTTATCGTGTACACACACACACACACACACACACACACACACACACACACACACACACACGCACGCACACACACACGCACAATATATATATATATATATATATATATATATACATAAAAAATTAGAAATAATTATGTCTCATCACTATATTTCGCTTTCCGCGTCTTCAGGTGACAATAAAAAAGTATAAAAATTAAAATTAACCTAACATAGAAATTTAAATAAAAGTGTAGATATAAACAATAAAATATATTGTATATATATATATATATATATATATATATATATATATGTGTGTGTGTGTGTGTGTGTGTGTGTGTGTGTGTGTGTGTGTGTGTGTGTGTGTGTGTGTGTCTTTAAACACGATAACTCTCGTAAAAATGACCAAAAACAAATTTATATATATATATATATATATAAATTTTAATGACTAGTGTTTTTGGTCTCTGGGCACCTAAAGAAGAAAAAATAATATGGTCTCGGGCTTAAATCTTGCCATGAGACCTACGGTAACAGCTTCTTCCCCATTGGAAATTCGCTAAAATGTGTAAAATGTACAACTGCACACTCTGTATGTGTGCAGTTGTTAACCCTAGAAATGATAAAGTCGTAATTTACGATTTATTTAAATATCCTTTTGCAAATGTCAATTATCTAGGAGATTTTTACAATCTATAAATATTTTTTATTTGGCACAGTTATGTATAAAGTTATTACATTTTGTCATGGACAAACGACGAAACATAGATAATCTCTAGGCTTTATTCATCCGGTAAATGTATAAAAATGAATATTAAAAATCATAATTGCAGGATGCACAAAATAAGTAGGATAACACAGAGCAAACACCAGCCGATTTTTATAAAGTTTAATCAGTGCTGAGGAAGTCTCTAAAACATAAAATGTTTAGATAAAACCCATTTATATCTAGCAATAATAGCATTTGTTCACATGGATATTCACATGGAACCACTATTATCAATGTATGTTGTATTTACCTCGTAATTTTATGTCATTGTAGGTATCAACTTTATTACAACATTTTCAATACAACATAGAATCGATAGCTAGTCAGAGAACTAAAGCAATAATCACAACAATTGGGCCATTAGTTATATATCTGACAACAGGTTGACGTCAGGTACTGACAAGCCCAACATTTATTTGGACTGTTCCATGAAATGAAAACGTTGAAAGTACTTGGCGTTGAACAAATAAAAATGTGTATTAAAGGAATAGATCGTCGGGACTTCCGAAGCGGAAGACGATCAAGATTTATGTGTCGATGGGGAACGAATGTTTTTGCAAAGACGATAGGCACCGGGAGCTGGTGCTAATTCGAGCACATTCTCTCGCTCTGCCAATGGAGAGTGTCTGCCAGCCGCCGCGACCGCCCTTCCTTATCGCAACTGATAAGGGGTTAAACGACTGCACATGGTACACTATCCTTGATTACCCATGATGAATAGGTGACTGGTGTGTTGGCGCAGATATACCAACAAATCGAATGACCTACTACTGTACCGACAGAAAGAGGCAGATGTCAACAAATCGTAGGACCTACTACTGTATCGACACATAGGGTCAGATGTCAACAAATCGTAGGACCTACTACTGTACCGACACATAGGGTCAGATGCCAACAAATCGTAGGACCTACTACTGTACCGACACATAGGGTCAGACCGCTCATGATCTAGCAGGAGTCGCATAGGCTAGCCAGAGATGACCGCTCATGATCTGACAAGAGTCGCATAGGCTAGCCAGAGATGACCGCTTATGATCTGACAACAGTCGCATAGGGTAGCCAGAGATGACCGCTCATGATCTATCAGGAATCGCATAGGCTAGCCAGAGATGACCGCTCATGATCTGACAAGAGTCGCATAGGCTAGCCAGAGATGCGCATAGGCTAGCCAGAGATGACCGCTTATGATCTGACAACAGTCGCATAGGGTAGCCAGAGATGACCGCTCATGATCTATCAGGAATCGCATAGGCTAGCCAGAGATGACCGCTCATGATCTGACAAGAGTCGCATAGGGTAGCCAGAGATAACCGCTCATGATCTATCAGGAGTCGCATAGGCTAGCCAGAGATGACCGCTCATGATACGACAAGAGTCGCATAGGGTAGCTAGAGATGACCGCTCATGATCTAACAGGAGTCGCATAGGCTAGCCAGAGATGACCGCTCATGATCTGACAAGAGTCGCATAGGCTAGCCAGAGATGACCGCTCATGATCTGACAAGAGTCGCATAGGGTAGCCAGAGATGACCGCTCATGATCTAACAGGAGTCGCATAGGCTAGCCAGAAATGACTGCTCATGATCTGACAAGAGTCACATAGGGTAGCCAGAGATGACCGCTCATGATCTAACAGGAGTCGCATAGGCTAGCAAGAGATGACCGCTCATGATCTGACAAGAGTCGCATAGGGTAGCCAGAGATGACCGCTTATGATCTGACAAGAGTCGCATAGGTAGCCAGAGATGACCGCTCATGATCTAACAGGAGTCGCATAGGCTAGCCAGAGATGACCGCTAATGATCTGACAGGAGTCGCATAGGGTAGCCAGAGATGACCGCTCATGATCTAACAGGAGTCGCATAGGCTAGCCAGAGATGACCGCTAATGATCTGACAGGAGTTGCATAGGGTAGCCAGAGATGACCGCTCATGAACTGACAGGAGTCGCATAGGCTAGCCAGAGATGACCGCTCATGATCTAACAGGAGTCGCATAGGCTAGCCAGAGATGACCGCTCATGAACTGACAGGAGTCGCATAGGTAGCCAGAGATGACCGCTCATGATGTGACAGGAATCGCATAGGTAGCCAGAGATGACCGCTCATGAACTGACAGGAATCGCATAGGTAGCCAGAGATGACCGCTCATGAACTGACAGGAGTCGCATAGGCTAGCCAGAGATGACCGCTCATGATCTAACAGGAGTGGCATAGGCTAGCCAGAGATGACCGCTCATGAACTGACAGGAGTCGCATAGGCTAGCCAGAGATGACCGCTCATGATGTGACAGGAATCGCATAGGTAGCCAGAGATGACCGCTCATGATCTAACAGGAGTCGCATAGGCTAGCCAGAGATGACCGCTCATGATCTGACAGGAGTCGCATAGGGTAGCCAGAGATGACCGCTCATGATCTAACAGGAGTCGCATAGGCTAGCCAGAGATGACCGCTCATGATCTGACAGGAGTGGCATAGGCTAGCCAGAGATGACCGCTCATGAACTGACAGGAGTCGCATAGGCTAGCCAGAGGTGACTGCTCATGATGTGACAGGAATCGCCCCCATTGGTTTCGTATTAGGAACTTGTTTTTCTAGGCCAATGCGTTACCCCCAATAATTATCGCATATGTAAAATGCACTGTAGCTGCTATTCACTACTATTCAGTGGTGTCATATAAACTTGCGTATTTTACACATTTTGATGTAGTAATACCATCTGTATTTTTTTTTAACTAACGATAGACATTTAGAGAATATAGGTGAATGAGCTCTTTTCCCCAATACATAGGGAATACATCAAATTTACTAATTTTATTTTTTTTACATTGAACTTATCTTTGATATTATTTGTGTTAAATACGGTTTTAATTGTGTGTAAATAACAATTTTAACTCTAAATACCTAAAAAATATTATAAATAATGAGCAAACTAGCGGTACATGCTTTACTTATTTAATATCGTTAATATGTAAATATACTCGTACAAGTAGATAAAAATTATATGTATATGAAAAATAAACATTTAAATGTTTGTGTATATAATTTAAATAAATCTGTAAACCACGACAAGCCCAGGTTAATAGATATTGAGATCGAGAACACGACTTTTAATTCACAATGGAATTTTATTTTCATTCAATATCATCATACAATACATAAGAAATATACATTACATATGTCTTGATGTAAAGTTACGTATAGAATGAAAGTTCAAAGAGTGCTATGTACCCCTTTTGTACACTATACATAAGTGAAAACTTTAAGTCACCTTTGACGTATGCGTGCACTCTTTCAACCCATGAAACTATTGGTTGATCCTCAACAGGATTGTAGGCCTATATGGGGAGGTTTGTGATATCGTGTGTATAACAAGGGTAAATAGTGTTTTGCTATGCAAATTTGTATTTTGAACATTAAAAACTGAAGTCCTGTGAATCAACCGTTGTCCACAACTACACAAGAACCATTTTAAGGAAATATTATACATTCTAAATCTTTCTTTAATTTCGAGATAGTTACTTTATAGAAAAAAATTACTTTGGAAGTTTGGTATGATTAGTAATTGAACAGATTTATCGTAAATACAAAATTGACTCAACGATATACTTCAATTTAATGTTCCCTATTTTTCAATTAAACCTTTTAATTATTTAATAATAAATCACAAATTAATTCATCGGTACTCATAATAACTAATTGAAATAACTCGCATAATTTATATAAATAATGGTATAGTAATTAACTAACATTTTATTTTGTTTTAGAAATAAATAAAAAGCCGAGAGAAGAATTCATCCACCAATAAAATTATCTGGTGCTGAAGTAAGGCTTGTCAGTCATGTAACGCTGTTTACGTTAGATTTATGTTTAGTCGCTTGCACGGAATAAAATGTAAAGTAATAAATAACATTATGAATTAAGATGTTTACTTTCAATAAACCTAAAACCAATTTATTAAAAAAAGCAGATGTTTTAATTCCAAAATATTATAACCTTTAATACTTAAATAACTATTTAATTTTTAATGTATTAAATTTATTATGATGGTTTTAGTTAACATGTTTCGTCTTATGTCAAAACGTTTATACACTTCCTGTTTAATTTTTTTTAATCCATCCTATATAATTATATATTATAATTAATCTCAATAATCACTTTAAGATTATTGAGATTAATTATAAATACGATTATTAGTATTTATTGACTCTTAGACCGTAAACTGTAGACCGTAGACTGTAGACCGTAGACTGTAGACCGTAGACCGTAGACCGTAGACCGTAGACCGTAGACCGTAGACCGTAGACCGTAGACCGTAGACCGTAGACCGTAGACCGTAGACCGTAGACCGTAGACCGTAGACCGTAGACCGTAGACCGTAGACCGTAGACCGTAGACCGTAGACCGTAGACCGTAGACCGTAGACTGTAGACCGTAGACTGTAGACCGTAGACCGTAGACCGTAGACCGTAGACCGTAGACTGTAGACCGTAGACTGTAGACCGTAGACTGTAGACCGTAGACCGTAGACCGTAGACCGTAGACCGTAGACCGTAGACCGTAGACTGTAGACCGTAGACTGTAGACCGTAGACTGTAGACCGTAGACTGTAGACCGTAGACTGTAGACCGTAGACTGTAGACCGTAGACCGTAGACCGTAGACCGTAGACCGTAGACTGTAGACCGTAGACTGTAGACCGTAGACTGTAGACCGCAGACTGTAGACCGTAGACTGTAGACCGTAGACCGTTAACCCAACCATAGGCCGTAGACCACGATGAAATGCATAGACTTGCGATTTAGAATACACTAGATAACATTGAAAGTTTAGAATGATGTTGTGTTATTTAGTTTTAAATCAATATTTAAAACTAAGATTTATTAAGTAAAGGTATAACTAAGTAAGTCCTTGTCATGTAGGCAATTGTGTCTAGTTAGCTTATTGTTTCAAGAGGGTAACCATTCGAGTAATTAATAATATTTTGTCTAACGTATGCTGTAGAATATAAATATTATTGTAACTTTTAACTCAAACCAATCCGTAATAGACTTGCTTATTGCTCAACTGAATAATAGCTGCCATTTCAATGAATGCGTACGTTATGAGGTCCCCAACCCCCCAAAAAGTCATTTTCTAAATCAAGTCTATGTGTATGGCTGAGTAAAAAACTACAGCTTGATTTTGATCAAATTTGGTTTGTAGGTATCGTACATATCCATTATATCCTCATCGGTTAAAAAGGGTTTGATTCAAGGATAGATTAAAAAATACTAAAAAACGTTAAAAATCAAAACCTCTCAAACTAGATTTAAAGATTTTGATTAAAACGTCATAATTTATAGTCCTTATGGTCCAAAATACAATAACTCCACCCATATGGTTTGTCTTTGTTTTGAAAACCTCATGTAAACAAACTAATATTGTACTTTTTACAAACAACCATGTCTTACGTTTTTAAAAGTGTCAATAAAACATCCACATTTATTTATCGGAGGGTAAGATTAAGTTTATTAAATTGTTTAATACACTACAGCTCTATGGAACCTCAGTACAAAAGGATTTTTGACCTATTGGACAGCAACAAAGATGGTGTAATAGACAGAAATGATCTCAAGAACGAAGCTCTATCCAACTTCTTGTTCGTTATGGATTACGAAGACAAAGACCTAGATCAAGCCTTTGGTAGGTTAGACATAAACAAAAAAGGGAAGTTGAGCTATCCCGACGTTGAGGGGTTTTTGAAAACTGTAAAAATGCCACCAGAAGAAACCATAAAAAAGGAGTTTGACAGTATGGATGAAGATAAAAACGGCCTAGTCAGCCTTGATGATATGTTCAAGCGCTACAATCTGCCCAAGGGTGATGTGATGAGGGTAATCCTCAAACGCGAACTTAAGAAGATGGGCAAGCAGGCACACGAAACAGTTTCCTACGATGAGTACCTCACTCGTAGCTATTATAAGTATTTCTTAGCAACTGTGTTTAAGATAACTGATATACTTGATAGTTACAAATAAAACATATTATTTATACTGATCTCTTTTTTACGTACATAAAAACTTTATGCGAGAATCCTGAAGGAGGGAACAGTGGGGAACTCTCATCCAGTAAAACCCATACAAATCCCTCATAACACCAACCATATCATAACCAATAGATCGCTTAACAATAGGTCGCTCTTCAGCTTTATTTTGTTTGGGTGGATTGGCTATTTTAATGATTTAAATGTATACAAATTTGTATGATTCATATTTTGTTGGTTTATCAGTACACTATGAAAATAATCTTTTTCAGTTGGATAACCAACTGATCCGTTTTTCCATTTAAGTTTTCAAACCTTGTAAAGTACTCATATCATAAAAATATTAATAAAGAAACATTAATTATTTAAAGTTAAAATATTATCAAGTATTTTTGAGATATTAAATTGAAATTTAGATGAAATCAAACATAACTAAACAAATTAAAACTCCCAACAAAGTTTACAAGCGGAGGATGAGTTTGTCCTCTTTTAAATAGGAAGTATCAACCTATCAGTTTTTTAATATATTCAAAACAATAATTCTGTTATCTGGGACAACCTTTTTGTCGATCAAACAAACTTGACATTCTCAGCAGTGTGGAAATCTATTGTTGCTTAAATAAAATGGCTTAAAAACTAAAAAAAGGTTGTGACTATATAAGATTGGACCCAATGCCTAGGACATCCGACTCAAAACGGTGAACAAGACTTAGCAGGTCAGTCGCTTCTAGTTCCCGGAACGGAATGTCCTGTAATGAAGCTACTTGGCACGATTATGTGTGGATGTGACATTCTTTGGTGTGGATTAAAGTCCGTGATATTGAATACTAAGGTCATCCACAAATCCCCTCCTCATAATTATACCAGTTTATAATTCAGAGGAAAAAGTGGTACGGATCCTACGTTAATCTGTAGGTCCCTTAGATGATATTGGCTGTTGGGCTATTAACTAAAATAACAGTCTTGGGTAAGGAACATGTCAGCCTTAATTAGTAATAAGACTACAAGATCGCGCCACAACATTTTTCAATCATTTCTCATTTACCTACCTTTGTAGGTCACCATTTCAGGTAGGTAATAGAAAAAATTCGGTAATGTCTCGCGAGGGCTATTCACTGTCCTGTGTAGTTCAAATAAAAATGCAACATATAAATTATAGTAAAATCTAGGAGATGAGAGATTTGTCTTTCGGAACTACTCTGCAATCAAGGGATCAGTTTAAGGGATGCTATAACAGCCGGACGAGATAAGAAATGCATTTCTAAAGACGCACTACTGGGTAATAACTCATAATCAGTTATACAACACCGTTTTTTCTGTTCTGAGGAACATATTAAGCTTTGGGGGTTATGAGACACATGACAAGAGAAGATAACACTGATGTGATGCGCCTGATCTTGATGGGTGTGGAAAGGCTACTGAGGGCAGAACTTTGCTCCTGATCCCCTGATCCCATCCAGTTACTAATGGTCTCCAAATGTTGGTATCGAACAGCCACCGCCACCGCCACCGCCACCGCCACCGCCACCGCCACCGCCACCGCCACCGCCACCGCCACCGCCACCGCCACCGCCACCGCCACCGCCACCGCCACCGCCACCGCCACCGCCACCGCCACCGCCACCACCACCGCCACCGCCACCGCTACCGCATGCCGCAGAGCGCAGAGCAGGCCGTGCAGCGCGACCCGACGCTGGTGGGAGGGGCGTCGCGACGCCTACAGCTCAGTGCTCTGTTTATCGTGCTCGGGAGTGAGTGAGTGAAATCATGACTCTTATCTTCCTCTAGCTTTATCAGTAAGCCTTATCACCTTATCAGGATCACCGCCATTGCTGAATCCTTGTTTACTGTACCTCGTGTGTTTACCTGTTCGTTGTTGTTGTGTTTTGTTTTTGTGGCTTCAAATTCGAGGTGGTCAGTGCTTCTGCGATTATTCCATATACGTGTTGAGTGATACTGGTTTTATGGGGTTGTAAGTTCTTTAATTTATTTTGTTCTCATCATTATGTTTTCAAGTGTTTCGAATTATTTAAATACCACTATACTAGAAGTTGCCACTATAATGGAAACTAGTCCAGAGCATATTTACTTTTTTGCACGTAGTATTTGCAAATCGTAAAACTACGTCGTCCTACTTACTGATTTTCATACGCTTCGCAATTCTTTGTTATTATAGGAGATTTTCATTGTATTCTATGGTCATTGCTTGTATTTAATTACAAATGCCATCATGATCGGTCAACGATGCTGCATGTTATTGGCACTCGTTTTTATTTCAACTGTACTTCTCTCACAATATAGTGATGCCAGTTCTTTTATGTACTGCTCTGGGTTATTGATATTATTTATAGTTTCGTATTTGTTTGCCATTAAAATTTTACTCCTCATATTGTATTTATCTTTAACTTGTTTTTGTGATCTATTAAGAACAGTTTTAAGAATAGCGTTCATAAATAGAATTTAACGTACATTTTAATTTAATGACATAAATCTTGTCAGTACTCATGTTTTATTCAGTGAAATGTTTTATTCTATGGTGACGCGGTTGACATTTAATAAAATTAAATCAAAAACTATATTTTAATGAACTAAATTTCATTCAGAATCAGTTAGGTAACTGGTTTTACTAATTAAAACTATTGTCTATTTTAAACTGTTCTGGAATTTTAAATTCATATGTAATTGCCAATAACGTTCTATAGAATTCCTATCAAAGTACTTACAACTTTACTACTGTTTTAAAATTGTTCTGCAATATTTGGAGCCAGGTATAGGCTAGGCATTTCTTTAATAATTTGTTTTGACAGAATACTTGTAATTAAAATTACTACCAATAGGAACATGTTTAAAAATTTTTATTTATTTGAAATCAATGAATATTTATTTTAACGATATAATGTGATATGGTATTTTTTACGATTTGTATGCAATGATGTGTGACCCACATAAGATGTGGTATTATATTATAATAAACACATATTTATCACACACAAACACATACATTTTCAGATGTATATATATATATATATAATATATAAAATGTTTCCTCCAGTACTTATTCCTGGTTAACTATGCAAACAGTATCATGCCTCAATGACGTCATTCTTTCTCAGCTTAGGCCGAGTGACATTGCGCAATAATAGTAAAAAATAAATTAAAACATTTTATCTTGTGAAGTTGGAATGATTATTCACATTATTTTTATTATAATTAATGTGAAACGTAAATTTATCACCTAAATCAAGTCACGGAAATATAGGAATGTAGCCTATTATTCCCATATTTGTGTTGATGGTCATCAAAATATCATAAATAATTGTTTTGAACAAGTTGAATCCAACAAAAGAATATTCGTAAAATTTTGTTCCATTAAAATTATTAGTTCTCGAGAGATTTTATCTCAAGAATTTAAGTGTTTTACTTCCCTATTCCCGGCAGTTGGGAGGTCGAGGTTGAGATTAGCATATGTCACTTCGAGTTGCAAACCATGAGAGTTCACAGACAACCTCGATTTTCATGTGCAATAAGTTAAAAAAATTGGATAGATATTCTACCAACGTATTATTAAATTCTCTCTATAAGCGGTGTAAAGTCTACTGAACAACTCATTTCTATCGCTAGAAAAAATCTTTAGTAATAGTCTGACAACATTTCTGAAGTGCAATGGTAATATTGGTAAGCTACGACAACTTCAGAATATACAATGACAAAATAAAGTTTGGTTCTTCAACTGTTCATACCGAATTGAATTAATTATATCATCATTGCATAAAGTAACCGTCCTTTTTAAACGAAATGTATTTTATAGTGATATGGAAAAACGGGAGTTTTACATTACTATTAGACTCAATAAAATGTAATGTAGATACTATATTCCATCTTGTTTTAGCTCCTCATTCTTATGAGATTTAGTGCAGAAGAAGAACATGTTGAGTGAAACAGCTACATATTCCATAAAATAGCTAAATCATCGTCTATAGCCACTATAGCTAGGCTTTTTATTGTAGATGATGACAACGGGAATCAAAGTATATTTAGCCATAACAAATTTATACTTTTATATTCTTCTTCTTCAAATTAAAGTTTATTTACAGTTTTTTCCATAATAGCATACCTTAATTAAGTAGTTCGATTATAAAAAAATGTCTGTACTTTTTTATAAAAATTAAACAAATTTCTTTGTTCAATAGCATTGCCCCCCTTACAAAAACGTCAATAACAATGTTAAATGCGTGGGAATAAAGCTTTATGGTCCTAGCAATTTTTCTATTTTTCCCTTACTTGATGTTAGCCATAGGATTCTCATTGGAAACAAATTTTAAAAGTAATTATTGGAAATTATTTAAAACAAAAATTCTATAGTGTTTTAGTAACAATGTCAAAGATGCTATGCAAAGTGTGGCTCCAGTTTAAAAATACTCGTCCAAAAGGATTTAGGTGTTCCGGTCATTGCTTGGGCGAATTGTTTTTGAAAATTCGCGTTGACCATCGGTAATGGACGTTTTAATTGTTGTCCTGAGAGGCAGTAGGAAGGTCACACGAGCCAGAATTAAATGAGCTCTGGCCGAGCGCCCGCTTAACTTGATAGCCACGACCGTAGCGTTACACAATCCCGGCCACCACACATATACAGGCTGTGCGGGAACAAATGAGTAGAGTAGCACAGCTAACAAGCTTGACGTTTCCCAAAGAATGCGCCTATCGCAGGAACATAAAGACTGGGAAGCTAGGTATATCTGCAACTGGTAAAAGTAATGCTACTGCAATACTATAATAGAGCAAGGTTTGTTTGCAAAACGATCCCGAAAAAGGTTCCACGGAATTTCTCTAAATAGCCAATTTATGGGTAAAAATGTATTTACTTCCCTTTGGAAAATAGCTTAGATAATGGATATGTCGAAAGCGAATTTTTCAGTTCCTCTCAATAGCTGTCCTTATAACCATATGACGTCACTTCCGTTTAGAATTTAGGTCTGACGGATTGACAAACCTCCCCCCGGAGACATATTCATGTTAAAATTATATTGCACATACATCATGCCTCTAGGAAACATCAGATTGGCTTTTTTAGATATTAGAAATTAAATTTTTAGCATATAAAGATTCAAAATATTTGAAAATTAATTTCAAGTGTATATGTTTTACTAAGCAACGCTTGGTCTCATGGTATTAAAATTTGAAAGAGGTCATGTACCAGATATTTTTAATAAACAGATACTTACCATTTGTATACACATGAAAAGAAATTATACCTATAACGAGACTATTCGGTTTCAAAGTCAGACTCCTTATTTAAAAATAAATTTTTAAAACACGCCTCTCTATTTGTATTGGCGAGGTGTATAATTTTCAAAGGTCAAATTCCTAAAGTGCATGCGCCAAACAAATGTCAGATTCTGATTATAGTCAAGCGCTATGGATATGAGCGTCAAATCCCAAAACATATTTTGTTGTATTTGTCAAGATAAGTTAATACATTATAACACCTACATAAGAATGAAAAGTAAGTATTCTGTCATGAGAGACGAGACAATTACGATTTTGAAGCACTCGCTATTAGAGTTTAACTACGCGATGAGGCTGTTTATAATAAAATATAATTATATTTTATAATTTTGCTAATGTTTACCCATCCTCCATGAGATATACATCAAGATTCAATAGTACATAACATACTAAGAGCGTTTAGGAGTACCTAAGCGCTGAAATATAGAAAATAGTAAATTTCTATATTTCAGTAAAAATACATGGAAATACACTGAGCAAGGATTCAAATTAACTGTTTAAGTGTGTTTTGAGCTAAATAAAAAAGATTAAAAATTATAGTTTTTTTTACTCTTTGGAAAACAGTTTTAAATACATGTGAAGAGGTCAAAAACAGGTATTTTTCCTCCCAAGGCGAAAAAGATATCAGTTGATGTTAATAAGGTCATGAATAAATCATAAAAATCTGCTATTGAGCTATTTTTATATAAATATTGATAACAAGATATTCTTTTGACATAACAATGTAGAAGTTATTTTATAAGCAAAGTTGTAAAGTAATTACGTTACCTGGACCAAAAGTGTATTTTTCATGTTCGTTAATTTTCCAACCTCAGTCTTTAGCTACGCCTCGGTCGTTAAACCTGACCTCAGATGAAGTGACACTCACACGAAATACACCTTTTTGTAAATCGATTTTAACAAATTAAATATCCAATTTTTAGGTACAAAAGTTACAGATTATTGAGCTCAATTAAAAAAAGTGTATTATACATTGGCTATCTAGAGACAACTACCAAAAGTTTTTATCATAGTGTGCTCATCGCAGCACCGAAATAAAAATTGTCTCCTCTAGTTTCCTTGGACAAGTAACTTAAACAAAGACAAAAAAAATAAAAGGCGGCCCTCAAAAAAGACTATTTAAAAATGTTAATTTGACTGTATTGAGCCCATGAGCTACTGTATGTTTAAATGGTTACAGTTCAAAATACTTTCCTTTCGTATAGATACTTTTTCATTAGGAATACATGACACTTAGACGTTACATTTTAAATTATAGAGTGCAGCTTAGGTTGACATAATTCTCATGTAAAATTATAATCTACTCAGAAGAAGGTTTTGGACTAGCCTTGTACGTGACGATATGCTTATTTGAAATGTTTACGTTTATGTTGAAATCTTTGTTGTGAAATGATGTTGGCCGTTTTGAAACAATGTTTGCAATGATAATATGTTAAGTTGAACATGTTTTTCTGATTTCGTCTGTCCATTTTTGAAAACATTTACGCGTGCTCCTTGTTGAATGTATAATTTCTTAACTTTTGAAGAAAACTGTCTAATGCCGTTGTTTAGGGCAGGTATTCAAATTATTGCTGGCAATCTGTATTTATTGTCTTTGTTAATTTATTCAAAATATTGATTGTTTGCTTTCGTAGTCTAAAAGGTGGCAAGGTCTTCCAAAAAAGCCAAGAGGCGTACAAAAATTGCTATTTTTTCTCTTTTTTAATATCGATATCTGATAGAGCTACCATATTTCTCCCCAATCTTCATTCTCAGATGCTTTCATCTGAAGTAACTTTACTCTTTGGATCAATTAAATATTGTGCCATATCTTTCACTGTCGAATGACACATGTTTCGTGGCGCAGTGCCAAATTCGGTTTGTTTTGCAACTTGTTTTCGCCCACCTTTGTCAGTGCGGTAGGAGGTTCCGAGGTAGGAGGTGTCTGATAAGGGATGGGCGTGTCTAGGAGCATGGGGGACTCTCACCTTCGCACCTTCACCGTCAGCGTAAACCGTAGGAACACCAACAGCCCGTGGGGGATTAGCATTGCAGGCGGGTGCGACCAGGGATCACCTTTAGTCGTCACAAAGGTGAGTTGTTCCTTGGCGATCTCTAGGGGAGGTAAGGGGACTGAAGGAGTTGCAAGGTTACTGTTCTATACTACCGTACTCTAATGTCATAGATCAATATTTATATACAGTATTTAAAGAGAACTGGAACCTACGTATCTTTTGAAAAAAAACAGTGATTTGTCAGTAGTACTTTAATCCTTAATTAAAAATAAGTTATAAACATATTTTTAGCAGGAATCTTTAATCGTAACGTATTTTATTACTTATACTGAGTACAGTTAGTTTATCATACCATTTTAAGGTACAGTTATGGTTTATTATGCAGCTATAATCAGTTTACCAGTTCGTTTTGAGTAGATATTATGTGAGAAAAAAGGAATATTTCAATCTTACGGTTGCACATCATATTTACCGGAGATTTAAGATTTTACACATTTCATTTTTCAAATGGTAGCAAACTTTATTAATTCTCTGCCAACATATATAGCGTGGTGCGTGGGCGTATTAAGCCAGGATATGGGCGACACAGTACCAAGTACAAGTAGGACGGTCCTGATAAAATCGGCGAAATCGCTTAAATTTATCCTCTAACACACGTAACTTAAATTTATTGAGGCAATGACTTCTTGGGCACACCTATATATTCCAAATTTATTCAGGTAATGGCCAACTGGGCACATCTATATATTCCAAATTTATTCAGGTAATGACCTCCTGGGCACATCTATGTATTCCAAATTTATTCATGCAATGACCACCTGGGCACATCTATATATTCCAAATTTATTCAGGTAATGACCTCCTGGGCACATCTATGTATTCCAAATTTATTCAGGTAATGGCCAACTGGGCACATCTATATATTCCAAATTTATTCAGGTAATGACCTCCTGGGCACATCTATGTATTTCAAAATTGAGCTCTCTAGTTAGCCAGAGAGTAGAAAGTAGTCGATTGCGTGTATGAATTGGTTTCAGCATTGTCTTATAATTATTGAGACTTGCAACCTAACAACAATTGCATCTATTTTGTTGTTTATACCACCTTCACCGTAACGGAGGACCTTCCTTACACCTGTAAGGCCCTCATGACGGATGGTGGACCAAATCAGGAGCCGATGCTATCAGGTGACGCGAGGCCAGTGGTTCGTTCATGTTTGTTTACGTGATGAGTTCATCAACCCACCACGAGTCTAAATATTGACTGTCAGAAGCGATCAAATCGCCCACTCATGCCCGCTGGCAGGCCAGAAACTTGGCTGGACCTACATCCCACAATGCACTATTGAAAGTCTGTGTTTAATAAGAAACATAACCAATTTTTGTTTATAATTTCTAACTGAGGTCCACCCCGGCCGCGCTAGGGTAAAAAGGTTTTAATAATCATTTTTTGATTTTGCATTGATAGTTAAATTGAATTTCATAGAGAATATAAAGATGTATTTATGATGGCATGTTACGTTCACATAATATAGACGAAACATTTTAAAATGTTTGTATTGAGCTGCCCAATTTCAATATGTTCACTAAAATAAAATGTTGGAAAATCGCTAATGTTTATTGCTCAAACAAATAGGGTAAATTAAACTCTGACTTTAATTATGCATGAGGTATTGGTATAAACCACTTTAAAGGTCTAAACCTCAATAATATAAATAATACTTTATATTTTTTTGCTAACACAATTAATTGATGCAATCAATAACACAATTTCTTAATCTCTATATTCTGTAACGCTCGTTTAGTAGTTTTAATTCGAACACTGAGTGGATGTTGCCACTAGCCTCACAAATGTTAAATACTGGGATTAAAATCTATTATGACATGTTACTTCTCATTTCATGTGGGTTTCGAAATTATGGAATAAAACAGTAATCCTACAAGCCCCTTATGATCTGTCCGCACGGCTAGTTCAGAGGTAAGCCTACCCTCAACAAAGAATAAGAAGTGACTGCTTGCCGTAGATTGGCTACAAATGTGACGAAATCATTTCTGTAAAATTGTTTGAAATAGTCACGCAACTCTGCAGTACCGAAAATAACTGTTGAGAAATGGTCAACTCGTTATAACCGCAGCCGGCAGCTAGGGTTAACTAGACTCAGACAGAACAGAAGGGTTTATACGGTCTCTTGTACCGGTGCCAATGATGGTCTGTTACAGTACGCTTTGTACTATAATACCATCTTAAGAGCTTGTTACTCAACTAAAACTACCATTGGTCTAATCATTAAAGTATGGTTAATAGATTAAGTATACAATATGGTTCAACTATTTTGTTGTGAACAAATTTTCATAGATTTCGTAGTCAGAATAGTTACCTTCAAACGTGATAGAAGAACCAATTTATTTGCATGGATGTGAGTAGATGCAGTTTTTATAAAACAAATACTTTTCAGATACCAAATGCACTCCATATATCAGACATTCAACTATTAGAAAAAACGCCGCTACTACACCTTAGCGGTGTTTTTTCACAGACTAGTAAATGGTGACTGTTGGTGATCTGGTTGGTTTGGTGATCCGCCACTGGTTTCAAGATAGGCTCGTTTGTCTTACTGGCCAAGTGTGTTATTCCTGAGCTTCCGCGCCAGTCAAAGTTACCTGATTAAGAACTCAACAAACCAATAATTATTAATTTGATAGTGGAAGGATGGTCATTGTCAATGATAGAAACTGATAGTTTACTGCAAATAAATATTTTACATTTTCAGTAAAAGTTTTGCTTTGTGGTGTGCGATATAGCCCTATATTTTGGAGCTAACTGCTCCATAATCTGATTGTGTAATAAAATATCTACGACCAAAAAATAGAATGGACGTATCTTTAAATTGCTAGCTGGTATGTATGTAATTAAAACATTCATAACAGTCTGCACCTTTAGTGATCCTCTATATAAAGTGAAAAACATCCAAACACTTAGTGGCTGAAAAAAACTAAATTGCCTCTATGTACAGATTTATAGTTATAGTTTTGGCCATAAAGAACAAGTATATAAAATTCGTCTAAAATTTAGACGTCCTAAAGGGTTTCGTATAAGATATAGAGATTGAGTGTGTGAGTCAGTGACCTAGTGACCAGACCAACTGAGTATGTCAGACAATGAGTAACTCACCGGCACTGCTGGCATCCTACCTTACCATGACTCACCCCAGCTATTCTAGATCGTACAAAATATTAGTCAGCCAATACATCCTACCTCATAGATCGAATTGATTAACTAAAGAAAGAATTTTGCAGCTTTGTAAATCATTTGTCAAACGTGTAGTAATCCCAAAATTTGAATAGTTTATTTGAAATGTTGTAAGTGAAACGGGAGTGTATTTACTCAAATTTGTGATAGGATATTATGTCAGATCTTTACCAGAATTATACCATCCGAGCAGTAGACTATGTAAATGTAATTGTAGCTATAATATCAGTGTTAAAATGCTAAACTATTCTCACATCTCACATTAACACAAACGTTTTTGAGTTTACATTGTTTAGGAAGAGAAATAATTATAACTTGACTTGTTTTATACAATCTTTCAAAAATCTTTTATCACTCAATATTAGTTCTTTTATATTGGTTTTAGACTTAAGATATTTTAAATTCGTATTGTTTCATGATAGTTTAATGATTTCATCAGTTACATTATGTATGTTTTCATGGAAGATAAAACGATTCTGATTCTAATCCTGCTATGGACAAAAAGGACTTCAGCATCTTATGATATGTGGCATGTTGCCTGCATACGAGTCTGTCCCTGATGTTTTCCAGCCCAGACTCTCACATTTTCTTAAAATTAAAACTGCTAACATAAAATAAATGTCATGCTGTATTGAAAATGCCCATATTTTAGTTCATCCCCTAAGAACCGAGTGAGAGCAGAACCAAGAAGAATTGTGACGGAAGGGGTTGATGATTGTCTTGATTCCCTCCAAGCGTTTCAAGTTCGATTATCTGGTCATACGTCTGAAGTCATGTATGGATCATGCAATAAAGACCTTCGTGCGGGCATGACTGGGGTTGACGACCGTCCGTTGATGAGGTCACAGCATAGCTTACTTTCTGTTGACGTAGCCTATTGTGTACTCCAAATGAAATTTAACCAATGAAAGGATAAATATTATATGTAACTGAACCGATCTTTGGTGGGTTGAATTTAAAACATAAATCCTTTTTGTTTTGGTCTTTTTGTTGACCTTAAAAAGTATTTGACATGGTAGACCACAATATTCTTATACGTAAACTGGAATCTGCGGGTGTTAGAGGTATTTCCTTAAAATGGTTCAATAGCAATATCACACATAGAAAATAATAAAAATTAACATTATTTTCAGTAATTCACGCTTTTTTCTGACAGGTGTGCCACAGGGGTCAACTACCTCTGCTACCATTTTCCTAATTTTAATCAATGACTTATTAGAACTCAATTGCAAATGAAATGTAAACGTTTTTGCTTCTGATGATGATGATGATGACGATTTTACAGTTTTAGAGACGTTTATCTTTTTTCTAATTCAATTATTCAGAATTTATTTTACTCCAATAATGGTGTTTAATAAATAAAATGGAAGTGAATTCAAGCAATACCAAATTCATTCATGTTGAATTTTTCGTTTTGACTTTCCTATCCCATTAATTTTCCATTCATCAAAAATAAATATAATATAATTTTGCTGAGGAAATACAAAAGTAAGATTTATAAGATAAAAAATGTATTTTTAACTTATAAACTTAAAAATTGTATATAATTTGTAACTAATGTACTAAAAATTCTTTTGTTCAAAAATCTAAACTATATTTTTTCCGTATGGATCTCAATAAGTTTATTTTCTAAAAATATTAATAATAATGAAAAAAATAATTTTTTTTAAGCTTTACAGATAACATTACCTAAAAATAAAATATTTTTATTTTTTTATATTTTTAAATAAAATTTAAATAATTATTTTTAGTATGTAATGGTGAAATGAAAATTAAAATGCAATCATTTGGCTTTTACCGGCAACAGGATGTTAGATTTCTCACAAACCTTCTAGTTTAGGCCTGGTAATGCTTAATATTTCCATCAGTTGTTGCAGCAGTCAGTTTAAAATTTATTGTATAAATCAAGTAATGTTAGACTTAGAAGTTTATTATTTGTAATTTATTATTTTGTTATAGTTCGTCACATTACTTGACAGAGGGGTCAGTTTTAATGTCTCAATTATTTGCATACAGTGTATAATGATCTTTGTAATGGGAAATAAATACATTTATTAATTTACAAATCAATATAGCCATCTAGGTGCTAAGAAATAACATTTATATTTTAATAAAATCCAGCACTGGAGAGGTTACCGTACGATTAGTAATCCTCTCGATGATTGCATTAAGTAGGGCCTATGTTATATACACGAATGAAGGATATTTGATATTGGTTTAAACAATTGTAATCGCGCTCGTGTATCCCATTCAAGTTGAAAAAATATATGTTTATTTCCCTTTAGGAAATAGTTTAGATCATGAATATGTCTAAAGGGAATGTTTTCAGTTCCTCTAATCAGCTGCCCTTAAAACAATATGATGTCACTTTCGTTTCAAATTTTGGTCATATGGATTGCCAGCCCCCCCCCCCAGTGCTTAGACATATCCATGTCAAAACTGTGTTGAGGTTTACAAGTCAAATAAAAATCAGCTTTAGTCAATTAAATGCAACCGACAATTTTAAAATTAGTATATATAAATACAGAACGTAATATAACGTTATGGTTGATTAATTTTTATCCTCTGATGCTATTTTGCGAAATGCTAATACAATTAAATCGCTATAGTATAGGATTATTCTAAACCTGTTTGTTTATTCGCTAGCGTGGCTCGGTTCGCCATTTTGTGTATGTGCTTTTGAACGTAAAATATAAAGATGGACGTAATAAATGCATTGGACATTGAATAGCTTTTAAAAGGGACAACAGTGCATTAATGCGCTAATTTATTCCTGTCTATTTAAATCGCCCGTTTTTATTCGTCCCTTAGAAAACACATGCCCCTATAACATGTTGAAAAGGTTTACACCAAGGCTAGTTTAGATCAGTTTTACGTAGGTTAATTCAGATCAATAAACTAAAAAAATATCTTAGATTTGTATACAAATACGAGATCAACTTCTAGTTTGATTTCTGCAATTGGCTATGTCTGAAGCGGTAGCATTAATCTCCACACTTAGCTTAATCGGTCTTATCATAGGTCCAGCCAGGGTCCGCGGGGGATGGAGTGGTCCAGAGGGGAGACTTGGTCCGCAAGATCTCCGATTACGACAGTCGCGACATTCGTCACCAAGACGTCCAGACACTCTTCAAGAATGCGGGGCCTTCCATCAAGTTGGTCATCTCCAGGTAGGGACAGTGGGAACGAGAAAATATGTGGGATAGGAGACTAATGTTAACATAAACTAAGTTATTAAATTATTAATATCAAGTAATGTTTTTGGTAGTATTGAAGATCCTAGTCAAAAGTACGTTTGGGTTAAGTACGTGTGGTGGGTTTAAATTGTTTTACAAACTAATCAGCACAAACCTTTGGTTAGCAAATATCATCATATACAGGTAAGACATAAGTCAATAAATAAGAGTTTTCCTATTCTCCTTAAGATTGACATGGAAAAAGATATGCAAAATTACTGCTGTGAGGAACACTGAAGCAGGTTCTTTGACCAAAAGCAGTTTTTATTTGGACCATATACTAAATTTTATCAACTTCTGTCCGTAGGTAGAGCATTTGCTTTTTCTCTGTGATTAACATAGAACTCTTTTCCAATATAGGTTAGCTGCAATGATAGAAATATTAACTATGACTTATAATAAAAATGGATGAATCTCAATTACATGAAGCTAAATACAAAGTGTCATACAAAAATATAGTATAATAAGTGAAATTAAATTTTTCCTCCTCGATAAGATTAAAATTGGAGCCCAAAAATACAACGTCTGTGTTGAGATTTTTTAATATCTCAGTAACCGTTGGGGGTAGAGAAAAACTTAGAATACTAAATTGAGTAAATATGAGCTGACTCTAATGGTTTAAGATAAAATTTAAAGTTTGGAAATATTACATATGAAAAACGCAAAAATCCTCATTTTTAGGGTTCAACCGCAACCCCTTAAACTACCCGTTCCGATTATCCGATATATCTGGTTTACGATGTCGTTTGAGTAAATGTAAAAATACACAACTCTACCAAATTTTGTCTCGATTGGACCATATTTAAACTTACTCTGATTTAGGGATCCAGGCACCTAAATTCGAAAAATTAACATGGGTCGGGCTTACTTCTAACCATGAGACCTTGCTAGTAGCTTCTGTCATAAGGTAAATTCGCTAAAACGAACCTATAGTTGGCGCATCCACTGAGAGCGAACGGTCATGTTGCTTTTGGGACGTTTACAATATCCATTCCAATAGTTAATCGCTACAACCACTTTCAAGTAACATTGAAACAGGCTCAATGTGAAAGTATGATCTGTCTGCCAAGAAGCACTGATGTTGCACTTACGGTGCACTGCAGATATCAGTGGTGCCAATTGACCTTGTGCAGCTGCCAGAGCCAGAGATGCCAAAGTAAACGTCCAAAACGAAATTCTTTAGATGTTGGAAATGTCTTCGACTAGATGATGAATATTTTTTGTCTAAAATGTTCAAAGTGGCTTTACATAAAAAGGTTAAGATTTTCTGAATTAAAATCCAGTTTTAAAAAATATTTGAAAACGATTCAAACTGAGAAGCGCATAGTAATAATAATAAAGGTAATAATATATTTATTTAACGTATATAGAATGTATAAATTGTTGTTGAAAAGCCTATGTGCTACACGAGACTGCAGTAATAGCTTCATTGATTAAATAATTCTTTTAACTATTACTTTAGTATAATTTAAAAACTGTTAACGTTAACCTAAGTCAGTGTGTCAGTGAGCACTCCAGACTCTACAGCTTCACATCACAAATGTTTGTCCAGGGAACACAAGGGCAGTGCACCAGTGAGCACCCCGGGCTCTAGGGCCAGCAGTGTGCCGCCCACGGGGGCCCTACCCCATCCGCCCAGCGCCCGCGAGTCTCCATACATCATGGCAAGTCTCAACCCTGCACTGGTCAACCACCCCCGTCCATACACCGCTTCGCCCCACCGCCAGGAACTCGACGAGGAGAAGCATCTTGTCATCGACCAGGTCAGTGGCAGTGGTGAAACCTCAAGTTTTGTTTCACAGTTTTTCCATTGATGGAATTTAACCTTTAATATTTGGTATTCATATTTTCGTGTTGCAAATAGTTTTTATAAACTAATTGTTTTATAGAATTTTGAGAGCAAAAATCTTCTAAAGCACGATTTTAACTTTAAAACTCGTATAAATTGCATATCAAGAGTTTATAATAGTGCTTCATAATGGAATTAAGCTCTATATAACCTCTATAAGAACCATTTAGTGTTATAGAGGTGCTGGAGTATGGCGGCCGTCCAGGAGAGGCGGATCACACTAGTCCCACCTGTTGGCGAAACGTTCAACTAAGCGCGGTGGTCACTTGATACTCACGCCCCTGACAACTGCCTGATAAACTAGCTTTCGTAGCCTCAATAGAGGTGCTGGAGTATGGCGGCCGTCCAGGAGAGGCGGATCACACTAGTCCCACCTGTTGGCGAAACGTTCAACTAAGCGCGGTGGTCACTTGATACTCACGCCCCTGACAACTGCCTGATAAACTAGCTTTCGTAGCCTCAATAGAGGTGCTGGAGTATGGCGGCCGTCCAGGAGAGGCGGATCACACTAGTCCCACCTGTTGGCGAAACGTTCAACTAAGCGCGGTGGTCACTTGATACTCACGCCCCTGACAACTGCCTGATAAACTAGCTTTCGTAGCCTCAATAGAGGTGCTGGAGTATGGCGGCCGTCCAGGAGAGGCGGATCACAGTAGTCCCACCTGTTGGCGAAACGTTCAACTAAGCGCGGTGGTCACTTGATACTCACGCCCCTGACAACTGCCTGATAAACTAGCTTTCGTAGCCTCAATAGAGGTGCTGGAGTATGGCGGCCGTCCAGGAGAGGCGGATCACAGTAGTCCCACCTGTTGGCGAAACGTTCAACTAAGCGCGGTGGTCACTTGATACTCACGCCCCTGACAACTGCCTGATAAACTAGCTTTCGTAGCCTCAATAGAGGTGCTGGAGTATGGCGGCCGTCCAGGAGAGGCGGATCACAGTAGTCCCACCTGTTGGCCAAACGTTCAACTAAGCGCGGTAGTCACTTGATACTTACGCCCCTGACAACTGCCTGATAAACTAGCTTTCGTAGCCTCAATGTAACGGGCTCATACGAGCTTGAGGCTCACTCGTATTACATGAAAAAAATTGTAAGAGCTTTTTCTGAGAGAATGCTCTTGTGTTTTATAGATAAATGTAATAAACTAAATTTCCTCGAGGACGAGTTTCGGTCCAGAACATCATAAACTCTGTACAATATATATACGAGTACTTTGTTTGCAGTTGTCTAGAAAATTGCGTCAAGCAATTAAGTTACGAATACCTATCCCTTTACCATTCACCGCACACGACAGAGTTGATAATAGTTCTGCTTGACCTTCAACTAAAACGCACGTTCATGTTTTATAATAATTTGGATTTTCATTCATCCGCCACCGATGTGTTTTCATGTAGTTTGTGAAAAAATATATTGAAAACGATACAGTTCTTTGGCTACAATTTACATAGTTGAGATTAAAAGACACGCTTTTGGGTCCTTTATATTACCTTTATTTATCTGGATTTAGTTTATGATTTATTATGTAGATAGATTTTAATGTCCTCCGTTGTTGATATAATTTGATAAAATGTGTTTTTACACAGCAAACGGCATTACATTTAAGCACATTACCATGAAAATAACCCTTTTTGCATCAAACCTGCATACTCAGTACTATTAGATTACTACGATGGGAATAATATAACTTCTTCGCTCTACTCACGCCAGCGTGCTGCGTGCGATCTTGTTTTATTATTTAGCATAGCTGAAAACTTAGTTACACATGTCCAATGTTATACCTAAGGATTACGAGTAAATTGATACTGACATGGATATGTCTTAGCCATGGGAGGGGGGGTTTGGCTATTTTCAAGATGAAGATTTTAAAAATCTTTCCATAGAAACTACCAGAGTTATTCATTGTAATGATTTTTTAATTTATAAGAATAAGAACAGCTGTTTATATGAACTGAAAACATCCCGACTGAACAACCGACAACTGAAATAGAAGTGTTTATCTTAATAGAAAACTAACTTAGCGATCTGACATTTGGTTGAAAAAACTACTTAACCAACTTAACTACTTAACTAACTAACTTAATTCTAAAATTGCGCAAGATGTTTTAGCTTATTCAACTCAAATCTAAACTGTTCTTGAATTAAGGATCTTTTGTATAAAGTAATACCATGTAATACTCATGCAGATATGAACGTATGGGATTAAATTATGTGGTACCCCAATCAATTTAGCAATTCGAATGTTGCTAAAGCTTTTAGTCGAGAGTTATGAGAAAAATAAAGAGCCGCCATCGCAGGGTTTTGATAGTCCGGTAGTATCTTTCCTTTCGTGTTATGTGAGATGAGGGTATTAATACTTAATTGCTTGGTTTTTTTGTGTATGTACTCGTATGTATATTTTATTCGTTTTTGTATCGAACTTGTATATTCAGGTATTTTGTTTCGATGCTGATTAAATGGGATTGTAAAATAAAATTATGCTTAAAATCATATAGACTAACTGTTAAACAGTTATACATGCTATTTACCATTATAATGTTCTAATATAAACAATAGTTAATTTTTATTTTTTGAAGGAGCGCAAACGATGGAAGTCACTTCTGGTACCGCGCAAGGTTTAATACTCGGCCCGGATCGTTGCTTACTATAGCCTTCTGAGATCCGAGATGCCAGAGGACACCATCTTAGTTGGGTACGTCGATGACGTTGCGGCTCTTATCGCCGCACGCAACGTTGAGTTGGCCCTGCAAAAGTTGAACCAGGTCATGCGCGTGGTTAACGCCTGAATGGCCGATCACGGTCTTTCGCTTGCTCTGAGCCAGACGGATATCGTGATACAAGAAGATGATCAACACCGTCGTCCCGCTGCGAGTAGGGAGGAAAGTGGTCCAGTCAACGTGTGCCGCCAAGTACCTCGGAGCCATGGTTGACAACAAGCTCGGTGGACAAGGCCTCTAGGTTGGTCTCTTACCTTAGCAATCTGACGGCCAATATCGTTGGTTCTAGGTTGAGACGAAGAAAAGGACCAGTAGCAGAGACTCCTGGTGGTCTCTTGGTGTCTGCAGGCCTGTCCGTGCTCCTTTGCGGGGCAGAGGTGTGGGCAGAAGCTCTTACCAAGTATATATACCGGTTGCGACTCACCCGGGTTCAGCTTTAAGCTGCGCTCAGGGTGTTTTCTGCGAATCGGACAGTATCCGAGCCTGCCGTCCTGGTGGTTGCTGGAGTCATTCCTGTTTAACTTTTGGCAGGGGAGAGGAAGGCGATTTATCAGAGTCAAGGCGAAATAGAAAAGAATGCTGAAATATCTGAAGAGCGCTCCCGAACCTTCCAGCAGTGGCAACACAGCTGGGAGCACGGCGCCCGTGAACGATGGACTACGCGACTTATCGAGCAAGCCCAACCATAGATGGAACGGCGACATGGGGAGGTGGATTCAACACTCGGTTTTTAACAGGTCACGACTATTTCAAGTCGTACCTGCGTAAGATGGGCAAAACCGGTTCGCTGGACTGCACTTACTGCCCGGGCGTTCCCGACGATGTGGAGCACACTTTTTCCGCTGACCCCGTTGGGAAAGGCCCCTACTCAAAGTTTCACTAAAACTTGGTATTTCTTGGTGGACACGGTCTACCAAAAGATGATTTAGGACGAGGGAAACTGGGATTGTTTGTCACAGTTCGTCCGCGAAGTGGTCCCGATCCCCTAAACAATTGCCTGGACATGGAGTTTGCCTCAAGGACGTACGAGAAATTTAGGCCTAGCCGGTTGTAATGCGACAAACAGTTACAGATCATAATTATAAAGAGTAGAGGAGGTTTTTTTATTGGGTACCCCTGTTTTTAAGGGGAGTCCCACACTACAGTCTCGCCACCTCTGTGCATAAAGCATTTCTTCCACCGGTCCCAAAAAGTGTTAATATTTACTTCCCTGTGGGAAATTGGTTAGATCATGGATATGTCTAAAGACAATGTTTTCAGTTCTTCTAAACAGCTGTTTTTATTCTTATATATTAAAAATTCAATACAATAGTTCTAGTAGTTTCTAACCGGTTTCAATTTTTCATCTTACAAATTGCCAGCTCCCCCCACCCCCAGAGCACATAGATATATCTATGTCTGTAAAAAAGGCCTAACAATTATCTATGTTTCCCATGAAAGTTACAAATAACCCGACCAGAATCAAAATTTGTAAATAAGAATTGCCATATAGTATCCATATAAGAGTAGAGACCAAATATAGTTCCATATTTGGTCTCTTATGGAGAGGAATTCGATAAATATAAAAATTCGTCGATGAATATTGCACATGGATGCAAAGTTTCTTATATAGTCTAATGGGTTTTGAAACTACATTTAAAAAATAGATACGCATTTTAGTGTCATATTTGGTGCAAATTTGCCAGATTTGGTACAGTTTTTCTGAGACATGATAAAGTGAATATAATGCCAATCATTAATAAAACTCAGTTAAGACAGCTACAAAACTGTATTGAATCATTTTCATTACACAAAAGAATTACTTAAAATTTCTTATTTTTTTTATTTATTTTATTTAATTTATTTTTTAAAAGGATAAAAAAAGGAAGTAAAATAGGCTAAGAAAAAATTATGATAGGTTAATGTATTTTTAAAATAATTACATACAAGTTTGTGGTATACGAATTAATAAATACAATATAATTTGGCATTTCTTTGATCTCTTCATGAGATTGATATTGAGAAATACTATCTCAGTGAGCAAATGGGTAAAAAAAATTGTTTGTGTCGGCAATACAGTACGTAGTCTCTAGCGCCGCCGCTCACTTATTGGAGTCGAGTATTCTGGCGGTGCGGCGCGGCAAACGTTGGAACTACGTAGGCCACCGCACTACTTTACTGGTGTTTTGAGATTTTATTTATTTTGTATGTTATGTATTTTACTGGCTTTGTATATGTTTTGTATGTTGTGATTTGTATAAGACGAATCAAAGTACCCATATCTTACCTATGTACGTATCTATCACATGCCTATCACATACCACCATGGCTATGAAGTGGATACACAATATACACTAATACTGAACAATTTATTATATCAACTTGTCATTCATTTTTAGATCGGGTTTTATATTCAAATTGATCTTGGAGTTATGTATCATATTGAGTATTGATTGAATCTCAGATAAACTTTGAAACATTTTGTACTTGTTAAATTGGCTAAGATTTGCAGTAAATCCACATACGTACATTAGTTTGTTAAACATTTAGTTTTCACAAATCCAATGTATACATTGTCTTCCGGAATTATTGTTATTCCAGAGCGTAATAGTACACATGGTAAAAATGCTATTCAAAAACACGTAGTCTTTGAACACCATGTAAGTCTATATTTACTTATTTAGAGATATTAAATTTAACATATTATGCAATATAAGTAAAACAAAACATTGATCATGACTTGGTTTTTAACAGGCTGTCATCATACGTTTGATGCGTTTAAAACCTGCCTTCCAGTCATGTGCTCAAATAATTACTTCAAAAACATAAGCATGTTATCGTCTGTCATCAAAATATCTTGACACATGTACATAATACATGTGGAACAGGATCACAGGACTAGGACGGACTTTAAAAACGAATGTTTGAAAAAACGTTAAGAATCGTATTCAGCTAATGTTCACCGGCATCCACAACAGTTAGTAGGCCACTACCATCTGTTTATATAGTTTATGTTATTATCATTATATTATATTACGAGATGTTTTATATTATGTTATAATATTATGTTTATATCATATGTTTATATACTAAGGCTGTGAAAACGCACATTTCCTGCCGGGAAGACATGAAGACATGCGTAACGGCTATCGGCTATGAATGGACAGGACAATCTTCAACAACACAATTGAACCGCGTCACAAAAGTAACACACCGCAATGCGTTAAACAGTTCCAGAAGGATTTAATATATTTTTAACCATTAAGGGGAGTCTGTTCCTATTTTCTCCTCGATGTGAAAAAAGAATGGGAATGGGAAAACATGCTCCGCATAAATCAACAACCAGCCAACTATTTTTAGTGAATCTTATACAACACGTTCTTTATAACCTTAGCTACATGGCTTACTGATTTAAACGTAAAAATAAAATATTTGTTGAGATTTTTTTATTATTTTGTATTTTTTAGCGAATTTCCCATAGGGAAGAAGCTATTACCGTAGGTCTTTTTTTCGTCTTTAGATGCCCAGAGTCCAAAAATAATAGTTTATATACATATATATATATATATATATATATGTATATATATATATATACATTATATTGTCTGTGAACACGATAACTCTAGTTAAAAGTGGTCCGATCGAGCCAAATTTGGTAGAGACGTGTATTCCTACATTTGCTCGGACTAGTTCGTAAACCAGACATATCGGTCAATCGGGACGGGTAGTTGTACCCGTTGGGGGTTTTGTACCCCAAATATGGGTTTTTTCGTTTTTCCCATGTAATTTTGAAAAATACAAATTTTAAGTTTAACCATTAGAATCAGCTCAAAAACTACACAATTTAGTTCCTTAAAGTTTTTCTCTATCTCCAACGGTTACCGAGATATTAAACATTCTAAACACGGTATTTTTTATTGTATTTATTGTATTTAGGCTCCAATGCTAATCTTATGGAGGATAAGGAAAAATTAATATTTCAAATGTATTATATATATATATATATATATATATATATACCGTACATATTATTATAATACATATATTATATTATTATTTTATTATATATATTATATTTTTTACATGCTAGACTTTTCTAATGAATGAATTGTATTATATTTTTGTAAAGGTGGAAAGAAAAAACCAATTTTTTACCCAAAAAGGTATAGACTCCCCTCAAAGGCCTAGATAAAACAATAAAAATTGGTTTATTGATTAAATTTGAAATTTTTTTAAAGAACTACCGTCATTTTACGATTTCTTAAGGGGACGGCTTACAAGGAAAAAGCTAGAAATCTTACAGCCAAGTAAGTTTGATATGTATATTAAATCAAAGATTTTAATTAGTAGAAAACAAATCCGTTCGCAAAACATTGATCCGAAACAAAATGGTGGTTTGAAAATTAAAAGTTATAATTTAAACCACTGCCTTTTTGTTTTCAATCAATATTTTTAGATCCGGTTTCAGACATTGAATTCCAACTAAAAATACCTACAATGTGTTAAAGAGTTCGACCAATTCGATCCAAATTCAAATAATTGCAAATTTACCTGGTTGTAATGGAAAAACTAAAAAACTTACAAACCAAGTAATTTTTATGTGCAAGATAAGTTTTCCTTTCACACGACTAAAATATTACACAACATTCTTTGGTCTGTATACTTTTAAATTAAGTTTATGACATTAAAATGCAGTTTACTTTTATGTTCATCTTTGAAACCAAATTTTTAAAGAACTTATTATTGCTTTTGCTATTAATTCCGTTTTGAGTTAACTATTTTATTTTAGATAAAGTAAACAGATATAATAATTATGGAAAGCAAATGTTAAAACTCACCCTAAACAATAATCCATTTGTATAAAGTTGGCATGATATTTAAGCGTGTAAAAAGTACAACCTTACCTATTTATACAACAATTATAATTCAACGAACTATCTAAGTTAAGGTCAATAAACTGTATAATTAACTGTTTCCAACGACAGGTACTCGGTCTTGGCACTACTAATATAATCTAGAATAATATAGCAAGAAATATTTATTTATGTCGAAATATGCTGTTTACACATTTTATTCTAGTTCATTCTGATTCCATTCACGGAGGTCTATGAAACAAATAATTTTAACGGGTATATTTTCAAACAAATTACGGCACTTTAATGTCCTTATGTTGAAATAAAATTTCGAGTTCTATAATTCTTTAAAAATATAATTCTCTAAAAAGTAAACAAAGGTCACACGTACTGAGGTTTACAGTAGGTCAATGAACAGTGTTGTGGTGGCACGGCGCTGGTGATGCAACATAAGTGGTGATATTAGATTGCGTCAAGACAATTGAAGGATCCGCACTTCAATCACGAATATGAGACATCCTATAGTTTACCGTACTAGGTTACGACACCGTTTTATTAATTATTATTATTATTTGCTGACTTATTGTTAAAATTATTGTTATAATTTTAATTGTGTGTTGGCTGTTATCCAAACTGTATATAATACAGACAGGATTCTGTATTCAAATAACAAACCATGATTTCATAATTTTCAATGATTTTTATAAAATTAATTGTGAATTTTTAGTTTTGAATAAAGGAGGCACATAATCAATATTTTGATGGAAATCTTTGTCAAATTACTTGAGTTGTAAGAGCTGTTGTAAACTGGTTTTGGTTCGGTCGAATTCCGTATATCCATAAGTTTTTCTAACAATATTTTTAAAGGTAATCGGGTTTTACCAGATTGATTGAATAGTTTAAATGTAAAAACTCAAAATTAATCTCAAACGCATTTACAAAAAAATGTATACCAACTCTGTCTTGTTTACCAAACATATGTTTTTGATCAAGGAAAATCTGCGAGTCACGATTGGATCGGCGAAAATAGGAGAGGGAGAGGTTAAACGTTGCTGGAGATTTATGACAAATATCCGGCCGACCTTGTCATGAATATTGGACAAGGCTAAACTATTAATATAAACTCCTAATGCTAGCATTTCATATATTTATAGTGTGTACATGCTGGGCATAAGAAATTACCGCATTAATAAAATATAGTGTGTAAATTAAGCATTAAAAGAATCTGTATTTTTAAACCGAAATAATTTCTTTTGTTTGTCTTTCAATATACATTTAATAATTTATAGTAAATAAGTTTTTAGTATATAGTATATAGCATTATTTGAATTTTTTCATTAGTTGTCGAGCATTTTACACTTGAGAGACATCTATAAAAATAGTCCAAAAGGGACAAATCGGGAGATCTTACAAGCTATTCTATGGAACCTCTTCTACCTAATCACTGACCAGTGACCAGGCAACGATTATCCAAATATTCCCTTATATTCACAGTTACGTGGAGCGGGGTGCCATCTGCCATCTGCCATCATGCTGAAACTAAATACTCCCCATTCACCTGAGGAAAGTATTCGTTGCAATACATTTACACAACAGGTCCAGAAAACGATCACCATTTAAATTACCTTAAGTTATGGAAGGTCCAACTATTACTGCTAAAAACGTACATTTTCTGAGGGTTTTGTGTATAGTATTATTAAGTTCAATGTAGATTTTCATATTTGACCAGTATCTTAAACTTTAAAGAAAAACTTTAGGTTTTTATGAAAAAAACAAACAGAAATTTGTATCAATTTTAATCAATTTCACAAACAGATCATATCTACCTATTTAGATTTTCAAAATACTGATTTGTTTCCATACTTAATTTACACACTGTATAATTAGGATCAATATGATCTTATAAAAGATAAAATACTTAAATCGTGTTATTTTTGTAAATTAAAAAGTCCAAAAAATTAAAATATATTTAATGCTTTTAATTTCAGTCCGTCTTTAAACTATGTTATACGTTGTTTATCCGGTTTATAACTGAAATAAACAGTAGTTTACTTTAGCAGTAGTAATCATGTTCAATTAATTCTAAATTTTATCGCTCACAATTCAAAGTGTCTTTCTTTATGAGTACATTTGAATTTATTAGATTGAAGCAGCGTGTATTTTAATAAGTGCTAACGAAGAAAACTGTGTATTGTACCATAAATCTATTTCAGTATGGACTATTTAACATTTTAATACAAAAATTTAACTACGCAAAAACCTATTCAGTAGCATTTTTTAAATAAAAACATTAATAACTATCGCTGTGAGCGGTGTTAAATAGAAGACTCTAGCTGTATATTCTGTTTAAAAGTAGAAGCTATTTGACCAGAATTTTCGTATTTGTGTTGAAATAAAAAAAATGTTTTTTTTGTTTTATAGGAATAACTCACTTTTACTTTTTCCCCTATACGATAGTATAAGGAGAAATTATTGTTTAAGCATTTCCGAATTTGAGTTTCTGGTGGATACATCCCCCCTCAATCAAAAAAGTGGTTTTAGAAAGAGGTCTGTCCGTGTGTCTGTGTATGTGTGTGTGGGGATGTGCAGAATCCTAGATATTAGTTCCCCTGAATCGAATCATGAAACTAGGCATGTAAGTTATAATCTATAGTATCTCTGGACTTTTTTTATTTTTTGAAATTTTTAAAGGTACTTTATCCTTTAAAAATTCAAAAACACATAAAATGAAGATTTCTCAAAAACGGCTATATCGATTTTGATGAAAAATTATATATTATTAATAGTCATTTACGAGGACAAAATGACACCACCCGTATTTTTTCAAAACATTGGGGTTTTAGGCATTAGGGTTTTGGGCTATTAAAATTAGAAAAAACATGTTTTAATGTTTTCTGCAGAAACAATATAGGTAGAATATAAACTGACTACCACAATTGAATCCAACTTTAAAAAACAAACTATTATTTTTAAACATTAGTCTACGACTAATGACTCCAAAGAAAAGTTAAATTTAATGTGCATTGTCTGAGAGTTCCCAATGTTATTCTTATAGAAAATATTAAAATATCGATTTCTCCCTTATTTAACAACCGTTTTCCATGAAACTTAGAATGCAGCGTGAGGTTACATTAACCAACAAAATCACTCATAAAGCTTGGTATTAGGCGGAGGGGGGGTGTAGTCCCACCATGAAGTTCTAACAATTAATTTAATTTTGTTTCTCTTGTTGTTATTTTCAGAAATTTGACAATAATTATTTTTGAAAGTAAAACAAAATTACTATAATTAAAATTATTAAATGATAATAAGATAAGCGTTAAAGAATATGATGGTTTTTTTTTAATATTGTCGTTTAAAATTGACTTGAAGGAGAAAGTATGTGTCAGTCCACTGATACCGTTTTTTTGTAATGTGAGGTGGAATTCAGTTTAGAATTTCGGAAATTTCGAACCGGATCCAAGAACGCGAATAGTGGTTTATGTGTCGACGATATGTGTCAAAGCCAGCTGTGCGCGCGTATTTCCGTCTGTGTGTGTATATATGTGCGCGACGGGTGGGGCCCTGCTTGAGACTCCCACAACTTAGTAGTCACCAGTCAGTTCAGTTGTGTCAGAGTGCCATGACGACCATGATGCATCACCACCACCGTAGTTCAGCTTATTACGTTGACCCTTCATACAACGAGGTGCCCACTAACTGGGTGAGTTAAACAGGCCTAGTAAAGAATCGTCAATATAATGTGTTCAAATACCTGCCTAACAGCATTTACAAAGGGCTTAGTTTAAAATCTATTAGTACCTTAAAAAAATTATGTCTTGAAAATATTTTTCTAAATTTGAATTTCAAAAATCTATTTAGAAGTATTCTTTGATTTTACAATTTAGAAGTATTTTGAATCTAGAAGTTAGCTAATCAAGCATATCTACAGAGTAATTCACATTTTTTAGTTAACTCCAAAGGCTATAAGCTGCTTATTTTTACGTCATGTAAGCAGATTTTGAAACGAATATAAGATATAAGGTTATTTGTTTTTTAATTTGAAAATTGAAATTTATGACACGTTTGATTGTTACTTTAATTTGAAATCAAACGTTTCCTCAAAATTAAATCCATAAAAAGTCATCATGATTCATTTTTCATATATTTGTTAACACACCCATTTAATGATAAAACTTCAAAATATTGACTGACGTAGTTTGATCGTATCTTATAACCAATTTAAATCTTAAACTTCAGTCTATGCCTGTATAAGCATGTATCATATCAAACTTTGACTGACGTAATTTGATAGTTTTTTATAGCCAATTTAAATCTTAAACTTCAGTCTAAGTTGTTCTAATAAGTTGTTCTTAAATCTTTTGTAATTGGGCCTAACTGTTTAGGTACAAACAGTACAATTATTTATGATAATCATTTTTCTAATAATAAAAAGTTTCTTTCCAAGTCTAAAATGAAAACTAATTATGGTAATGAAGATCAACTGCACACTAATGACAATTTACAGCGCATTGTAGAGCGTTCTACTTTCTTCCTCTATTGTCTAACTTAGTGAAAGTGAATCATTGCTTGAATGGAATTGGCCATGAGCAAGAGACTAATTTTAGGGCCTATTTAAAAGTATATACATGTTGAAAATCGCCAAAACATTAAAATCTCAACATTATTTGATTAACATTTGAAAAAGATTCCATTCCGTTAACAATAAACTTCGTTGTTTGAATTTAAATTTACTTCATAGTAAAAATGACTCTGCACTCGACGAGAGGTTTTCTCTTTTATTCGTGTGGTGTTATTTGAATAACAAGCCAACAACCAAGTACAGTAAGATTGTTCCATAATTGCTTTGGAAGTAGAATACATAAAAAAGACACTACCTGACAAACAACAAAAAGGAATAATAATTGTTTTGTTTTCTCTCTGAACTTGGCAAAGAGAGTTTTCTATTGTAAGACATAATTATTACGAAATTTTCTCAGTTGAATTGTCTAAATGTGCCAACATTTGTTGTGGCCAGGTCGATTTGTTTAATTCATGCGGTTGTGTAAGGTCTGACGTTAAATTCTATTTACATGGTGTGAAGATTTATTTCATTTAGACAAAATAATTTTATGTAATTGTGAGGAAAACAAAGAAAATAATAACTTTATTTATTAATAATAGTGTTTATTAATTCAATAAATAATAAAAAAGACAGAAATTGTAAATAAACAGCACGATTTACTCAAAAATACACACTATATTCACTACACACTATAATCTATACAATCTACTATATTGTCAAAGATGTAAACAAAAATTGATGGCAATTTATATATAAATTATTTAACTAGAGACTTGAGTGTGTGAATTTTGTTAAAGTTTTAAATAAATTACATTCCAAAATATTAAATACCAAAACTTCATAAATGTTGCTATCACCTTTTTGTGTAACAAGTAATATAAAGAAAAATCTAATTCCTAAATCCATCCCGTGATATTGGTCTGTCATCTTGAGATGTTTTTTATCCTCGCTGACGTACAATGATCAGTTGTGCTATTGTTAGAACAGCTGATTAAATAGGTTATGTTTGTAAAGATTGCTGTGTTTTGTGAAATATATAACACCACTTATACATTCGAGCAACAATTTTTACTTTCTCCCCTTATACATAGTATATGGAGAAAGTATTGTTTTCGTCAAAATTTTCGAATTTGAGTTGAGGGTGGATATATCCGTTTTGGGGTCCCCTGAATCCAAAAAAGTGGGTTTTGGCGTGATGTCTGTCCGTCCGTGTGTGTGTGTGTGTGTGTGTGTGTGTGTGTGTCTGGATGTGTACAGTGCCACAGCCTACCCCGTTTGTCCGATTTAGATGAAATTTGGCATGTATATATATAGTCACCGTATCTCCAGGCGTTTTTTTCATTTTTTTGAATTTTTGATTTTTAAGGGTAGTTTACCCCTAAAAACCCTTAAAAAACGTGAAAAATCCAATTTTCTCAAAAACGGCTCTAACGATTTTGATTAAAATTTGATAGTTTATAGTGCACAGAGTACTAAATAATTTGACACCACCCGCATGTCTGTAAAAATGACGGTTCAAAAGTTATGGGCTTTTAAATGTCAAAAAAATCAAATTTTTAAATTTTTAGCGAATACAATAAAAGTAAAGTATAACTTGACTGGTACCATTGAAACCAGCTTAAAAAACTAAACAAATTAGTATTTTGAATTATTTGTCTACGACTAACGGTTCCAGAGAAAAGTTAAATTTAGTGTCCAAGATAAACGCAGTACGTTGTCTGAAAGCGCCCAATGTTATTCTTATGGAAAATATAAAAAAATCAATTTCTTCCTTACTTTCCACCAGTTTTCCATGAAACTTGGTATGAAGTGTAAGGTCAAATCACCGAACAAAACCTGCTCAAAAAAGCTTGGTATTACCGGGGGGGGGGGGGGGTTCCCCCATACAATTTGAACAATAAATTATTAAATAATATTTAGAATTACTTTGTAGAACATGATAGTTTTATTACAGATTGTCTTTTTTAAATTTACTTAAGGGAGAAAGTATGTGTCAGTCCACTGGTACCATTTATTGTATACATCTGTTGGATACTACACGTCTAAGTAGCAATTTTAAAATGTAATTGTAAATGTTTACTGAAGATATTGTAAGGAAATTTTAGGAAATTATATACTCGTATAACAGTGGCAAGTTTTATGAGAGGTACTGTACAGTTTAACATCACTTCACATACTCTTACAGCGTACTAAATAACTACCATGACTCGATCTATTTTATTTGTATTGTTATGTTTAGGATTTCAGATTTACATTTTCGTATGATATAATCTTTCTTCTTTAAACTGTATCCTACAACCCGTACAAAGGACGGGCTTACTGCTAGTTATAATATATTTGTATTTATTATGGAAACCAGTAAAGAAAAGTGCTTTGTAAAATGTTACGTTGGCTACCTTCTTCTACCGTAGTGGCAAAGAAATTTTGTTTGGCATTTTAAGTCTTTACAAATATAACAATGTGGGAGAAATAGCAATTTTCTATTACCTCAGCATCGATTGATTGTACGTACAGTTCAAATCATACAATTTCACTATTAGTCGGTGTAATTTTTCTTGTAGTCGATAGAGAGCACCACTGGACGATGGCCAGTCTCCACTTTAGATGTTTACAAAGCTAAATCCGTATATCGGGCATTGTTGCAAAACAACTTAGCAACTGTAAACTGGCTCGGGTTTTATCTCTTCGCCTGAAGAATGAACCAACATACGAAAAACGTCTAGCCGAACAGGAAGTCACAAGCTCGGTAAAATACTTCATGCAACTCATAGGCCTATATTTTAATATGATGGGGATTTATTTTTCGCATAAAAACATATTTCTTCCAAAAATAATGCCATACATCGCATAAAACCCTAAAACCATCATAAAACCTTAATTATTTTCCTTGGCCCCTTAACTATTGAGAAATGTATTAGTGTGTAATCTGACTTGAGTTTCATAGAGTTTTCTATAGCCTGAACAAAGACATAGACCTTTCTTATAAAAATACTTGTGATTTATAAAAAACTTAATTGTAAGGCTATGTAGGAATTTAAAAATAAGGAACAGACTAAATCACATACACCGTAACATTTGATTAGTGGGGAAACTCAATAAAACATTTTCAAAGTTGTAAATAGTGGCTCATAAAAGGCTGTCACTTTTTAAACAGATGATTCTCAAGTGTTATTATTTTGTGAACCAACTTCATTTTTGCAGCATTTTAATCGTTAGGTTATGCCATTTTAGCAAATATGGAACAGTGGTGGACTATTCAACAATGTGAATTTGTAATTGAAGTGTTTTTAAAAATAGTGAGTTAGTGACTATTACGCAACGATTGTTTCGTAAAAAAAATCATATTCCCTGTCATGGTACTGTATTTTGTTGGAATACATTAAAGATGCGAGTTTAAAATTTCATAAACACTGCATCTGCATTGAAAATAAGGCCTAGTAGACCTAGATATGTTAGCAATCCTGAAAACATTGAAAGGGTGCACGAATCAGTGTTTAAAAGCCGTAAACAATTATGTTGCCCGACGGTATGTTGCTTGGCCTGTTTGGTCCCCAGACCTAAGTACTTGTGATTAATAGTTGTGGAGCTACTTAAAACGAGTACATTACAAAATTCAACACCATTGCTGAGTTTTGTCGAATAACTGCAATGTCGATGAACCGCTGAGTAATGGCAAACTTCGTCAAAAGACTGAAGACTTACGTGTAGATCGGAGGAGGTCATCTGAGTGATATTGGTTTCCATAAATAAAAATTACATGGATGTGTGAACATTTTGGCTACTAATAACAATTAAAGTGGGTATGCATAACATTGTGGTTCTATTTTGAAAACTGTCAGGTTTTTGGGCCACCCGTTATTACGAGGTATGATTTTTTCAATTATAGACCTGGTTTTTATAGTTTCAAATAAAGTTTATCTCGTTTGATCAATATTCTATTTGTATTCACTATTGTATTGTATTCATATTTGATGATATTGGAAGTAATTGTAAAAGATAGCGGGATACCTACATATTATTGTTTCATCCATATAAAAATTGAAACCAAGAAAACTATCTAGAGTACCTAATTTAAATATGTAATTGTTGAATAAAACAAAACTAACGTAACGTAGATGTGTTTATACATTGTATCTGACAACTTGTGCTGTGTTTACCATTAGCCTAGTTGCCATTTCAGCCACCGCAGCAGCACCCGCAGCGATTCACTAATGTACTGGTAAAAATAGAATTCATTAGAAAGATCTGGCATTAAAGCCTTCTGCGCCCACTCAAAGAGCGTTCACCCTGAGTTTATTATATTGAACGTCATATTTATATTTGCCGCATCTTGTATGAATATAATTTTCTTTGAAATCAACTTCTGATCAAATAGTAGATGCTCAACTTTGCTTCGTAGTTCCCTTTGACTTTTTGAGTTATTCTTTTATAACCATCATGTGATGAAAGAAATGATATCAATTTACAATGGAGTAGATATTGAATCAATCGGACCCCATAGGTGAACCAAGCGTTGGTTCACCTTCTTTGCCTACCCATCTAAGAGAAAATGGTAGTTTGAGAAATTTACGGTTTCTGGTGGACTGCGTAAACCACTGGAGCTTAAGAATTGTACAGGTTTGATGATAGTTCCCATTAACATTTGTACACTCCATATTAATTACTAACAGAGTAGAATGTCCTCAATCAGTGTGCGATTCGTACTTGATTCGTACTGATTGATGTCTCTTGATCATATTTGACATCTGAAAACAAATATCCTTTGCCGTAACAATTCAATTTAGAACTTATATTGTTATTTACCGTTTGAAATGGCGATCTACCAAGATAGGAATTTTAGACCAAGTATGAATGAGAAATGAGTGTAAGATGATCGTCTAGCTAAATTATCTTTAGTTAATAGTATTTTTTAAATATAATTTTAATTTATTTCTATGTGATCAAAGTGTACTGAATGTTTTTCGTTGACAATTAATTGCAAAGATAATCGTTACCTAAGCCTCAAGCTCGACACCATTGGACTGCGCCCAAGGACGTCTTGCCTCACAGTGAGGATTATTTTAATGTCAGTTTTATTTTCTTTCCACATATCGTTTACCAGTAATACAGTTGATTTGGTATTCATATAATTAAAGCTGTTAAATCTCTTTGTTATTAATATAAACGCTACTGTCCCTTAGTTATTGCTTAGTTACTGCTAAGTAGTTAAAAGCGTTTTACGCATTAGACGATTTACGACGTGTTAGAAGATGAAAGTAAGAAAGTTACCCATTATGGTTTAGAAAATCAGTTAGTTACTTACCTCAGGGTCCAACCCCACCTATTCCAGCCACAACAAGGTGAAACAAGGTGTCGCATCAGCTGTAGTAACAAGTTATAGAGAAAAGATAAACTGTACGTTTGCTTGCATTCAAGACTATAAAAAATTACAAAATAATTTGGCTTTCAAAAGACAGCTCAAAAAATTAAACAAACTGTTATTTTTAATTATTAGTCTACGATTAATCATTCCATAACGAGGTTAAATTTACTGTACGTGGTAAATGCAGTACGTTGTCTTCTGAAATCCCATTGTTAATCTTAGAAGGATAGTTAAAAATTTATGTCAAGGTTATTATTTGAAATAACGTGTCAAAACTTTGTATCCAGTTAAATAGTGTGATGGTAGATGCTAGATGGTAAATTGTTTCTACTGGTGTCTCCATCTACTAAAGATACGAGTATACCAATGTTTATTGAAGAGTGCAATACATTGCGTCAGGTAAGCCGTACTTGATGTCGGACTACGCTATCAGGACTCACTCTTTTCTGGCCTCTGAAAAATATTGGCTGCAATATAATTTGAAAAGCGGTCTAGTTCTAGCTTATTTTCACGGAAGATACCCTGGTTGCATACTCATGTTGCCAGCTACCAGCCATGTTACATGTCACTAGACATAGTAAAACTGTAAATATTACCGTTCATTTCCATGAACGGTAATATTTACCTTTTTCTTCCGAAAAAGGTGTTTCTCAAATTTATATTTAGTTTTTGTAAGCTATAAGAATCTGAAAATAGTTATACATCTCAGACATTGAAGGTTACTCTTGAACTGAAAGTCAAGTTCAGAACTGGGAGGTAGCAATCGATTAGTCATGAACAAGACGAAGGCACTGTTTGTCGCACGGTACAGTAGAAGCTTGGCCTTATGCCAGGCTAGTGGTTGGTGAACCTCACAGGCCCTCGGCCTCCGGCCACGCCATGGACTCTTGGCGCCTGCGCGGCCTAGACACTCTTATGTATTTGGAACTGGGGCAGCCGGCGAATTTGTAATAGTGATAATAGAATGTGTTAAGAAATTCGTTAAGGCAGTCCACCCTACTAGGATAGACCTCGATCCAATTGGGTGCTGAGAAATATCATTGCTATTATTATTATTATGAAACCAGTGATTTAGAGGTTAAGAATAATCCTATTTTTTATCGCATTATGTCATCAATGCGCATTAAATAAGACTTGATCAAATATATGACATTACATCATGCTGCTAGGTGATATTCAATCAACTTTAATAATGCTTATAATTTTTTATCTATAATACCTGAACGAAATATTCTAGCATGATAAGCTGCTAATTCTAATACTGTTAATTCAATTATTGTGGTGTAAAACAGGTTTGTTAGAAATTTGTTTTATACTATCGCACCTGGGACATACCGGTCCCTTTATGGATTAATAGGATGAAATATATAACTTGTCCCTCCCAATATAGGCTACTTCCTCCTATATGGACAGGCAAAGAGGATCTTCCGCCTAAACCTTGAACAATAATATATCAGATCCATAATAACGTGATTTCATTCATTCACTGGATGAATATAAAATAATAATAAATAACTCACATAATAATAATATTTCACAAGTATCAGTCAAACTAGTACAAAAATCTTAGATTTTTGCGAAAAGTTACTTATTTTATATATTCTGGAACGCTGTGTGGAAACATTTTAGTCTCAATCTATTAAATCCATGTTATAACTGTTGGATAATGTATAGGTACTGGCCTATAACAGAAGCTAATTCATGTGAAAGTAATTTCTTTTATAATATCATAAACTTTTTGTAGCTTTTCGAAAAGTCCTATTTAAACATACGATATTTTAAACATTTGGAAGGAAACTTTCTTTGACCAAAACGCCAACATCCCGTAAGTTACCATACTGCTACAGTAGTTTATTATTTACTAACTTTTAAATAGTCAAATAAACTACTGTAATTAAGGTTTCCTTATTGCCTAGTTATTATAAAATTAGGTGGAGTTTTTTTCTTTCTGAAATGTCTTGGATGATTTCGTTGGGGAAATGCAATCTACCTACATTAACTACACTTGGGGGGTATTTGTACCCCACAAATGAGGTTTTCAATTTATTTATGTCTATTTTTTGAAAATATATAACTTTCCTTTTCGCCATTCAGTATTCAGTTAAATAATATCCCCGTCGCAGCAGACCTGCGTACTCAGCGAATTTCCAAATCAATAATAATATAAGACAAGTTTGGTCAAAATCTGTCGATAAACATGAGAATCGTTTGCCTATTCTCTATAAGATTAACATGGGAAAGAGTGAGCAGGTTTGCTGCTATGAGGAACACTGAGAGTAGGCATTTATACCATCAAAAAATTTTATTTTTAACATTTATACCAACTTTCATCAACATCTGTCCATAAATAAAGGAGTTTGCCTATTCTCCATATGATTAACATGGGAAAAGAGTATGCAGGTTTGCTGCCATGATAAACACATAAACTATGATTTTTAAGCATAAATTGATGAACCATAACCAAATGAAGCTAAATATAAAGTTTTTTCCAAAGATATTGGTTAATAAGTGAAAAATTAATTTTTCTTTATCCTCCATAAGATTAACATTGGAGCCTCAAAATACAACGTACTGTGTTTAGATTTTCTTATATCTCGGTAACCGTTGGAGATAGAGAAAAACTTTAAAGAACTAAACTGTGTAGTTTTTTAAGGTGATTCTAATGGTGAAAGATAAAATTTGAAATTTTTAAAAATTACATGGGAAAAATGCAAAAAACCCATTTTTGGGGTACAAAACCCCCCCAAACTACCCCTTCCAATTAACCGATATGTCTGGATTACGAACTCGTCCGAGCAATTGTAGAAATACATGTTACTACCAAATTTGGTCTCGATCGGACCATTTTTACGAGAGTTATCGTGTTCACAGACACACACACACACAACATATATATATATATATATATATATATATATATAAATTTTAACGACTATTGTTTTTGGTCTCTGGGCACCTAAAGAAGAAATAACATGGTCCCAGGCTTAAGTCTCGCCATGAGACCTACGGTAATAGCTTCTTCCCTATGGGAAATTCGCTAAAAACACACAATTGATAAATTTGAGTTATGACTATAGGTCTATTGGCTATTGAGATATTTAAAATGGTAAACACAGTACATTGTACAATGGAGAATAGCTAAAACCAATAACACACTTATTTACTTAAATATGCTTCCAGCATTTGGTATGCAAGTATAAATACCCCAAATTTAATGTTACTTATGGCAGCAAACCTACGTATTCATTTCCCATGTAATTCCTTTGGAGAATAGATAAATTGGTATAACCCGCTTTGTTGTTGACATAATTTGCACATTGACATTAAAAAGTACCCTTGCAGCAATCCTGCATACTCAGTACTATTCGATTACTATGATGAAAATAATTTCTGTGAAATTCGCTCTACTCACACCAGCGTTCAGTGTGCGATATCGTTTAACGTATGAAATTTGAATTTTTCAGTGGATGTTGTCACACATAATACAGAATTCCAGTTGGGTGGGATTATTGCTTATTGAAAAAACGACATTTATCGTTTTAAATTTAATTTATGGAATGCCGTATCAAAAAAGTTTGATAAGTTAAAAAACAGATTTAATTGAATGAAAATAGCTTTTATATCTTATATTATAATTTAATACTGATAAGGTTGAATGTAAGGTTAAGCCTCGCAGGGGGAATAGCAGAGCGCGATCTTTGACGTCACCTCGGCCTTTGTGAGGCAGGTCCTGCGATCTGCCATCTTGAATATGACATAAATAGATTCTGGAACTGTTTCACGTCCCGTTCAGTTGTCGGTGACCTACTTTCAGTTTTATCGTTATCTTTGTCGTTTAATGACATCATGGTGGCAATAACTCTTTCCCACATAAGACGAGTGACTTTTCTCACTATCCAACTGTACGCCTGATCCAACTATACGGTTGGAACGTTTCAACCACATAATATACTAACAGGGGAATATTGTAAGTCTCTCTTCCGAGTTACTAATAATCAATGTTCTAGTGTAAAAATTACACTTAGTTTCAGTAACTGAACATTTCGTATATTTTTTATAGTACCAGTGTCATCATATAACAGTAAAAACAGTTATGATAATGTTTAGAATACAATCAGCTGTGCGTAAACTGTATGTCCTGAACGCCATTCTAGGGGAGCTCTTGATGTCAATTAGCCGTGTCATTTATCACCATTGAAACTTACGGTAGCTAACCTCCTGTGAAAAATTTTGCACAATTATTGATGCTCGCATTATTTTATTTTTCTTTATTAGCATAGACTTATACACTAGAGATAACCATACGTATGAAAGTTTTAAAATAAAAAGATTGAGTGATTTTAAAATACGTTTAAGGATTATTGGTAACCAAAGAGGAAAACTAGGCTTGATGAGGAAGATGAGTAAGTTTATCTCTAGATTGCGATTTTTTTATTTGATTTTGGTGGTATAGGAAAGAAAGAAACAGGCTTGTGGTTAAGTGGATATGGTACCCCGTTGCATATCCGAGAGTCATCGGCGAAGGATCCTAAGAAATGTTTAACACAATTTTGTACCGGAGCCAATGTCCGTTATTCAATAGCGCAATGAGTAATTAGCCCTAAGCCCAATATTAACTAACTATCCTTAATAAAACAATCAAGTGAACGACTGGTATTTGTTAGTTACAAAAATATAACGTCTATACACGATACGTCTATATACTATATGTCAATACACTAATTCCACTCACCCTTTCCCTTAAACCATATCAGAGTGTGTAGGTTCATTTTCTATGAATGCAAATCTGAAAGTTTAATAAAAAATCTTGTTTTCTAAAGTGAGCGATCTGTTAATACTTTTCAGCCTGGCGAAGACCGATCCAGCCACAAGTTGTTTACGTTGGACCTCCCAGTCGTCCCAAGTCCAAACACATCCAGAAATAACTTTTGACCATTCCGCCATCGCGCCCTAATCTCACATTGACATTTTGAACAAATTTTCATTAACATATGTACTTAAATAAAGGAGTTTTCCTATTTTCCATATTATTAACATGGGATAAGAGTATACAGGTTAGCTGCTGTGAGGAACACTGAAAGTAGGAATTTCTTGCATAAACAATTTTTATTTTGACCAATTATACCAAATTTCATCAACATCTGTCCATAAATAAAGGGGTTTACCTATTCCCTATATGATTAACATGGGAAAAGAGTATGCAGGTTAGCTGCCATGATAAATATGATTTTAAGCATAAATGGATGAATCTCAACCACATGAAGCTAAATATAGTTTTATCCAAGAATATTGATTGATAAGTGGAATATTAATTTTTCCTTATCCTCCATAAGATTAACATTGGAGCCCCAAAATACAATGTACTATGTTTAGATTTTTTAATTTCTCAGTAACCGTTGGAGATAAAGAAAAACTTTAAGAAACTAAATTGCGTAGTGTTTAAGCTGATTCTAATGGTGAAAGATGGTTTAAAATTTTTAAAATTACAAATGAAAAACCCAATTATCGAGTACAAACCCCCCAAACTACCCGTTCCGATTGACCGATATGTCTGGTTTACGAACTCGTCCGAGCAAATGTAAGAATACACGTCTCTACCAAATTTGGCTTGATCGGACAATTTGACGAGAGTTATCGTGTTCACAGACACATACACACACACACACACACACACACACACACACACACACACAAACACACACACACGCACACACACACACACACACACACACACACACACACACACACACACACACACACACACACACACACACATATACACACATATTATATATATATATGTATATAAATTTTAACGGCTATTGTTTTTGTCCTCTGGGCTGGGCTCCTAAACACGAAAAAATAACATGATCCCGGGCATAAGTCTTGCAATGAGACCTTCAGTAATAGCTTCTTTCCTATGGGAATTTAGCTAATAGGTAAACTCCTTTATTAATGGACAGATGTTTACGAAACTTGGTATAAATGGTAAAAATAAAAATTGTTTATGCTAGAAATGCCTACTCTCAATGTTCCTCACAGCAGCAAACCTGCATACACTTTCCCATGTTAATCTTATGGAGAATAGACAAATAATTATCATATTTATCGACAGATATTGATAAAACTTGTCATATATCATAATTGTTATTATAATTATTGATTTGGGAATTCGCTGAGGATGCAGGTCTACTATGACGGGGGTATTTCATTTTCAAACACAGTACTATATGATTTGTATTTTTATTTAGTATCCACCTTTCTGATCCATATAGGATAATTGGTCGAATTATATGATTTATTATTGAAACTGTGTTTTCCAGCCATACCGGACGACTCCGTTGGTCTTGCCAGGAGCCAAGGTCAAGAAGGATGAGTACCCCACGGAATCGTACCTGCGCCACCACCCCAACCCTACGATGAGGGCGCCCCCTCCGCCGCACGGCGTGCCCTTTGAGGTTATGCATAAGCAGAAGGTAATCATCATCCTGAACCATTTACGGTTTAGATCAGATAAAAAATTTGTTTTTCCTGTAGATGATGTATGTTTTTTTCAGATTTATTTTTTAAATTATCTCTAATTCATTATTAACTAGCGTTACCCGTCGCACGTTGCTGTGATGTACAATAGATATTAATTTGGTTTAGGTTTGCTTGCAATTATGGAATATAATATAATTATTATTACCTTTCTGAAATGGTGGTCTATCCAATTATTTTAAGCCAAATTTTGTAAGAGAAATGAGAAATTCAAGTGAACTTGAAACATTAAAACATATATTTTTCATATATGTTTGAATGAGTCGGATTATATAATCTTACAACGGATTATATAATCAGATTACATAATCTTTACAATCTTAAATAATCTTACATTTTATATCCTGATAAAAATACACTTTCTGACAAACACACACACGCGTGCGTGCGCACGTACACACTCACTCTCTCTCTCTCTCTCAAATAAAATATATATACACAATTTTTCACCTCCTTTACAATTTACAATGTTTTTTACGGTATTTATCACATTTACATATGTAGTCTTATAACTTTGTAAATATGTATATGAGTGACTTTGAGTGCAGTAGATTTAAATTGTTTCTTTAAATTTAGATTTTAGAACTAACTGACCGTACAACATAGTTAAAATAGCTATATTGGTTACTAAATTATAAGGCTTCAATACCTGCTGTCTTCAATCCAATAGTCTTTTGAACAAGATTAGTTTCAGGAACAAAATGTTCCCATTGTCTAGTGTACTTTAGTCTTTAGGTTACTTCAGAACATTTCTTCTTGTATAACCAAATAACATATGAATTTAAAATTTAAAATTATTGTCTGGCGACATACAAAAAAAGTTTTAACAATATTGACGACGCAGATGACCAACGGCTCGACTAGCCAATAAGTGTTTGATGGTTTTGACCTTGGAGTGGGGTGAACTGTTGATGGTCTTTATTTGGCGTTCCACTAACAATACCTTCGACCCTGTCAAATAATATGTTGGGGCCAAAATTTAATTTTTTATTGAGTTCATCAACAGGAGAATTTTTTATCGCTCTATATACTTCGAACGACTCTAAAGCGTTCATCAGGGGGCCTATTTTATATTTATGCAGAATGTGGAGATTTTCAATGCAGCTGTTCATGTTGTGGTTTATACTGATCAGATGTCCGGCAATTTTTGAGCGTTGATTTTTCAATTTTGATCTCGGGAGGTGTTCGATTAACCTTTTGTTGAAAGACCGACCTTATTGCCCAATATATAATTTTGGAAATGTATATATATTATATAATTTTGGTTGTTTTTTTGCATGTTAATTGGTAAACTCCTGACTCGTCTAGGTTATTGTTTGTGTGTACATTTTTTGTGGAGAGGTTTAAATGATTTTCTAATTTGCTTGGAGCTTTGGCTGCTGAGATAATGTTATGTTTGTTTAGTTCATTTTATAGAATGAAGTAGGTTACTGCCAAAATCTATTGAAACAAAATTTTATGTTAGGTTCCTTTATAGATTTACTTTGTTGTTTGTTAATAATTCTATCAATGATGTAATTTTAAATTTTTTGTATGTCGCCAGACAATTATTATTTTAAATTTTAAATTCATATCTTAAGTGTTTATTTTGAAAATGTGTCCTTTATTTACACAAGAAGACATGTGAAGAAAAGTAACCTAAAGACTAAAGTACACTTGATAAAGGGAACATTTTTCTCCTGAAACTAATCTTGTTCAAAAGACTGTTGGATTGAAGACAGCAGGTATTGTAACCTTATAATTTAGTCATTACTTAATACTGAAGGCAAAATGTTTATATTTATTACTTAGAACTGATGTATACCATGATTTGTGTGTGTGTGTGTGTGTTTTACACACGAGTTCAGTTTCCCTCTCATTGTTTTATAGCTAATCGTAGTCATATGATTTTAAGAGGGCTCTTGAAAACAGTTACATGTTTTGAAATTGACGAAACCTGCTAAAAATTTGAATGTTTTGTGCTTTGAATACATTTTTAGTATTGTTAGCTACATATTTATGAATAAATAGTGAGAGGGAAATCTGAAAGTTCTTGTAGTCTGTGCTATATGTGTATTTGTTTGTAGGTCGCTGACTCTGTTCTTCAGTCGGTAGTTGGTGATGATCCGAGAAAAAAGGTTCAATGAAATTACTTTTTAGACTGACAAAAAAGTGATTACGTTTTTACAGTTTTAAAATGCTAATTTTTATTTTTTATTTTAACTATACTTCCCATACAAAAATACATACAAGTATTTTTATTGTAATATTGGTTTAAAAATGTAACACTGTTTTGTTACTGTGTAAAGTACATTCTATTGTAAGCAACTAATTATCAGAAATTTTGTTTTCAAACATATTTAATAGCTAAATTAAAGTAATTTAACCATTCAAATTATATTGATATAGCTTGAACCTATTTTTAGTATGACATGAAGCAATATGTCCATACTATATTTATCCAAGGGGTGAATCTTGAAGTTGTCCAGTATTGATTGCAGACAAACCGTTGAGCTACGATAAAATAGTTTCCTACTAAAACATTCCCAAATAATAACGTAAAATATTGTTTCAGTCAGGATGATCAGAAAACTACAATCCTGATTTCAAACCTAAGAGTTATCAAAATATGCTAAGTATTATAAGTAAGTAGCAAGCGCTACTTACTTATTATGTATAATTTTTAAGGTCTATTTGATAAAAACTTTTTTGTAAATAAAAATTTATCATTACTAAGCTAAGACCTTCACAATCACTAGATTTTATTAATTTTTTGATGCAACATGTTTTAGTTGAAATTGAAAACTAAAATAGCTCCGGCTAAAGTTTTAACTTGAAAATTGGAAGGTTTATCGTAATCGTATATTTCTATATTCATATAAAGATTGACAAATGATAATAGTTAAATTTTTTTTACATTGTTTCTTAGATATCTAGCTACATATTTTTATAGTTTTTGTGCTAATATTGCATATTGGTAAAAGTTGCTCATAAGGAATGTAAAATTTCAATCAAAGTATCCGAGTTATAAAAAATGTCCCATAAAAGGACCACCATTATGAAGTGAAAAATAACCAAATTCGGAATTCTCTATACTGTTTTATTAAACAAAGTTTTAAAATTAATTATGAATAATACTACATGTATTTGTAACTAACTCTGATAAATCTGAGATTTGATATAGCCATCAATTTTTTGAACATTCTGAATCAAATAAACATTTAAAATATATTCATGCTTTTGTTAGGGGTTGGTTTTATGGGAAAAATTTTTATTTCATAAGTATTGAAACAATGGTCTGTATGAAATAACTGAACCCCTTACGAGCCAAAAGGGGTCATTTTAGCCATATAAAACCCCCACCGTAAATAAAATGTATTGTTCAGCTATATAAAAATCCCAAAACATTTTACTTTCAACAGACAGTAACGAAAAAAGAGAATTCCTATGTTTTCCTAAAAAAGTAAATAATGGATGAAAAAAGTTATTACATTATAACTTCTTTTCTTTATATTTTTTTAAATTTTAATTTTAGTTTTAGTTGATTTTTATATTCATTAATTTAAATATGTTTTGCATTATTATATTATAAAGCTGTTGTAGAACTTTCACTTTCAATAAATACAGACGTTCAAACAAACGGAACACAGCATTGCATAACAGTGCAATGGTTACTGCATTGTTATTTTAGGCTCTGGACAAAGTGCCAAAAGTCTTCAAGAAAGTTGTACAAATTTTGAGCAAGCTCTCTGTACAGTACTGTAATTGAACTTTTCATTGCAGCAAACTAAAACGATACTTGACATTTTTAGTACATGTTAATTAAGGTAGCTCAAGTTTGCTTCAAATAAATCATTGTTGTTGTACGGATGCAACAAAATTTTGGTTTCTGGTGAAACCAAAATGTTTGAATATAAAATACATGTTTGAATATATTTCATATTTTTGAAATAAACTACCATAAAGTTTGATAACATTTTAATTAATATAGGCTAATAATTTTATAAGTTGACCTAACAATATTTGTTTGCTTTTTCTTGTAATTTTGTTTTATTATTAACTCTTTATTTTCACTTTGTGATCTTTTCTGAAAATATTTGCTTTATTTTACGCTTTTATAATATTAAAAGTTGCAGCTTACAAAATTGAATCCTTATACATACGTAAAGTTTTAATACACAAATATTTTTAGTATATACATCTCTATTTTAATTGCATAAGAAAATATAAACTTAATTTAATGTCAATCAGTTAAAAATCCTGTACTTTTACAGTAAAACATATATTATATTAATAAAGAATATAGTAATATGTATGGTGAAAATTACCTACATAAAACCTTCTCTGGAAGAATCTTCTACATAAAAATAAAATTTCTACATAAAAGATCTCTGGAAGAACGTAACTTAAGGACAAAATGTTAAAGTAGTTTATACACAATTCTTCAATTTATTGTAAGATTAATTAAATATTATGATTATTAGCTATTATTTTACGTAAGATAAAAATATATCAAATGCTTTAATTTCAGCTTTTTATTTTTGTTTTTATTGTTTTAATCATTAAATTTTTACAATGAGAATTTGATAATTCGTTATAGTTCTTCTTTCGTGAATTTTACAGTGGCTTCGAAAATTTAAATAAAAGGGGTTAAAGTATTTAAAAATAAACACTGAGCAATTTTACCAAATACAATCATATAATTATCATACAATAATATTAAAAATCTCATATAAGGGCTAAAACATGAGATTTTATTGATCTATCATTCAAATAAATAACATTTTGTTCATTATATTTTTGTTTGATTTTGTTATTTCTGAAACATCTGAGTTAATCCTTTTTGGTCTTACGGTTATTCCGGTGATTTTCTTATTCTTTTACTTTGCTTCCAAGCTTGTCGAACAAGCTGTTGCATTATATTTCATGTATTGATAAGTAATTAGTGTAAAAGTGTAAATGTTGTTGCGAATTCCTAGTGTAACTAGATATCTGTGGAAATAGTAACAGACAGAATTGGCTTGGCAATATGCCAGTCATATATATGCTGCTGCCAACTGCACGGCAAAAATATCCCTGCAGAATAAAACCACACACCCACTACAAACATTACAAATAATTTTATATATTCACTGGAATTAGGACGCTGTCCAAAGATTAAAAAAAAACAAATTATGTTTTATTTTATAATCAATAAAAATAGCCCATATTTAGATTTGCAAAATTCACATTAGCGAAAGTCACAAAACATCAAAATGTTTCATAATTTTACTCAAATTGTATATTTTTTTAATACAACAATGAGGAGTATGTGAAGGCTATATTTCAAATATTTACAACTCGCAGGCTACGTTTAACGATAAAACTTGTAAACCTCACAACAAAGATGTTAATGGGGCAGTTTTACCTTTGAGGATTGAATTTGTTCTGTGTCATCAAGAATGTTACTCTTCAGATTTGGAGGGACACTTTTTACAAACACAGTTCCTCTTATGTGAAAAGGCATTGTACAAATGGCTAAAAGTAACTTGAAACCAAATTAGAAAGGTGAAAGTAAGGTAAGGTTAAAAAAATTAAAAGGTTTGAAAGCAATCACGATTGCCTGAAAATAAACACGAACTCAAAACTTGCCAGTAGGCACTCTTATTTTGTAGACGAACTCAAACCTTTATTTAATTAGGTCTATATTAATCTTTCCTACAATAGTCAATTAAATGACATATTACAAATGGACAACTAATGATTAATTTAGAAGAACCTGATGTAATGTTACTGGGGACGGTGTAAATAAACTTGATTTCTGATTTTGCAGGTTGTGTCGCAGTTTAACTCCCCAATTGGACTGTATTCTGAGGACAACATTGTCAATACAATCGCTCAACAAACTGGAGCCACTCCGTGAGTATTTAATAACTATCTTTTACTCTGTATTTCAATTTTTTGGTACTCATAGAACAGTCCAGTAAATGATAAAAGACTAAGCCCAGACTAAAATAATGCATTTAAATGGTTCTTGTTCTAATCAATATACATTTCTTATATTTATTAAAATTATTCTTAACAAACAAATACTTATAATCTTAATAGTTTAGTTTTACTGGGATAAAAATGCTTCCTCGCATTAAATAATGTATCGTAATGTTAGACTACTGCTCAGGCAATATCTAGTATGTTAAAAAAATAATAATAAATGCTATGAAAATTCTATATGCAATAGCTTTGAACTGTTCATTTATGAGCGTTTGAACCACTTTTTATTTACAATATGCAAAAACCTCTACATAATGATTACATAATTGTTATATAGAATATTTTATAAAAATATAAAACTGATATTTTGTTAGAATTTTTGTGAAAAGTCGGCAGTTGAAGATTGTTATTGTTTAAACAGTGTGTTTATGTGTGTAGGATTGTATATCCACCCCCTGCCTGGTCACCCAGTCAGTTGAGGCAAGTAACGCCGTATCTCACTACTGCCACCAACTTCTAAGCGTTCATTTTTCTATTCTTTGTAGACTTTATTAGTAACATTTGTGCTCTCTTCTATTCACAGCTTGTAGTTCTCTTATGTTTTCCATAGCACAGCATTCTTTCGGGTTGCGTTTTCTGTAGAAACTATGAGTTTCCTCTTATATTTAAAGTATTTCATTAAAAATTGCTCAAAAGCAAAAATGTAAAGGTTTTACTGTGAAAGGGATAAACTTAATTACTCTGTATTGAATTCATATCAAAATTCTGGTTATTGTAGATTTTGATTTAGTGCTCAGCATGGTACACGACATGAGTGTTATTGGTAAGAGGTTGGACCTCTCGTGACCCAATACCCATGAAGGCGTGGGCGCAACCTGCATGGACAATGAAAAACCTTCAACATTTGGCCTCGATTTCTCAAAACATACTTTCTTTTGGTTTAAAAAATGTATAGTTTTACGATTTTAAGTGTTTTCAAAATTTTTAGATATATTTTATATCATAAAGTTTGTAAACCTACTAGAATAATAACACAATTTTTTCTCTAATAAAGATCAAACCTTCAGAAATATTGCTTATTGATCATAGTAATAATAAAACATTTTTATTCTATCGTTTTATAAATTCTATCTTTATATTTAGAAATTTAATTTCAAATTAATTGAAGGGCTTTAGGTACTTTAATTAAATACTTTAAGACATTTAAAGGAAAAGTTGGTGGTAGCAGAAGATAAGTGCCACATGTAATTTTGAAAAATTTCTAATTTTATATTTCAGCATTCGAATCAGCTTAAAAAACTGCACAATTAAGTTCCTTAAAGTTTTTCTCTATCTCCAACGGTTACCGAGATATTAAAAAATCTAAACACAGTACGTTGTATTGTGGGGCTCCAATGTTAATCTTATGGAGGATAAGGAAAAATTAATATTTCTCATATTAATGAATACTTTTGGATAAAACTTGATATTTAGCTTCATGTGGTTGAGATCTATCCATTTATGCTTAAAAACATAGTTTATGTGTTTATCATAGCAGCAAATCTGCATACTCTTTTCCCATATTAATCTTATAGGGAATAGGCAAACTCCTTTATTTATGGACATATGTTGATGAAAGTTGGTATAAATGTTAAGATATAAATTATTTGTGGTAGAAATGACTACTTTCAGTGTTCCTCACAGCAGCTATACATCCATTTCACCACATGCAAAATTTGGAGTAGCACCACTGTTGAGTGGCCCCCAATTTTATAGCCCGTATCATATTAAAACAATGATTTAAATCAATTATTGATCCTTAAAAACGTCGGTCCAAAAGATTAGATATCTTAAAATTATGTTTTTTTTCGAAGTAAATGTGGAAAAATCAGAAATAAGAACTTCTATGTTTTTGAATCACTGAAGTGTCTTATGTGGATATCTCAATAGTAAAGTGTATATAAACCGACCAGAAAACTTATAACAGCTTTCATGTAGGTTTAAGCTTTTAATGAACACATTTTTCATGTAGGCTTGCAACATTCAAATTTAGATTTTCACACAATCTATAGAAATCTGACTTATCTCTTCCACCACAAAATCAGAACATTTTTTCTTAACAATGGTGATCTCTATTTGTTATAGAAAACTAATTCGTGTGCCTAATTTGTGTTTTCCTTAAATAAATTATGTTTACTACTCGTTAAGCTGTGTTTTTACTAAAATTTACTCGATATTTTATGGATTATAAAACTAAAAACCATAAAATTATTTTAATGATTGTAGCAATATGATAATGAAACCAACTATTTAATTCGTATTTATTTTTAAAAATTGTCTCACATTTATTAGGTAATTTTAATTTTCATAAACATTTTCAACTCATTGGATATCAAATTAAATTGTATCAATGCACACTCAAAACTTAAAGTTCTATTTAAATATGCGAGCAACGAATAATATTTATTCGCTCGCGGCCTACATCGTCTTTACGTCTCGGTGAGATTAAGATATACTACACCACAGTGATAAATCTAACTAAAAATTTAACATTTACATTTATGTTTGTTATATTTTAATTAAACATTAAGTGGATGGTATGTGAGAACAACACAGTACTTAAAAAATTTAAAGGAAATGTGATCTAAAAAAGATGTGAAAATTAAAAAATCTTCTAATTTTATTAACTTATATTTTAATTTTTCAATCAACAATACCTATATTGGTATTCATTCCTTCTTACATACCAGCCATGTAGTATAGTGTTTACTTGTGAAGAACCTGGTCTGCATAGCTGATATAGCATTTTCATTGATTTGTCCTTCCTCAAACTCAAATCCCAACCGTCCCAACAACCCAACTCCAAATAACACATTTTGCATCAACCAAAACAAACACAACGAATACTTCATCTTTTTTACACAATATAACAAATTTTATCTCGGAATGTTTTCCTTTAATTTGCTTTTGTAACTAATTTACGATCATATCGCTTCATGTGGCTTTCGTCATAAAATTGTTGCTCTAACAAAATTGAAATGACAAATTAAACGTAAATAACAAAATAAATAATAAAATGAATTGTAAATATTGGCTTACCCTCCGTAACCCTCTGTCCCCCTCCTTGATCCCGCAGCTACAAGAAGACAACCGTCGTGTACGACCCGGCCAAGTCCGAGACGTACAAGGCGCTGAAGGAGTCCGAGTACGGGGACACTGTCCAGGAGATTCCGACACCGGTTGAGCCCAAGGTCTTCTCGCCCGCTAAAGTCAACACCAAGGTAGGCCTATGGCCTAGGTCACCATACTGTGATACTGGCATGGCTAGCTTGATACCTGACTTTTGACTATGATAATATCTATAAAATGAGACACTTATGTTGTTCATTAATAAACAACATTTTAATTCAGGTATTGTATTGTATTTTTTCTCTTTATGGGAAAGGGACCAAAGGGTTACAGTTAGGTTAAAAAAATACCTAAAATGTCTGTTATGCTTTAGTAAATTTGTTGATTGATTCAGTCGGTTGCCACTCAGTCTATCCACAATTTCTGTGATGGCGTTGGTTCTTTATCTTAAAAGATGGTTTCTTCCTTCCTTCGTGCTAAAAATCTATTAATTTCTTAAGATACTAAGACAAACCAACAGTTATATCCACCATTAATCAACATATAGGAGCTCTGGGGTTCATATTAAATGTCAGTACTACGCCAACTTCACTTGAAATTATAATTTTTTTGAGTCTCCATCCTTTAAAAACAGTTCATTGTTGACACATATTTGACATCTCTCTAGGCTGTCATTGACGGTTTTAAAAAAAGCCGATTCTTCAAAAACGCCTTTTCAGCTATCTTATAAACTAATCTGTAATAACTGATCAATTTTACAGCATTTAAGTGCATTAACCAGTAATACGTTCACTACAGTGCTGTTTAGATTTCCGTAGACACAGTTTCTGTCAAGAATTGTAACAAAACGATTATTACGAGAATCATTTTGTATTTGATTATTTTAGTGTTGTGAACGGAATCTAAAACTTTGATATTCTATAATATTTTAAATACTTTGAAATGTTGCATATTAACGATATTTTATATAATTCTATTGGCCCTTTACAGACAATTGAGATGCACAATTTATTGTTCTGTGTTTGATCCTTGAACTTATATTTCTAGGATAGTTCCAGTGTTGTTATAAAACTCTGAAATAAGTTCTTAAACATTAGATTATAAACTAACGGCATTTAGGAGCTTGCTTTAGTTTAGAAAAACACAATGGCTGTTACTAAAATTAGGTTAACTCCATTTTAGCGAATTTTCCCATGGTCTCATGGCAAGAGTTAAGCCCGAGACCATGTTATTTTTTCTTCTTTAGGTGCCCAGAGACCAAAAACAATAGTCGTTAAAATTTATATATATATATATATATATATATATGTATATATATATATATATATGTATATGTATATATATATATATATATATATATATATATATATATATGTGTGTGTGTCTGTGAACACGATAACTCTCGTAAAAAAGGTCCGATCGAGACCAAATTTGGTAGAGACGTGTATTCTTACAAATGCTCGGACGAGTTCGTAAACCAGACATATCGGTCAATGGGAACAGGTAGTTTGGGGGGTTTTGTACCCCAAAATGGGGTTTTTTGCGTTTTTCACATGTAATTTTTAAAAATTTCTAATTTTAGATTTCACCATTGGAATCAGCTTAAAAAACTACACAATTAAGTTCCTTAAAGTTTTTCTCTATCTTCAACGGTTACCGAGATATAAAAAAATCTAAACACAGTACGTTGTATTTTTGAGGCTCCAATGTTAATCTTATGGAGGATTTTAAAAAATTAATTTTTCACTTATTATCTAATATTTTTGGATGAAACTTGATATTTAGCTTCACGTGGTTGAGATCCATACATTTGTGCTAAAAAATTATAGTTTATGTGTTTATCATGGCAGCAAACCTGCATACTCTTTTCCCATGTTAATCATATGGAGATTAGGCAAACTCCTATATTTACGGACAGATGTTGATGAAAGTTGGTATAAATGTTAAAAATAAAATTTTTGATGGTATAAATGGCTACTTTCAGTGTTCCTCACAGCAGCAAACCTACTCACTCTTTCCCATTTTAATCTTATGGAGAATAGGAAAAATTCTCATGTTTATCGACAGATTTTGACCAAACTTGTCATATATTATTAATATTATTATATTATTGATTTGGAAATTCGCTGAGTACGCAGGTCTGCTGCGACGGGGGGTATTATGTGATGTTTCACGACCAACTAATTATTACTTTGGATGAATAATTATGAGTCAATATTACGATAGTGATGAGAATCAAAGTAGGGTAGACTGGGTTTATTTAACATGTACTATTATTACACATTAATAGCTAGTGTGAAAGCTTGTATGTTCATCACCAACATGGAAATACTCATATTTTTCAAAGGCTTGTGATTTAGCTAAGTAAACTATTCATAAAGGTCCTGCTCTATTACTAATGCTAGATGTATGATCTAATTTTTATAACTGCTTACTTACTAATGTCATTTGTTTTGATAGAGACCACCACCCCTTAAAGCGAGGGTAAGTTTATTTTTTAGCTGCTTAAATGCATGTTACATTAGCTAAGGATTATATTTCAACAACTAATGTTAAGTTATAATGTACCTAGTTTACTAAGATATGAAAATCATTAAAACATACATTTTTGCTCAATTATTCCTTGAAATGTTTCATTTCATCATATAAAAAATAATAATGACAATAATTAACATTAGTTAGTAGAAGTAAGTCCTAAAGGACAAAATAAAAATAATAAATACTGTATTGTCAGCAATTCCAATCAATCCAATACTATAATACGAGCAAGGTTTGTATGGTATATACATTTGCACACGGATCTCGAAAACGGCACCGAGGAATTTCTTTAAATTTTGGAAATAACTAATTTCCGAGTAGAAAATAAGTTCTAGATAGGTCTAATGTCCAGGAAAATCCGTGTTTTACTGTAATATTAAGTTTAAAATCTAAAAATTTAACATTACGCTTATGGAGAATAAAATGTAAACAATATAAACCAAAACAGCTGTTTATAACCGTTTGACAGTTCTCGATTGAAGACTGCGGGGAACAATATAGAGGTTATGCATTAATATTTATTTTATGAATTAAATAAATGCAAAATTATCAGGTTACTAAACAATATGTAAAAACTTAAGGACAACATAGCTGTGCGAAATAAAAGCAGAAAAAAGTATTTCCAAAATCTTCCGTGTTTTGATAGAAAACGTATTCGTTGTATTGCTTGAAGCCACTGTAACAAACCAATTAATTGATGTAAATTAAATTTCTCTTTTGCTTTTCAATCCTCATTCCGTTTGTAACAAAATCAGTTGATCACAGGCTAATAATAACGGTATGGATAATTAAACAGTAAATGATCGGCTTTGGCTATAAGACGTTAAACGGCATCGCTCAATTGACTAACGTCGTAGCCGAGTTGTAACGTGTCGGCCTCAAGAACTATAGGCCGCGAGTTCCATCCCCACCAGGGGCGATACTTTTTGTTCAGTACTATATTAACTATGGTGTATTAAATCGGTTTTATTTCAACCCCATAAATGTTTTCATTGGGCAGTAAATTTGTTATAATTTTGCTAATTAACTTGTAAAAACATGTCTTATTATATCCGAGCAAAGCTCGGTCACCAGGTACTTAATTTAAATTAGTATATTAGCAAACTTTATGGTAGTTGGCGCAAAAGAGTTATTTTCATTCTGTAATATGTCCATGAGGTAATAGTTTTAGGTCTGAATTAGAGAATTTAAAAAACTGTCAACTATGTTCATATTTTTTACTCTTAACAGATTGAATTAAAATTAATAGTTTTGGTACAGTTATAGTTTTTACCGTCAAATTTTTCCCAAAAATGTTTTATATTTTAAATACACATTAGTATCAGGGGTGTGTTTAGAATGGTAAAAATAAGATGGAAAGCAACTATCTTTTCTTACCAGATAGGACTCTTTATTAGCCTGTATATTACATGATTAAATTACATTAATATTGTCAATAATAGGAATTTTAAAATGGTGCTAATCACGTGGATCAAAATAGTTTTTCAGATTTTTTGTATTAAAAGAGCTTGGCTTCATCTTAAACTTGATGTGCAATTACGTATCGAACCGTCACTTTTTCTCCTTAAGATGTAAACTTCTATAACTATATATACTAAATTTTAAACAGTAAATTTTCCAGCAGTCGGATCAAAAGTATTTCTTCAGCATCAAGAGATTTCGTAGAATTCTAATCCATCACTCATGCTTCTCCACTAAAACCGTTGAGTATTGATTTTTTAAATAATGGATAGTCAAAGCTAAAACGTTGGTCCTGGTCAAAGGCTAAAAGGCTGAACTATATATTCATTTAAAAAAATGTTGTATTCATATCCCTGTGAAAAATAGGTTAGATCATAGATTTCTTAAGGGAATGTTTTCAGTTCATCTAAAGAGCTGAACAGCTGTTTAGATGAACTGAGTATTAGAATAAGAATAAGAACTTATTCTTATATATTAAAAACTCAACACAATAGCTCTTTTTTATGGAAACCTGTTTCAAATTTTAACTTTACAAATTTCCAACACCCCCCCTCCCAAGATCTAAGACATACTCATGTCAAAATAACTGTTTTTATGCAAACCAGACCATTTACAGTTTAAAAAAATCTGTTCAGTATCATATACAACAAGTGGTAATGTAAAACATATGTTTATCTTAAGACGTAAAATAAAGTGGACTGTTACAAGGCTTTTGTCATTACTAGTTCCTTTCAAAAATGGAACGGAAACGTGCGAATTGGCAAAAAAAACCCCTATTTTTCATATATAAAAAAGGGTTTTAAAACATTTTTATCGAATGGAAATTACGATTGCATGGTGCTTGAAAGACTTGCACTGGGATTAAACATATAGGTACCATGCGTCGTAGCCCCCCTATTAATTATTGCTAATTTAATTAAGTACATACATTTTCTAACATAATATACTGAGACTTTGATAATAATATATTATCAATAGCTCCTACAAAGCTTCAACATTTCACTCTTTTTTAATATGGAAAGAAATATTTAGAATCACGTAGTATTTAATATGCCATCATACTTTCGAGAATCTGAATATACTTCAATTCAGGAAGATAATAAAACTAGTTTTAAAATTTATAAATATGGTGTAAAAGGGGGTCTATAAAGTTTTATTTTTTTCAGACGACCCCCCATAGATCAGTCCAGGCCCATGCTGTCCCCGGACCTGTTCACAATGTAAGTAGGCTACTTGTAGCATTTTAACAATAAGTTTCTCTAAAAAAAACTCGATATGGTAATTTCTTACTCAAAATACGATAAAAAATGTACAAAAATAAGTTTAAAACACACTTTTCTACATTGAAAATTTATAAACATATATAAAATCTAAATATAAATATTGTATTGTATTAAATGTATGAACATGCAAATAAAAATAAATTCTTTATTCATCAAAATTTTAAAATTAATTACACAAGATACAAGATATTCATAATGAAACATCACAACAATTGCATCAGACTGAACAATTTTACATTATTTAAAAAAATACACATTTTTGTAAGCAAAATTAAACAAGTCATAATGTGATAAAAGAAAAAAATGATGAATCATTAATTTTTAGATTATTCCCTTCACTGAGTAACCGTTTTAGAGCAGAAAAAAGTAAGTAGTACTACGCTCTAATACTCTAATTCTTCTTAGTTAAGAATGGGGAGGTACATACTTAACTACGATAAGCCTTTAATTACCTTACAAAAGTGTATAGTAAGAATAATCATGAAAAGGTCTAGACTAGAACTAGTGCTAGACTAGGTCTAGCAGAATCTATTTTTAAACAAGTAGGATTGCTTCCATTAAGAAATTTGTTTGTTTACAAAGTGCTACGCTTATTTTTCACGAGAAGTATTTCAAGTTATATAAATGTTCCACAACCTTATAATTTCCGTTGAGCCTACAGATTTGAAATTCAGAAAGCTAACTTAACCACTTTTCAACATTTTTACACGTTCAGTGCATCAATGTATATTTTGATGCTGTGGCATTTTGGGGTTTTAAAAAATAGATACCCTGTCGAAGATGGGCTGAGTACTCAGCAAATTTTCAAATCGATAAATAATATGACAACAATAATATATGACAAGTTTTATCAATACCCCTTGATAAATAAGAGAGTTTTGCCCTTGTCCTATATTTTGTGCCTATCGTGCTTAACATGGGAAAAGAGTATGTAGGTTAGCGTCTATGATAAAATACATAAACTTTTATTTTTAAGCATAAATGGATTGATCTCAATCACATGAAACTAAATACCAAGTCTCATACAAAAATATAGATTACTAAGTGAACAAATTATATTTCACTTAATGTGAAGTATTAATTTTTTCTTAACCTCTTATTTTTCATGGATTAACATTGAAGTCCCAAAAATACAACGTAATGACCTTAGACTTTTTGAAATCTGGGTAACTGTTGGAGAAAAACTCTACAATACTAAACTGTGTAGTTTTTGAGCTGATTCTAATAATAAAAGATTAATTTTTAAACTTTTAAAATTTGCAAATGAATGACTCAAAACCCCCATTTCTGGGGTACAAACTCCCTCCCCCCCGAGATATTACGATCTCATTTGACTAAAAGTAGAAATACACATCCCTACCAAGTGTTGTCTTTACCGGGCTATTTTTACGAGAGTTGTCATATTCACAGGCACACACACTCACAGATATATATATACTGTATATATATATATATATATATATATATATATATATATATATATATATATATATACAGAGTGTTCATTAAAGTCGGGGACAAACTTCGAGGGGTGATAGTACTCATCAAAATGAACAAAAAAACACCTATAACTATTTGTCGAAAAATCCTTCGTTTAGCCGCTATCCGCCATTTTGTATTTTTTACAAAAAACGTTATATATCAAGAACTATTTAAGATACAGAAACTAAACTTTGCCTACATATTTATTGGTCAAAGAGGAAAATATTTTCAAAGTATCAATTAATTTGCATTTATATTTTCAAAATGGCGGCGGTTAAAAATATTTTAATTAAAATAAAAAAACAACTATTAACTTTATAAAATTTTTACAAGACACAAAAAAGATTGTAATTTTAATTTCAAAACGAACGGTACTTTGGTGAACGAAATCCGTCCACGGATAACCGAGAAAATGCAGGTTTAATGTTACATTACAGGGCCTGTGCGCCACCGCAGCGCGGCCGTGGCAAAGAAGCCGCGTTGTGCCAACTGAACTCCGCTTCTTATCCACGGTGACGCACGGGCCCTGTAATCTAACGTTAAAAGTGCATTTTCTCGGTTATCCGTGGACGGATTTCGTTCACCAAAGTATCGTTCGATTTGAAATTAAAATTGCAATCTTTTTTGTATCTTGTAAAAATTTTATAAAGTTAATGGTGTTTTTGTTATTTTAATTAAAATATTTTTAACCGCCGCCATTTTGAAAATATAAACGCAAATTAAATGAAACTTAAAAAATATTTTCCTTTTTGACCAATGAATATGTGTGCAAAGTTTGGTTTCTGTATCTTAAATAGTTCTTGATATATAAGGTTTTTTGTAAAAAATACAAAATGGCGGCTAGCGGCTAAACGAAGGATTTTTAGACAAATGGTTATAGGTGATTTTTTGTTTATTTTGATGAGTATTATCACCCCTTAAAGTTTGTCCCCGACTTTAATGAACACCCTGTATATATACATTTTAACTACTATTTTTATGGTCTTTAGGGACTTCAAAATGAAATACCCCCGTCGCAGCAGACCTGCGTACTCAGCGAATTTCAAAATCAATAACATAATAATAATATATGACTAGTTTGATCATTATCTGTCAATAAATATGAGTATTATTTGCCTACTCTCTGTTGATTAACATGGGAAAGAGTATACAGGTTTGCTGCTGTGAGGAACGCTGAAAGTAGGTGTTTCTAGCGTAAACAATTAATTTTTTGAGCATTTATATCAACTTTCATCAACATCTGTCCATAAATAAAGGACTTTGCCTAATTCCTATATGATTAATATGGGAAAAGAGTATGCAGGTTTGCTGCCATGATAAACACATAAACTATGATTTTTAAGCATAAAAGGATAGATCTCAATCACATGAAGCTAAATATCAAGTTTCATAAAAAATATTGATTAATATGGGAAATATTAATTTTTTCCTATCCTCCATAAGATTAACATTGGAGCCCCCCAATACAACGTACTGTGTTTAGATTTCTTAATATCTCGGTAACCGTTGGAGATAGAGAAAAACTTTAAGGAGCTTAATTGTGTAGTTTTTTAAGCTGATTCCAATGGTGAAATATAAAATTAGAAATTTTTTTAAATTACACGTTAAACGCAAAAATTTTTTTACACAAAAACTACCCGTTTATGACCGATATGTCTGGTTTACGAACTCGTCCGACATTTTGAATACACGTCTCTACCAAATTTGGTCTTGATCGGGACCATTTTTTTACGAGAGTTGTCAAAAACATATATATATAAAATATACATATATATATATATATATATACATATATATATATATAAAATTTTTCGACTATTGTTGGACTCTGGGCACCTAAAGACAAAAAAAATAACATGGTCCCGGCTTAAGTCTTACCATGAGACCTACGGTAATAGCTTCTTCCCTATGGGAAATTCGCTAAAAACATTGTCCTGAGCTTACGTTTTACCATGAGACCTATGGTAATATCTTATTACCTATCATAAATTCACTTAAACTAAAAATATTAAAAATAAATTTATAAATGTAGTTTTAGCGAATTTCCCATAGGGAAGAAGCTATTACCGTAGGTCTCATGGTAAGACTTAAGCCCGGGACCATGTTATTTTTTCGTCTTTAGGTGCCCAGAGTCCAAAAACAATAGTCGAATTTATATTATATATTTATATATATATTATATATATATATATATATTTATATATATATATTTTTGTATATATGTATATATGTATATAAATGTGTCATTAGCATTAACTCTTGTAAAAATGGTCCGATCGAGACCAAATTTGGTAGAGACGTGTATTCCTACAAATGCTCGAACGAGTTTGTAAACCAGACATATCGGTCAATGGTAACGGAAAGTTTGGGGGGGTTTTGTACCCCAAAATCAGGTTTTTTGCGTTTTTCACATGTAATTTTTAAAGCTTTCTAATTTTATATTTCACCATTGGAATCAGCTTAAAAAACTACACAATTAAGTTCCTTAAAGGTTTTCTCTATCTCCAACGGTTACCGAGATATTAAAAAATCTAAACACACTACGTTATATTGTGGGGCTCCAATGTTAATCTTATGGAGGATAGGGAAAAATTGATATTTCCCATATTAATCAATATTTTTGGATAAAACTTGATATTTAGCTTCACGTGGTTGAGATCTATGCTTAAACATTTATGCTTTAAAATCATAGTTTATGTGTTTATCATGGCAGCAAACCTGCTTACTCTTTTCCCATATTAATCATATAGGGAATAGGCAAACTCCTTTATTTATGGACAGATGTTGATGAAACTTGGTATAAATGTTAAGATAAATCAAATCAAATCAAAAATATCTTTATTACATCATCATCAAGACGAGTATAGTGTCACAATAATAGATTACATCATGGGTCTATGTTTAAAAATGATTCCAGGCAAAAAACTCATTCAGGGTGTAGAAAGGTCGATCTTGTAGCCATTTCTTCAGGTTTTGGATAAAATTTTGCTTGTTACTGTTCTTCAATACATCTGGTAAGGCGTTCCACATCTTGGCACCAATGTAGCTTGTTTTCTTTTCTGTAGATGTAAGTCTGTGTACCGGCAGGCAGTAGTTATTTGCATTTCTGGTGTTGTATTTGTGGAATTGGGATCCATTATGACAGTGGCCTATTCTGGTTTCTTGATGTGGAGGTGGGTTATTGATTCCAAAATGTACAGGTTTACTACTGTAAGGATCTTCGATTCTTGGAACGTTCTTCTGCAGGTTTCTCTGGGTTTGTAGATTATACAGGATCCTGATTGCACGCTTTTGCAAGATAAGAATGCGCTGCAAGTTTCCTGCCGTAGTGCCGCCCCACACCGCAATTCCGTAGCGAAGATGTGACTCAAAAAGTGCATGATACGCTATTTTAGCTGTCATCATGTCCCCCATATTTTTCACTCGTCTTATCACAAATAGGCCAGTACTCAATTTGTTGCAGAGATTATTAATGTGTGGTGTCCATGATAGTGTGTCATCAATTGTTACTCCAAGGTATTCTGTGGTATTGACTTCTTCTAATCCAGGTAATCTTCCTGTATTGTTACTTTGGCTACCCAGTATTAGCTGCTTGGTTTTGCTTTCATTCACAGCAAGGTCATTGCTGCTGCAGTACTGTATTGCCATGTTTAGGGCAATATAACTGTCTATTTCCAGTTGTTCTGGTCTTGGTCTACCAAGCAATAGCACTGTGTCGTCTGCATACATAAGCGTTTCACTATAATTATGCATGTACCTCGGGAAATCATTCGTGAAGAGTATGAAAAGGTCCCAAGACTGACCCTTGGGGAACTCCTCTTGTGATTGGTCTGGGTTCGGAGCTAACTTTTTCTTTTTGCCGTTTACTGATTGTATTACTTCAACCATTTGGCTTCTGTTGGCTAGATAGCTGGTGAACCACTCTTTCGCAGTCCCGCGTATTCCCAGGGTGGCTAATTTTTGTATCAGTTGTTCATGATCCAGACAATCAAAGGCTTTGCTATAATCAAGAAAAATAGCTGTTGACGTATTTCCTTCTTCTTGTTGTTCCAGTAGGAAATCCACTAGACTTATCAATGCTGTGCCTGTAGATTTTCCAGCCAAGAAGCCAAGTTGATGTTGAGTCAGCAGTTGATTGAGCGAGAGATGTTCAAAAAGTCTGGTTAAAACAATTTTCTCGTTTATTTTAGAGAAGGTAGGTATTAATGAGATGGGTCGATAGTTAGCTGTTTGTGTTGCTGGGCCTTTTTTCAGTTTCGGATATACCTTGGCTACTTTCAGTGCTGAGGGGAAAATGCCTGAACGAAAGGATTTATTTGTGATGTCTACAAGGGGATCTACCAGTTCATCTTCGCAAAACTTAACTAGTTTGTTGGATATGTCGTCATACCCAGCTGAAATTTTAGGCTGTAGCGACCTTATGATTTTAGACATTTCTTGCCTACATGTTGGTGTTAGTATCAAGTTTGGAGGGGCTCTATTTAGAACTGGTAGAGTTAGTTGTCCTCTTGCATTTCCATTGTTCCTAATTGTCTCTTCTGCAACCGTTGTAAAGTATTTGTTCAGATGATCTGCTATCTCTACTGGGTTTGTTATCTCTTGCCCATGAACTTCAAGTTTAGTAAGCTGCTCTGACTCCATTTTTGATTTTCGTTCGTGAGTTAATTATATTCCATATAGTTTTTGATTTATTACTGGATTCTGCAATTTTAGTTATGTTAAATTGTTTTCTTATTTGCCTTAGTTGTAAGTCATATTCCTTTTTGAGATTTGAAGCAATTATTTTGTGTTCTTCTGTACCACTTGCTAGGTATATGTTTTGGGCTCTAAGAAATTGATTTTTTAGCTGTAGTGCGGTGGGATCAGTGATAGCATGAGTAGGTTTTCTTTTTTGTTTTGTTGCAACTATGGGACATGTTTGATTCAATGCTTGCTGAATCGAGTTGTTGAGAATATTATAAGCATTTTCTGTATCTGCTGTATCATAAACGTTGGTCCAGTCTTCTTGTATTAATTGTTCCTTTAATTTCAGAAGGTTTCTATTATTTATTTGTCTTCTTTTGGTAGCGAGTGTTGTAGGTGGGTCTAAATCTACCGCTATCCTGCATATTTGACCTGTGTGATCAGATATACATGTGTCTAATATTTCTACTTTCAGTTCATCTTCTGGCAGGTTGGTACAGACACAGTCTATAGATGTTCTTGATGTCGGGGTTATTCTGGTGGGTGGTAGGTCAACTCTGAACATGTTATGACTGCTAAGTGTGTCTGCAAGCTGGTAGTGGTCACTTCTTCTAGCAAGGCAATCTATGTTTATATCACCCACAAGTAAAGTGGGGTATTTGTCTGCAGAGATTTTTTCTAGGACTTCATTTATAACTTCAAGTCCTACCTCTAGGTTACCCTTAGTTCTGTAGATTCCTACTAAAAAGAGTGTGGATTTCTTAAAGATGATTTTTAGTGCAGCAACTTCACAGGTCATTTCAATGCAATGCTCTTCCAAATCCACTATTTCAGTTTTTGCTTCTAGTGAGTTTATAGTGTAGATGGCTACTCCTCCCTTGGTATGATTTTTACGGCTAAAAGCAGTTTTTAAAGAGTAGTCTGTAAGCCTGGTGTTGTCAAGGGTTTCTTTTTTTTGTCCGTGTTCTGTGAGCACTACCAAATGAGGTTTAAGGCTGGCTAGTTGAGCATTAAGTCTGTCAACTTTGTTTGCCATCCTGTCTGTGTTTTGATGGAAGAGTGTTAATGAGTTCCTATAATCTCTCCAGTTTTGTATTTGTTTATCTTCCTGTGGGGAGGTGCTAAAAAATTACTGTCTGTTCCAGAATGTTGGTTTGTTCTTAAATCTTTAGTTATTGAGAGGCTAGAATTGTTCTTATTTTCGGATTGTTGGTTAGCAGATAAACATATGCTTTTATAATAGTCAATATTGTTTTGGAAAAAATCATCTATTGACTCAGTTTTTCTTCTTTTCCTGGCGAATTCTGGTGGATGTTTACAGGTTTTCAGTGGCTGGCTTGGTGTTACTTTTATAGTTTCTTTAAGAGTGCTGTCTTCGTTTTCCTTAGAGCATTCATCATGCTGAACGCTGGCGGTTTGGCTGACTTCAGGAATTTCAGATTTGTCCTTATTTTTGTTGTGTTGAGGTTTTGATGGTACTGTAGCTGAAAATCTGTTTTCTTTTCTATATTTAGCTGCCTGAAGGGAGACACTAAATACATTCTTCTTGGATCCAGTGTTAAGTTTTCTGTATGATGGGAGACTAGGTTGCTTTTCTTTCTGGGCAGCTTTGTGAGGAAGGTCACGTTCTGAGCAGGGTTCATTTGCTAGAGCATTCACTGTCACTTCCATTTGGTTGAGTTTAGTTTTAAGTTCCAATAGTTCAACCAAGACAGCCGATGTGCTTTGTACAGTTACAGTATTCTCAGTTATTTCTGAAGTTGTCTGAGTAGACATGTCTTTGCAGGTTTTGCCCAGCGGTTCTTGACATTCAGATTTCTTCTTTAGCTCAGCAATAGTTTTACTTTGCTCATTTAGTCTTTTATCTTGGTTGTCAATAAGATGACTTAGTTTTAGGTCATGGTCTTCAAAGATTTTTTGTGTTTCTTGTCTAAGTTTCTTTTCTTTCTCAAGTTGATCTTGTAGCTCTTTATTTTGTTGCATTAGAGTTTCAATTTTTTCAAGATATTTACTTTCATTATTTTCATTTTCCTCTAGTTTACCCTCTAGTTGTAATAGTGTAGTTTTAAGATTGAAGTTGTCTTTTTTCAACATTTCATTTTCTTCTAACAGAGCAGTGCCTATTTTAGCAGCCATTTCTAGTTTTTGTTCCTCATCGTTTGAACATTCTAACAGATTATTTTTTATTATACTGCTTTCTAGATCTCTTATTGAGCTATTCAGACATTCTGAATCATTTTTTGAGGTTTCGTGGTCTTGTTTAGATGGTGAGAGGGGATAGATAGTCCTGCAGTTTGTACATTGCCATGATGCAATTTCTTCCTTGGATAGCTTTTTCAAGTTTTTTTCCAGGATATTTTGACATCCAGCATGGTACCA